>CM074131.1:911113-1421419 GCA_037178625.1 Skeletonema tropicum | reverse complement strand
TAGATGCGCATCAGAAGTAATAATTATTAGTAGAACAAAACGACAATGGTATCTCGTCCTGCCGTCTCGTCAACAGCTGAGAGAGCGTCGGCGGCGGATCGATGCCTTGAAGGGAAAGATTTCAGCACTTCGAGCCACATCAAACGTGTATGTCTTTGATAGTGGTGCAAGTTTTGATACGCTTGCTTGATAGTTTGACGACTTGTGGTTCTACATATAATGCTGCAGCTGTACCGAATACCTTGGCTGCACTGCCAGAGTCACCCAACTCGGAGAAGCGTGATAACAGTGAAGAAGAGTTTGCTACAGCTCCAATCGATGACCAGCGATTGGCTACTTTAAATGTTTTTTGGGAGTGTACAGGCACGACTACCAAACCTGCTTTCGATGACGATTGGAAACGGAAATTGAAGAGGTAGACGGTCCACTAGCTCAGGCTCATAAGTCCGCTTCAGCTCTTCCTGCAAAGAAGGATGTGGATGTGGCTGATCTTGATAAAAAGCAACAGTCCTCGCATCGGTAGTGACCGAAGAAAGAAACAATGCATTAAAGGAAAAAGTTTCAAGTTACGTGCCATGAAGAAGGAGTATCACTTTAGAAGTGACATCAGCCTCAATACATTTGATAGTGTGAGTACGGCCGTCTCTTCAAACAACAATCGGTTCGGTTCAGTTGCGAATCAGGAATATGCTTGACCGCAGCCGCGAGGTATTGGCAACCGATCAATCCTCGACCGAATCATCGGAGAAGACTGGTGCGAACAAACCCAGTTGTAGAGTCGGAAGACGAATTTAGTGCAGAAGAACTGCCTGCTACAAACAAACCCTTTCCTTGATTCGGAGGATGAATCAAGCGAAGAGAATGGAATCGAGCGCAGAGAATTTGTTAGATCCATCCAAACCTGCAACCAAATCTCTTGATTGAGAAGGCAGAAAACTCTCCAGCAGAGCGACAGATTATTCCAAGCAAAGCAGTATATAAAATGGATCCGCTCTATCAATCTTACCCATCAGAGTGCCGCCAGCCCTTCCACCTACTCAGGAAGCTCAATTATGGGGTTCTCAATTGACACTATTGATGAAGTGGAAAGTCGGTGTTTTAATAATCAGCCCATGTCGCTTGAGGAGGACTGACACAGTCAAGTCGGACACTCCAGTTGCACAACTCTTGGCCCCCCCCAATGCGTCAAGCGAACAAGGCTGTTGCTGCTGGCTGCGAATCGTTGGGATACTTCTTCCTCGGATGCATCGTCACCAGAGGAAGAAGATGACGTGGAAGAAAAGGAAAGTGAAAAAAGGCAGTCCGATGAGGGTTAATGACGACTCTTTCAAAGACTACGAATCAGAGGGGTGGGATCAGAATGGCGAAAAATGAGGATCGTACATTATCGGTTGATGCTAAAGATGAATCAATAGCTTCAAAGGAACGTCGAAGGAGGTAGTCTGTTACGTGATTGGGGGGAATGGGATGTTGAACAAAGAAGTAATAGTCAAAGCATCGGCTGAAAGCCTAAGCCCCGAGTCCGCGCTGATGACTGCCGACGAAGAAGAAAAGTCAGCTACTGACGACTCGGACACCACCCAGACTTGTTCAAATTCGAATAAGGTCGACTATATTGCAACTAAAGACAGAGAAAAGACTCTCACTCCTCCTAGGCACAGCGTTGTCCTCAGTGATGGATCTATTTCTACCACGAACTCTATTTTCGGGAAGGTTGTCAATGTTGCAAATCATGATTTGGTCGCAGAACGAATCTACTACGAATCATTGCGTGCACAATATCACGCAGAGTTGAAAGTTCACGTTGCTGATGAAGAGATCCGATTAGCGCTTGATGCTCGTTTGAAGGCAATCCAAGACTTCTACCAGAAGAAAAGTACAGTGGTACAGATTCAGGGGTGCTACGGTGATGACGAGGAAGCTAAAGTAGCATCATTACCCAGAGTGAGGTCCACAGTTCTTCAAGAGATCAACGAAGTAACCACTAATCCATCTCTTCCACAATCATCCTCGTATGCTTCTCGAGAGGACAATCACAAGTTTGCATTTGAGAGAGCGCACCATGGAATAGACGAAGCAATCAAGGCCACACATGAACAGATCGAGGTCGTTCAAAAAGAAGAAGAAGAGTTTCCTCTACCGGGAGAGTCAACATCACAGGTCCCAGAAACTGTCTTTACGAACGAATCCTTTTGGAGCGAAGGCGTTGAGCAACCTCCTACCGAAGAAGAGATGGAGTTGCCTGGTAACGTTCTGTTCAAGAATCATGATAAGGCTGCCGTGAACGCTTGGTACTTTTATTCAGATGTAAACAATCTGCTTTTTGAGAGTAGACTCTACGATTACGAGTTCCATCAACTGAAGAAGGATCCTCTCTATCCATACCTCAATTCTTTGGTTGGTATCGCCGATAGTGGTGACGATGGATGCACAAACGAAGACAAGCTCATAAAGCAGCAGAACAGGAAAGAATACGCTGATACGAGTCCTATCCGCATCTGCCACCGTTTAGTTGAGGATGCAGTAGTAGCCATGCCGAAGTTAAAAGAAATTTGCTTTGACATTGGAGCAAAGTTGAGTATGAAGACCTTTGCCGTCGGTCCAATCAAGAAGGCATCTGAAGCACTGACGAAATGCACGAAGAAGTACGGTGGAGACCCCCTTCTTGTGACTGATTACTGTCGGGTGGCAATGTTCGCCAAAGATATTGCCACCCTTCTTGCGGTGATGGAGATAATACTCACCAAGTATAAAGACATTGTCCGAAGGATAAAGCTCTCGAATTTGAGGGCCGACCATGCTCCTCTTGCGGGTGGATACCGAGATTGCAAGATAAACATTGATGTTGATGGACATATCTGCGAAATTCAACTTCATCTTGAACAGATGTGGAACATCAAGGAAGGGAAAGGATATGCGCATTATAAGGCATGCAAGGCGAATGATGTGGACAGCACAACGACTTACGATATAAAGAAGACACTAAGTGGGCTTAACCGAACGTTTCTCTCCGAACTCATCAGTGTGGGCGAGGATGCCACTCAAAAGGTTCGTTTGGAGGACCTGCATCCAGGTAAGGAGGAGAATATTCGAGACTACTTCGCACTTGCATGTATCTACCTCAAAAAGGGGCGCCTTGGCTCTGCTGAGAAGGTTCTGTCAAGGCTGGTGAGAGTACGATCAGACTCCCTGATTTTTGGACCACGACACGAAGAAACACTGCTTTTCATGAGAAAACTTCACGAGTCTCTCAAACGGCAGCACAAGTTCAAGGTTGCATCATTGATGGAAGCGAAGATAAAAAATGCCGAGAGATCGAACGATGAAGATTACGAACCTGACTTAACTGAATTGTGTGTAACCGACCACTGCGGTGCTTGGGAGAGCATCTGCGAAGCGCTTCTTGATCCATCGTCAATTGAGAAAGAAAAGCTTGAAAAACAGCAAGAGGTCGTGGAAGAGTCAAGAGCTCTTTGGTTGAGTTTGAGGAAAACATATTGGTCTTTGGATGGAGCCGCAGCCACAATGTAGGCAATTGTTCAAATATATTTATAGCACTAAAAAGTAAACGAGAATAATATATGGATGTAACAAAAGAGAGAAAGGTGGTAAGCGTAGATTATTCATGAATTCCTACCAGTATCATCCTGCACAAATTGTCTCAGTCTTTCAGTTTTGTATTCTTCAACTTTCAACTCCATTTTTCCAGCACAGAGCATGATAGGTGTTAATAGAAATGCCCCAGCAAAGGGATGACCTTGGAATAAGAACCCAGCAATCCCTCCACCAAAAAATCCACCTAGTGCGTGTGATGCATACACAACATTTGAATTCATTGTTGATTTTATTACGGATGACTCTGAATTATCATCGTTACTGAATTGTTCTGTTCCTCGGGTGATTACTCCAAACGCTAGACGCTCCACAGTAAAGCAGGCTGTTGAAACTAGCGCACAAGATAAAGAAGCCGACAGAGATGTTTTCGGTATTGGGTATCCTTTGTATGTTGCAAAGGCAGCACCGCATCCCAATCCGGTAAGTGCCGAGGCAGTCACACGTGCGGCCAAATGATCTAATACTGCCAATCCATCATCTATAAGCTTTGATGCCATGATATTATTATTTGTGTGCTGTATAGTACGCTAACCGCCTCAAAGACGTAGCAAGAGGGTTGACGATTGTCCCGTTGGTGTTATTATGACCAATGGGAGAGAATGGGAGAAAGCAGAAAGCCAATCGAAGTGCAGTATCGCTCTTCGCTCTTCTGTGAATATTATAAACAGAATCAACAAGAACAAAATGAGTTGGAGTTCGACTAGGAAAATAAAACATTATAGATAGAATCGTGAGTGAATCCGAAAGACTAATCATAACCTCCATGTTGTTTGTACTATCTCAGATGAGATGGTACTTCAGGCAGTTCATGTTATTTGTCGTCATTTTCACTCAACCAACGCAGCAATAAGATGAAATAAAAAATATTTACCTCAAAGTACGGCCAGAATGAAACAAATGTCTACGACCGCCTAACACTGCATCCAGTCAATTTTTGGTTGTTGCGGCCCTCTCCGATATGATGCAGCTGGGAACAGCGAAACGTCTAAGCAGTGAAGGTGATAGGAAGGTGATGTTTGTTGATAGTTGCGTTGCGTTGCGTTGCGTTGATGTGGCGTTTACATGTGGCCTGGGATGATGGGTAGGGTATCGGGTCGGTCGGGTACGTAAGTAGGTGGTGTACTGCTCGTAAAGAGATGCACATCTTCTTTGAACAAGATCTTTACACCGACTCTCACCGACTGCACTTGCTCGAGTATGAGGCGCAGTAAGCAGTGATACTGATAAATGAACCAATTACATTGAATGAAAGATGTAAATAATCAAATGCAAGAGAGAATAAGAAAATATCAAATAATGATATATGAACGCTGTGAGAAGAATTAGATATGCACATCTTTCAATATATCTCCTTCCAATTCTCTTCTCCGCCTAGGCATTCTTGGCACCCGCTTTGCCCACCCAACCATGATCAACCCTACAATCATATCATCCTTCTTACAACCTATTAAGTGCCGGAGCGCATGGGTCCTGATGATGGTTCCTGTGGCCCACTTTGATGCAATTCCTTCCGCGTGTAAACTCAATAGAAAATTTTGTACAGATGCACATGAGGAGGCGTAGTCTTCTAGTTGTCGAATTGTATGCGGAGGAGTGAATTGTAATTCCGTATACTGCGATTGTTCTTCTACTTGTTCTTCTTCTTCCTTGCACTGATCATCCATTCCGCCAACTGTAGCAACAATGAATGCAGGTATCTTTGACCACTTATCTCTCTTTCTCATTGCCTCGTTTCGACATGCCTCTACGCCGCTTAGTTTGTTAAGTAGTAGCCTTTGATACGTTACTTCATAACATATGTCCAATAATCGTTCCGAAGCAGTGGATGGGCTCAAGATCCGATGAAACGTTGTAGGTTCACTAATTTTGTGATTCGGTGCCGTATACGCGCATTCGACACCTCGTTTTATTGCATCACTGAGAATGTGTTGATATTGCATTCCGCCATCTACTACTGGTAAAGTTGGAGGATGGTGCATGAAATTTGATACTGTACGTCGAGAAGTAATCAATTGTTGTAAACTCTGCGCTGATCTCGACACCGGTTCATGATGTATCTCATCGAGTTGTGCAGCGTCATTATTGCATGCAGATTTAGCTTCATAACTCGCCTCTCTGAATGAACGAGATGAAGATGATATCGGATGACAAGACTTCAAACCGTGTGTATCCAATGACGATAACATCGGAGATGACGTTGTTGATGTCTGATGGAGCTGTCGACGATTGAGCTCATCGCTGCCAGCCCTACTCCCAAAGGTACTAGCAAAGACTAGAGGAGGCCTCGATTGATTTTTAGCAGCCGAATAAAATTGCTGCATAAGATGGGAGCGGAATGGAGAATTCATGGCAGCAGTATGCTTTACTTCTTATCAATTGTACCTAGCGTGGTAGCATGCGATGCATCTCACAGCATGGCATGGCTGATGTGGGCCGGACACGGGACAGCGTGCAGCGTGCAGCGTGCCGTGCCGCGCCGGATTGCTCTTCTCATGTTGCACTCATATAAAAGAGATGCACATCTTTTTTGCAAAGGAGAGAAGATAAAGATTTTCTGACCGCTTTCATTCAATGTCAACAGAACAAAATACCATGAGCAGATGAGATAGCAGATGGTGTTATCTCTGTTGACGAATCGTATGAATGACATATATTCATCCAGTGCTTCACAAGCTTACTTGCTCAATTGCCCATAGTATCCTCATACTTTGTCGGACCTACAACACAACTTCCTTGAAAGATGACGAATCAGCGCGCTAGAATAATATCGATCATTGGAATGATGCTCCTATCACAGGCAGCAGCATGGTCCTCCTTTCACGGTTCGAGAATCATTCAACCAATGACACAAAGCAGTCGACCACTAACATCAGGATCATCCAGCCTCGTCATGAGGAAACAAAAGGCATCTGACAAACGCACGGCCCGGCTGCAACGTGGTCAAATGGATAGCGATTCGTTCACACCTCCGCCTCTCTCCACATCATCGTCATCGTCCACAACACAAATCTTGTCGTCTACACCCATGTCTAAAACGCAATGGAAGCACAAAAAGGTTGAGCTGAGATCTCGAGGGGAGAATGTCGACAATCACAGCATGTCGGGAGGTCGAGGTCGGGCTCGCAAGCGGTTGAAACTGTACAATTCATTAGCGTCCTATCACTCTACATTTAGCAATCTCATTTCAGAGGAGTATCAAATGGAAGAAGCAGAAGTCATTCAGCGGTTAGAAGCATCTATTGGTGATCCATTTTCGTTGGAGGAGGCAGGCCACGCTATGTTTGATGTTCATCCACAGCGACGGGGTAATTTATTCAATGATGAAGTGTACCGCTTGGAAAAGAGTCTCGATGCAACAACAACCTATTTCCAAAGTGATGACGATACAAGAGGAAGACCATCACCACTACCAGCAAACCACAAGTTCTCTGCAAATGATGTGATTGTTATTACACTTCAACCACGTGGAACGGGAGACTTTCTTGGTGTATCATCCCTCCCTACCAACAAAGATGCAGTTCTCGTAGAAGCACGTGTTTTGAATGTCGGACCATCCTATGTCGATGTTGCCATACCAGCGGGCAAGTTTTCAACAGCATTTGGTCCAGCTTCGAATAATGTTGGTGATGAAGGGAAGGGTGATCCCAGTTTGCGTGTCAGAGTGGATAGATTCTTCTCGGATGTACCATTTAAGCGAATGGCTGCTGCATTGGGACAATTGACTTCGGTTCCACAGCGAAATGGTGAGGTGCCAGTATCAAATCCAAAGTTTGACAAACGAGTGGGTGGGTTTGTAATGGACAATTTACTCAAGGAGGCTATATTATCAACGTTTGCCATTAAAGATGAAACAAACATCCTGCTGGATGGGATTGAAAATCCAAGTTTGGGTGACTTGCCGAAGAAATTGGCCAAGCCTCCTCTCCCTGCGTCTATTCAATGGGCTGATCAAGTTATGGCGTACATCAAAGCTAATCCGAGTCAGTTGTTTCCCGTGTATAATGAGCCGCAGGTAGGTTTAGGATCATGGTGTTTGTTATTTTGTGTATGCTTCTGTTCTCAATTCCTCCCTTACCTCATCTTGACTGACTCATTGTCATGTATTCACAGCTAACAGCCATAAGATCAGCATTGACACGCAGGTTGACTTTGATTCAGGGCGTAAGTGACGATCAACTTCTCTGTTTGCTTCTACTACATAATGGTGTGCCTATTCTCAATCTTCAATTCTTCTGAATTTTGCATAGCCTCCCGGCACGGGAAAGACCACTGTGGCTGGATCGGTTGCGTTTGGATTTGTTTACCAATGCCGGAAAATCTCGCCTTATTGCAAGGTATTGGCCACTGCTTTCTCGAATGTGGGCGCTGATAATATGGCTGAGAAGTTTCTCAGTCTTGGGCTTAAAGTTGTACGCGTTGGTAAGCCAAGTGGAGTGTCAGAGTCATTGTGGAGTTACACTCTAGACGCTGCGATTCAGCGTGATCCAAATGCACAGAATGCAATCAATGTTGCCGCAGAAATTTCAGCAAAGGTAAAGAAACAATCGACTGAAAGAAACAGTAGGAGGAAACTCTCTCCTTCGGCTGAAAGAGCCAAACGGGATGCTGTTACTCAGGCAGTGAAGGATTCGATTCAAGCTTGTAATATTGCTGCAACTAGGGCACTTCGTGAGGCAGATGTTATCGTATCAACTTCGGTGGGTGCCGCTGATGCTCAACTACTGGCAGCTTGTGGGATCTATCCCGAGGAAGATGAACAAGACGCAAAAAACAAAAGCAGCAGCAACATGCAAGATTCTACCACACTGTTTGGGACGATTCGCGAATTCGCGCCTGACAATTTACCTCCTTTATCACTACCATTTGTCATCGTTGATGAGGCATGTCAGAGTGTGGAACCAGCAAGTTTGATTCCAATCGTGTCTACCAACAGCTGCCGTTCGCTTGTTATGCTTGGAGATCCTTGCCAGCTTCCACCCACCGTTCGAAGTGACAAATCATCCACTGGTGAATCACCGCTGTCAATCTCTTTGATGTCGAGACTTGCCTCGATCATGCCACAACCTGTCACAGTCACGGCTCAAAAGGACAACACTCCATTAGAGACAAAGTTTATACAATGCAAACCCACTCGACAAGCTGTTTCGAGAGTGAATGCATCTTCCGAAAGCATTTCCTATAGAAAGCGATTCTCCGGCAGTCTGCTTCTTTCTGTTCAATATCGCATGCATCCATCTATAGCTGCATTTAGTTCTGCAGTCTTCTACAATGAACTGCTTACATCTCCTTCGACACTGACGAAGTTGCGTCAGTTTCCATCTCACCTCAACTCAAACTACCCAGCTGCCGGAACATCTGTTAGATTCATTCGAGTTGGTGGTCGTGATAATGAGGCAAAGGGAGAAATTTCCGAGTCTGGTAGTGGTCTACTAGGATCCTCCTCGTATAGAAATCATGCCGAGGCCGAAGCAGTCGTCGAATTACTGAAGTCTCTATTGGCTAAAGACACTGGCTTCGATGGTTCTGTAGGAATCGTCACTCCATACTCTGCTCAAGTTGCTCTTATCAAGTCGCTAATGGCAAGAGATGAAGAATTTCGTTCGCTTGCTCAATCCTTTCCACATGAAATTGAAGTAAAGTCCGTCGATGCATACCAAGGTAGGGAACGTGACTTGATTATATTTAGTGCTGTTCGATCCAACCGACATGGTAGAGTGGGATTTCTTACTGACTGGAGGAGAATGAATGTTGCTCTGACACGTGCCAAGAATGGTCTCGTGGTGGTTGGCGATGCTGACACGTTAAAGGAAGGCGATAGGCACTGGGATGCATTTGTTTTGTGGTGCGAGAATATGGGCTGCTTAGTTGATAGGACAAAGGCTGGCTTAAATGTTCAATAGACCAAGATAGACGACCCCTCATAGATGATTTTTGATTACATGTAAATAGAAATAGAACAAATACGTTGTTTTTAGAGAGACGAATATTGTAAAGATCAGACTGCTAATTGCAACACCAAAAATTTCTCCTCTGTTAGATTAATATATTTACATTCTGGAATTGCTGAGTTCAAAGACCAAAATATCTCTTGCACCAGCTGCATGGAGATCATCCATAACCTGAACAATTTTTTTCTTGCTGACCAAGCTTGACACGGCGTGTCCACCATCAGTAAGTGCAGTGATTGTTGGTGAACGCTTTCCGGGGGTGATTTTAGAGACAGTTTCCAAAATATCTGCACTGCAATTATATGAAACCATAACAAACTTCTTGGATGTGATGTATCCTTCGATACGGTGTTTTAGTAAATCGACCATATTTTTGTGCTTGGAATCAGGGTTGGTAATAAGGATCGACTCTGTTTCGAGAACAGTTCCAACAATTTCCAATCCAGCAGCCTTCATTGTCGTCCCAGTCTCCACCAAGTCCACAACAGCATCTGCCAATCCTAAACCACATGCCGCCTCTACAGATCCTGATACAAATCGGATAGATGTCGTAACACCTTTCTCGGCATCAATGGGATCAAAGAACTTCTTTGTCAATGTGGGAAAGCTGGTAACAATTCGTTTTCCGGCAAGGCTCTTAACGTCGGTAATCTTACTCGTCACTGGAGCCTGCACGCATAGTCGGCAAGCACCGAATCCCAAATCCATAACACGCTCTACCTCGGAACAATTTTCTTCGACAATATCGATTCCAGTAACCCCGATATCAACATTTCCCTCGCCTACGTATTTCGAAATGTCAGAAGCAGGCAAAAAGACCATGGTCATGGGCAAATCTTTGCAAATGGCAATGTCGAGACGAGGTTCCCGATGGTATTCCACTCCTGCGCCTTTGAGCATGGCTGTAACTTTTTCGTATAGGCGGCCCTTTTTGGGCACGGCGAAGAGGCAGTGATCGGGGTTTACTGTGTTGGCTGACATGATGTATTCTATAACTATTGTTTGCACGTTAGGCTTATAAAGCGTATGTATTGATGGGCGGGGTATTGTAATGAATGGTAACGGCACTTTGATAGAACGAATGAAAGGATGAAAGAGGAAGACTTGCGTGAGAGATTCAACCTGAGAAGTGCTTTCATTGGTGCCATGTGGAACTTGAGTGGATGGAGGAGGTTCAGTTTCTCTCTTTTTGGAAGTGAACTTTTTTGTGTCAAAGATTCCGATCTTTTCTTGTGTGCTCTTTATCGTACCTTTTCGTCGCGAAGGAAAGGACAGGAAAAGTAGCCTGTTTGTCGTGGATGACTAAGTAGAAGTATGAGTAGATAAACAGCTAGCTGATCTATTGAGAGTATCATCACATGAGGGAAGCCACCGAGCCTATGCTAGTGCTGATTCTTTCTTATTGGCCGGCTATTGATCATGCAACTTACGAATGAGAAAAATAATTATAACATAAATCTTTCTAGACATGTTTCATCTTCACTTGCTTTCGTTTCTCTCTTGCCTGCCTTGCGTAGTAGCCACTAAAGTCTAGGCGGAACAAAAGGAAGGGTAGAGCATCGTGAGTTTTCGCCACCGCAATGGTCTCCTCTTGATCTTCATCCAAGCTCGATGTCCAATCCACTTGGTCCACCTGTTTACTCATCATCTTTAACAGGTTGCTGAATACTTTCTCAAAATCATTGGCAGTGCGTTCGACAAACTCATATAGTTTGGCATCAGCCAGGTAAAAAAACACCATTCCTTCTTCGGTATCCAAAGTAGTACGACCCCATTCACCCTTCTCGGCACGTTCTTCCACTTCCTTTCGGATTCTTGCAGCTTTGTCCAACCCGGCTAGAGAGTTGGTAAAGATGTGATCTTGAAACTTGCCAAACTTCAACGCAATAGAGAGCAGCTTCTGGACCAAAGTCTCGAGCGTTGGGCTTTCACCATCCCCCTTGTCACCCAAGAGTGACTTTTCTACGATTTCGCCAAGGTACGAATTGTGTGCTACAATTACATCATCAAGGGACTTTGCCTTCTTTATTGATCTTTCTAATCCCTCCCATCCACCTTCGAGAACTTCAAACATTAGATAGTTTTGCAAGTTCGAGATAAAGTGAAGCATCGTTTGACGAGTTGACGAAATCCTTCGCAAAAGGTATGAGGAATGCTCTGCAGCTTCACTGACTGCGGGGGCGTCTGCTCCTCCAGCCTTTGTTTCTACTAGAATTGAGTGATTTAAGGCTGTGCTTTGTCGCCAAGAATTATTGAGCATCCATTCCACACGTTTGAGGCGGAAGAGGAATAAAAATACGTGGTGATAGGTTCCCATTGCAGAGTCGTGAACGACTGCATCCAATGGGCTGTCAATATGGTACTCAATGCAGACGTAGTCCCAGGGGTCTTGAATCGATGTCTCATTGTCAACCCATGGTGTCATTTCTTCCGATTTTTTCTTAGGGGGCTGACCCATCCAGTATCTATCAGGATCCCTCTCGTCAATCATTAATCGGACTCCAAGGTTCCTCAGAACATAATTTGGAAGGTATCGTGCATTGGTTGTACGCAACGAGCCTTCCAACAATGATGCAAGCGTGTGATTATAAATACCCGCAGTAGACGTCCTCCCACGAAACTCGGCATCTAGGCTCTCTACAAATGATGATACAAAGTCCCCTTGACCGAGGAAAAGAAATTGCTTCAGCGCATGAAGATGTCTCATCAAATGGTGCTTGTGTTGGAGAGAATCCAAAATATGGGAGTGAATTCGTTCAGATGCCTGAGAAACGACATCATGTAGGGTAGAAACGCATTGGAATTCATCTCCATAGCCAACCTCATCCTTTAGTGTTGAAAAGTTGTATCCTTCACATCCCAACACTTTGTCGGTAACTTTTTGGCCGCCCTCCTCTTCTTCAGACACTTCCCAGTCCTTGTCTTGAAGACAGTAACGGATAAAGTTGATTCCCTTCCCTACAAGTAGTACCTCTTCTGCCAATTCAGAAGTAATGATCTCCATCAAACCACCTTGACAACACAGAGGGACCTGACCCTCAACCAATACATAACGCTCATGCCACGTAAAGAAACCTGTTGATGACCTGTTATCTAGCTGCATCTCTTGCACAAAGAACTCACTATGAAAATCTTCCAATACTCCCTGATTTATCCATTTGAATAGCATTTTGTACCATGGTATGGAGCAATCTGCGGCAATTGATCGAACCAAATGTGAATGAGTAGTGTCACCATCAAGTGAATGGCGAAGAATTGCGGCAAGCATTTTTCCACCGCGTAAGTTACGTGTCCCAACTCCGTCGGCAAGGATGGCGAGAGTGCGGAGATGATCACGTATCGGAGGGAGACGAGCCACCAACTCTCGTAACGTCAAGTGTCTAGTCTGAGCCAAAGGTTGTTGATACTGCTGCTGTGACTCTGGAATCACCAACGGAGGCAAGTCACTCTCCAACATTGAAAGCTTTCTATGATACTCTCCCAACTCAAAATCCAATCTCGCTGCCAATGCTCTAGCAGTGCTGCACTGAATCCCATCAACATCATCTTCCAATACAGTTTCAACATATGATGCTACACGTCCATATAACCATCCACACTCTCCACATAAAGATATGGCATCTCTTGCACCACTCCCTAATAATGGTGTGGGTAGTTCTGCCCTAAATTCAAGATTTTCCATAATGTGATTGTTGCCGTGCATTCCATCATTTTCACTATCATCATCGTCGTCTGGTATGAAATTTGGTACCACTGGACAGTTCGGAATCAATCTAACTCCCTCAACTACAGCATCACTATTGAATCGATTTCCTTCCCAATCATTATCTGCTGCATCCCAAATTAATTCTCCTCCTCCTCCTCGCCCCTCTTTCTCTGCAGGGACGAATCGCAATAAATCTCCATTGGAATGGCGCATAGTTAGTACGATAAGTTCTCGCAATATTGCTCTTTCGTGGGTGTACCATGTTTTTTGACGTTGTGCGAGCGGTGATACTAAAGGAGGCTGCGTCATAGATTTTGAATTCAAACCATGAGAAGATATTGTTGATTGCACATTGTTGTGATTATTATTGGTCAAGCTTGCCAGCATTATTCGCAACCTCTCCATGTCATTTTGTTGCGTCATTTTTGGGTGATGGCTGTCTTGATTTTGAACCATTATTGCTGCTGCCAGTCTTTTAATGAGATCGTTGTCATCGCTTTCATTGTTAGCGGCGGTATCAAAACTTCTTCGGTTATCGGCAAAGTTGGTTGCAGCGGGCTCATTATTGCGAAAGGAACCAGTATAGCTGCCCGCGTCACTTCTATGCGAGGCAGGACCTGATTGAAAGAAGCCGCTCATATTACTTTATTTCCAAATGACTGAATGAGTTTGGTAGAGAGATTTATTTCCATTTTTTAGCATGGTGCATGCGAGGTGCATGCGGTTGATGTTGTCAAAAAAGAATTCAAATATTCTCGCTTCTTCCTTTCTGTAATTTCGTCGACTGAAGACTCAAGCAAAAGAAGACAGAAGACATACAATTACAATATTTACTTTACTCCTACTGAATATCAACGCATTCAATTGCAGAGAACCGCTTCTAGTGGCCCATTAAACTCAGCCAAGATAGCAAAAAACCGCATAGCACTGCTGAAATAGATAGAGTGGGTGAGGGCGTAAATGACCTGCTGTCTGTTGGGATCGATCTGTAGGCATCGGTAGCTCGATGCAACACATTCAATCATCAAAACGCATGAACGGGATAAATGAAGAAAAAGGCTGCTTCTGCTCTGGAGCAACAAAAAAAATCTAAAAGAAACAAAAAACGTAAAAAGGCACTACCAACACACAAAGCTTTTCATTGAAACAACACAACAACGAAGAAGCCAATCTGAGAGGTCCAAATGTGGCTGTGGCTGGCCGGCATCACTACATCCAACCAGATCGTATCTGTCGTCGTCAGTAAAGCTATGAGGCGCTTCAGTAAACCATTACAGTCGGTGGCGATACTATGCATGCACATTGGCACTGCTCAGACGGGTTGCTGTCTTAACAGCGAAGCTACCACCCTCGTAGCCAATCTGAGAGGTCCAATTGTGGCTGGCCGGCATCACTACATCCAACCAGATCGTATGTATCGTCGTCAGTATAGCTATGAGGCGCTTCTAGTTGCCCATTATAGTCGGTGGCGATACTATGCAAGAACATTGGCACTGCTCAGACGGGTTGCTTTCGTAGAAGCGAAGCTACCATCCTCGAGGTAGCCAATCTGAGAGGTCCAATTGTGGCTGTGGCTGGCCGGCATCACTACATCCAACCAGATCGTATGTATCGTCGTCAGTATAGCTATGAGGCGCTTCTAGTGGCCCATTATAGTCGGTGGCGATACTATGCAAGAACATTGGCACTGCTTAGACGAATTGCTTTCGTAGAAGCGAAGCTACCACCCTCGAGGTAGCCAATCTGAGAGGTCCAATTGTGGCTGGCCGGCATCACTACATTCAACCACATCGTATGTATCGTCGTCAGTATAGCTATGAGGCGCTTCTAGTGGCCCATTATAGTCGGTGGCGATACTATGCATGCACATTGGCACTGCTCAGACGGGTTGCTTTCGTAGAAGCGAAGCTACCACCCTCGAGGTAGCCAATCTGAGAGGTCCAATTGTGGCTGTGGCTGGCCGGCATCACTACATCCAACCAGATCGTATGTATCGTCGTCAGTATAGCTATGAGGCGCTTCTAGTGGCCCATTATAGTCGGTGGCGATACTATGCATGCACATTGGCACTGCTCAGACGGGTTGCTTTCGTAGAAGCGAAGCTACCACCCTCGTAGCCAATCTGAGAGGTCCAATTGTGGCTGGCCGGCATCAGTACATTCAACCAGATCGTATGTATCGTCGTCAGTTTAGCTGTGAGGCGCTTCTAGTGGCCCATTATAGTCGGTGGCGATACTATGCATGCACATTGGCACTGCTCAGACGGGTTGCTTTCGTAGAAGCGAAGCTACCACCCTCGTAGCCAATCTGAGAGGTCCAATTGTGGCTGGCCGGCATCAGTACATTCAACCAGATCGTATCTATCGTCGTCAGTATAGCTGTAAGGCGCTTCTAGTGGCCCATTATAGTCGGTGGCGATTCTATGCATGCACATTGGCACTGCTCAGACGGGTTGCTTTCGTAGAAGCGAAGCTACCACCCTCGTAGCCAATCTGAGAGGTCCAATTGTGGCTGTGGCTGGCCGGCATCACTACATTCAACCAGATCGTATCTGTCATCGTCAGTATAGCTATGAAACGCCTCTAGTTGCCCATTATAGTTGGTGGCGATACTATGCAAGAACATCGGCACTGCTCAGACGGGTTGCTTTCGTAGAAGCGAAGCTACCATCCTCGAGGTAGCCAATCTGAGAGGTCCAATTGTGGCTGTGGCTGGCCGGCATCACTACATCCAACCAGATCGTATGTATCGTCGTCAGTATAGCTTTGAGGCGCTTCTAATGGCCCATTATAGTCGGTGGCGATACTATGCAAGAACATTGGCACTGCTCAGACGGGTTGCTTTCGTAGAAGCGAAGCTACCATCCTCGAGGTAGCCAATCTGAGAGGTCCAATTGTGGCTGTGGCTGGCCGGCATCACTACATCCAACCAGATCGTATGTATCGTCGTCAGTATAGCTATGAGGCGCATCTAGTGGCCCATTATAGTCGGTGGCGATACTATGCAAGAACATTGGCACTGCTCAGACGGGTTGCTTTCGTAGAAGCGAAGCTACCATCCTCGAGGTAGCCAATCTGAGAGGTCCAATTGTGGCTGTGGCTGGCCGGCATCACTACATCCAACCAGATCGTATGTATCGTCGTCAGTATAGCTTTGAGGCGCTTCTAATGGCCCATTATAGTCGGTGGCGATACCATGAAAGAACATTGGCACTGCTCAGACGGGTTGCTTTCGTAGAAGCGAAGCTACCACCCTCGAGGTAGCCAATCTGAGAGGTCCAATTGTGGCTGGCCGGCATCACTACATCCAACCAGATCGTATGTATCGTCGTCAGTATAGCTATGAGGCGCTTCTAGACGCGCATTATAGTCGGTGGCGATACTATGCAAGAACATCGGCACTGCTTAGACGAATTGCTTTCGTAGAAGCGAGGCTACCACCCTCGTAGCCAATCTGAGAGGTCCAATTGTGGCTGTGACTGGCCGGCATCACTACATTCAACCAGATCGTATCTATCGTGAACAGTATAGCTATGAGGCGCTTCTAGTGGCCCATTATAGTCGGTGGCGATACTATGCAAGAACATTGGCACTGCTTAGACGAATTGCTTTCGTCGAAGCGAAGCTACCACCCTCGAGGTAGCCAATCTGAGAGGTCCAATTGTGGCTGGCCGGCATCACTACATTCAACCACATCGTATGTATCGTCGTCAGTATAGCTATGAGGCGCTTCTAGTGGCCCATTATAGTCGGTGGCGATACTATGCATGCACATTGGCACTGCTCAGACGGGTTGCTTTCGTAGAAGCGAAGCTACCACCCTCGTAGCCAATCTGAGAGGTCCAATTGTGGCTGGCCGGCATCAGTACATTCAACCAGATCGTATGTATCGTCGTCAGTTTAGCTGTGAGGCGCTTCTAGTGGCCCATTATAGTCGGTGGCGATACTATGCATGCACATTGGCACTGCTCAGACGGGTTGCTTTCGTAGAAGCGAAGCTACCACCCTCGTAGCCAATCTGAGAGGTCCAATTGTGGCTGGCCGGCATCAGTACATTCAACCAGATCGTATCTATCGTCGTCAGTATAGCTGTAAGGCGCTTCTAGTGGCCCATTATAGTCGGTGGCGATTCTATGCATGCACATTGGCACTGCTCAGACGGGTTGCTTTCGTAGAAGCGAAGCTACCACCCTCGTAGCCAATCTGAGAGGTCCAATTGTGGCTGTTGCTGGCCGGCATCACTACATCCAACCAGATCGTATGTATCGTCGTCAGTATAGCTATGAAACGCCTCTAGTTGCCCATTATAGTTGGTGGCGATACTATGAAAGAACATCGGCACTGCTCAGACGGGTTGCTTTCGTAGAAGCGAAGCTACCATCCTCGAGGTAGCCAATCTGAGAGGTCCAATTGTGGCTGTGGCTGGCCGGCATCACTACATCCAACCAGATCGTATGTATCGTCGTCAGTATAGCTATGAGGCGCATCTAGTGGCCCATTATAGTCGGTGGCGATACTATGCAAGAACATTGGCACTGCTCAGACGGGTTGCTTTCGTAGAAGCGAAGCTACCATCCTCGAGGTAGCCAATCTGAGAGGTCCAATTGTGGCTGTGGCTGGCCGGCATCACTACATCCAACCAGATCGTATGTATCGTCGTCAGTATAGCTTTGAGGCGCTTCTAATGGCCCATTATAGTCGGTGGCGATACCATGAAAGAACATTGGCACTGCTCAGACGGGTTGCTTTCGTAGAAGCGAAGCTACCACCCTCGAGGTAGCCAATCTGAGAGGTCCAATTGTGGCTGGCCGGCATCACTACATCCAACCAGATCGTATGTATCGTCGTCAGTATAGCTATGAGGCGCTTCTAGACGCGCATTATAGTCGGTGGCGATACTATGCAAGAACATTGGCACTGCTTAGACGAATTGCTTTCGTAGAAGCGAGGCTACCACCCTCGTAGCCAATCTGAGAGGTCCAATTGTGGCTGTGACTGGCCGGCATCACTACATTCAACCAGATCGTATCTATCGTGAACAGTATAGCTATGAGGCGCTTCTAGTGGCCCATTATAGTCGGTGGCGATACTATGCAAGAACATTGGCACTGCTTAGACGAATTGCTTTCGTCGAAGCGAAGCTACCACCCTCGAGGTAGCCAATCTGAGAGGTCCAATTGTGGCTGGCCGGCATCACTACATTCAACCACATCGTATGTATCGTCGTCAGTATAGCTATGAGGCGCTTCTAGTGGCCCATTATAGTCGGTGGCGATACTATGCAAGAACATCGGCACTGCTCAGACGGGTTGCTTTCGTAGAAGCGAAGCTACCATCCTCGAGGTAGCCAATCTGAGAGGTCCAATTGTGGCTGTGGCTGGCCGGCATCACTACATCCATCCAGATCGTATCTGTCGTCGTCAGTATAGCTATGAGGCGCTTCTAGTGGCCCATTATAGTCGGTGGCGATACTATGCAAGAACATTGGCACTGCTCAGACGGGTTGCTTTCGTAGAAGCGAAGCTACCATCCTCGAGGTAGCAAATCTGAGAGGTCCAATTGTGGCTGTGGCTGGCCGGCATCACTACATCCAACCAGATCGTATGTATCGTCGTCAGTATAGCTTTGAGGCGCTTCTAATGGCCCATTATAGTCGGTGGCGATACCATGAAAGAACATTGGCACTGCTCAGACGGGTTGCTTTCGTAGAAGCGAAGCTACCACCCTCGTAGCCAATCTGAGAGGTCCAATTGTGGCTGGCCGGCATCACTACATCCAACCAGATCGTATGTATCGTCGTCAGTATAGCTATGAGGCGCTTCTAGACGCGCATTATAGTCGGTGGCGATACTATGCAAGAACATTGGCACTGCTCAGACGAATTGCTTTCGTAGAAGCGAGGCTACCACCCTCGTAGCCAATCTGAGAGGTCCAATTGTGGCTGTGACTGGCCGGCATCACTACATTCAACCAGATCGTATGTATCGTCGTCAGTATAGCTATGAGGCGCTTCTAGTGGCCCATTATAGTCGGTGGCGATACTATGCAAGAACATTGGCACTGCTTAGACGAATTGCTTTCGTAGAAGCGAAGCTACCACCCTCGAGGTAGCCAATCTGAGAGGTCCAATTGTGGCTGGCCGGCATCACTACATCCAACCAGATCGTATGTATCGTCGTCAGTATAGCTATGAGGCGCTTCTAGACGCGCATTATAGTCGGTGGCGATACTATGCAAGAACATTGGCACTGCTTAGACGAATTGCTTTCGTAGAAGCGAGGCTACCACCCTCGTAGCCAATCTGAGAGGTCCAATTGTGGCTGTGACTGGCCGGCATCACTACATTCAACCAGATCGTATGTATCGTCGTCAGTATAGCTATGAGGCGCTTCTAGTGGCCCATTATAGTTGGTGGCGATACTATGCAAGAACATTGGCACTGCTTAGACGAATTGCTTTCGTAGAAGCGAAGCTACCACCCTCGAGGTAGCCAATCTGAGAGGTCCAATTGTGGCTGGCCGGCATCACTACATTCAACCACATCGTATGTATCGTCGTCAGTATAGCTATGAGGCGCTTCTAGTGGCCCATTATAGTCGGTGGCGATACTATGCATGCACATTGGCACTGCTCAGACGGGTTGCTTTCGTAGAAGCGAAGCTACCACCCTCGAGGTAGGCAATCTGAGAGGTCCAATTGTGGCTGGCTGGCATCACTACATTCAACCAGATCGTATCTATCGTCAACAGTATAGCTATAAGGCGCTTCTAGTGGCCCATTATAGTCGGTGGCGATACTATGCATGCACATTGGCACTGCTCAGACGGGTTGCTTTCGTAGAAGCGAAGCTACCATCCTCGAGGTAGCCAATCTGAGAGGTCCAATTGTGGCTGTGGCTGGCCGGCATCACTACATCCAACCAGATCGTATCTGTCGTCGTCAGTATAGCTATGAGGCGCTTCTAGTTGCCCATTATAGTCGGTGGCAATACTATGTAAGAACATCGGCACTGCTCAGACGGGTTGCTTTCGTAGAAGCGAAGCTACCATCCTCAAGGTAGCCAATCTGAGAGGTCCAATTGTGTCTGTGGCTGGCCGGCATCACTACATTCAACCAGATCGTATGTATCGTCGTCAGTATAGCTATGAGGCGCTTCTAGTGGCCCATTATAGTCGGTGGCGATACTATGCATGCACATTGGCACTGCTTAGACGAAAAGGTAGAAGCGAAGCTACCACCCTCGAAGTAGCCAATCTGAGAGGTCCAATTGTGGCTGGCCGGCATCACTACATCCAACCAGATCGTATGTATCGTCGTCAGTGTAGCTGTGAGGCGCTTCTAGTGGCCCATTATAGTCGGTGGCGATACTATGCATGCACATTGGCACTGCTCAGACGGGTTGCTTTCGTAGAAGCGAAGCTACAACCCTCGTAGCCAATCTGAGAGGTCCAATTGTGGCTGGCCGGCATCACTACATTCAACCAGATCGTATCTTTCTTCGTCAATGGTCTCACAAGCCTCTTCATTTTGGGTTTATGTTGTATGATTTGGTCGTGATCATTTTGCTCTTATCAGACTGTTTAGCTCATGGAAGCTTTGACATAACGTTGGAGGTGACCTACGTTGGTCTACTTTGGTATTCTGTAGCTACCGTATCAATTTAGGTCAGACTAACTCGTTTTTTATTATACTTTGGTATGTCGGAGGAGGACATTTTCTTTTTCAGACTGATGACGTAGGTAGGAGCCATGCTGCAGCTTCGTTCATTATCTGACGATGTCTGTGTTTTCGATGTGGCGCTACATTGTCGACCGTCATCACATCGTTTCAAACGTTTTCATTTTAGCAATCAGCCCAAGGGTAGATCAGCCCCTAGGTATTGTCCCACTACACTGTTTTACTCCTATTTGCATTAATCATTTAGGTCTTTGGCGCTATCATTGATATTGTATGCTTTTGCTACATGAAAGTGAATGATGTTCGTCCTAAATATTGGATTCACACGTTTTACTTTCCCACTTTCACCTGGACTCTTGCTCGCTCTTTCGATACCCACATCTACTTACCTCCCATTGGGGTGAACATTTGGACCCCAATTTTCTGGGTTTTGGGTAGGTGTGGGTACTAGATCTGTGTAGCACTGTCAATCTCAGCTCTACGTCCATCAAATGCTTTCCTCGAGGGTTTCTTTTGTGCATACACCTGGTTTGATTATCTGCGAAAATTGAGTCCTCAGCGTTTCGAAAAGGCTATTTCTCTGGACTGTAAATTTTATGGTCTGAGGAGGCAGGAGAATAATTGCAATCATTTTATGCAATTGATTCGAGTTAAACTACATCTAAAATTTGCTTGAACTACACATTTGCACTACTCCTGCCACCTCCTCCAGCACCTTTTGCCTCCTTTTGCTTCTTTTTCAAAGTACCCACCTCATGTCCTGCTGGCACACACCTACTCGGGTAGGAGGGTAGGGTATCTACCCATTCCAAAAACCCGCCGGGTGGGTATATACTTGATGGAATCCACACCCGGTACCTCATTTCTCATCGGTCCGGACCAAATACAGTTGCCCGGGCGGTCCACAGTATTGTAAGTAGGAGTACCCTGATTTATGGTGATAACGAGACCACTCTCAGAAAACGAGACCAGTGATCGAGTCTTGTTTTGATAACGAGATAAGTCCATCAACAGGAGAAAACGAGACTAGTGCACGTGTAAATACGTGCTGTTTGTAGGGTTGTTTGTAGGAGAAACGAGATCTCTTCTTGATAACGAGACCATTTTTCAGTAACGAGACTAGTGTCTCGAGGTGGCCTTGGTAACGAGACCATGCAAAAAGTCAAAACGAGACCAGTCTCGTTATCACCATAAATCAGGCAGGTAGTAGTTGCCCGCCTCAACGATGGACACACCGCGCGCACCTACCATACCCGATCCGAGGGCAACTAAAGTAGGTAGAGAAGTACCTACCTACTTACGGTACGGTGAACTCAATCACTGTATTTTTTCTATTCTTTTCCTTCGTGCTTCTTGCTACTACGCTGTGCACTGATGCTCTTTAGGAGAGAGAGTAGATACTACTTCTTGCTTGATAGCGCTTCCAATTTAATACGCTTCCACATCAATATGGTCGGCCTACATCGCCCCTCTACACCACCTGGCATACCGCCTCCATCGGCGAGACGGAGGTCGTCCAAATTAAGTTTCGGAACTGTTTGCTCCTCTAACATCAACAGGTCTATGGAGGCACATGTTCGATTACAAAATGCAGGTATGTCGAAGATGTTAATGTTAATGCGGTATTGTTCATTTGAATTTTGATTGATTTATCACCATTGGTGTGATCTGTAGTGCTCATCTTCTTTGTTCAACCCTGCATTGTGACCTAATAAATCATAATTACACAACATCAAACAACACAAGGAATGAGAGTAGAAAGTTATGGCACAGGAACACAAGTCCGTCTCCCCGGAAAGTCGGCGATGGAACCACGCATCTTTAAATTTGGCACACCCTACGCCGACATGTATAAATCTTTATCGGAAACTCCGGAAGATGTGGCGTTTTTCATGCATAATGGTGTGTTGCAGCTTTGTAAGCGTGGTGCTTCTGTGAAGGTAAGGTTGAGTATATTTTGTACTATTTAGATAAAATCCTCTCTATCAATATTTTGGCTCAGAAACAAATGATCTTTTAACATAATATGCATCATCTACTCATCTACACAATATGATATAGGTCGCTCCAAAACGGTGGCAAGATACACCTACAGTAGAAGTACAAAATCACGACGTTGTAATTGCGTTTGAAGAGAGAATTTACGACGCTGTGATTGATGATTTACAATGTAGAGAACCGACGGAGGAATTTAAAGCAATTCATGTCATTTGTTTGGACACGAAAGATAATCCACACGAGGCACAGCTACAGGGAACAGTAGCATTGGAATTGTGTTGGCTGTTGGAACAGACAGAGGATTTGGATTCAGAGGCACCGGAATTGGTTGAAGAGTTTCAAGAGCAGCAGATGACGCATACACAGATCAAAGTGTTACACCAGATTTGTTACCTTTGAAGAGATACGAAGAACCAGATGAAGAAGTGAGATGGAGGACTAGTTGTCTTTTGGATGATTTGAAGAGAATGAGTGGAGGAAGCGGCTAAACAATCATGGCACACATAAAATAACCTATGAGCATCATACAAATAATTGATCCAGTAAGAGTTGTAGGGGAGTTCGTGTTGGCTGGAGGTTTGTTGGCAAAAAGGATGTACTCCACATCAGACACTACGATTGACCTTATTACCGGTGCCCCCTGCCTATTTGAATTTATCTCCTCTCTTTGCGGTTTCCCCTATTCTGCTACTGCGGATCGATTTTTCCACAATTTTGTGTGAGGTTTTAGAGAGCCGCTCAAATGCCGAAAAGTAAGTTTCAGTGAAGTGGTTTACATGCTTGACCCGAGATACTATCCTTTAGGTGACTATTATGTGAGTGCATACTTTGCTGGGTAGCTGGTGAACTTATTTTTGGCCATGAGAGCTGCTCTATAACTGAAAGCTCTAACAAAATTGTGAAAAAATCGATCCGCAGTAGCAGAATAGGGGAAACCGCAAAGAGATTGCTTAGCCCACTGGGCGTGCCCGCGGTAATAAGGTCAATACACGTGATGCGCTCGCAAATCAAGAGCGAGAGATGCAAAAAATACTCCCTGCGGGACTCGAACCCGCAACCTTCTGTTCCGAAGACAGATGCTCTACCATTGAGCCAAGGAAGCTTGCTAATTGCTTCTTGCTATAACGGGACGAAAATTAATTTATGAAGTAATTTCTCTAAGGATTCAGAACACTTCGATGGCATTCCTATTGTACGATACTTTGGAGAAGAAGGTTTGGATGGAAGTTAGAGTTAGAGATACAATAAAGCGAATGATTCTGAATGTAACCATTGATGAGATATGTTCTTAGAATAGTACATCATTAATAGATCGCGTCCACAATATAAAAGAGGCATCACTAGTTTTCAAATCTTAGTTTCTCCTTACTAACACACAATGATTCACACCTTAATTCACACTAAACCACCCCAGATTTCAACTGTCCATATAGTCTAGAAATTTCTTAAGTTTCGCTTGTTCACTCTCAGTTGAAATCTGAAATGTCTTCTCAAACTTTCCAGCATCGTTATATTTTGCAAGAATGTATTCTTTTGGACTTGTCTTCTTCTTGCAACTGAACCTTTTCCCCGAAAAGGCACCATGTGTGCAGTAACGAATCGTCTCACCATAAACATAAAATGTATGAGTATTGAATTGTTGGCCGCAGCGACGGCATAAATCATAAGTTGGGTGTGTACCAGGACAATTGCAGTCTAATGCTTCTTCAACATGGAGATTATCAGCAGAGGGAGCTTCCAACTTCTTATCAAATGTTGACTCAATAAATTCAATTTTTCTCTGTGATTCCAAAAGCCAACTTTCCATTTCCCCCAGTAATACATGTATAGACTCAACGTGATCTTTCAACTTGACGAGGAATGGCTCAAGAATATTGTCATGCAACATTAGTGCGCTTCTGAAGAAAGCATTGTAATCAATAAAGTTACCGAACGGAGCAGCCTGATATTGGACTACTAGTACGCCGGTTAAATCAGCAGGGAGTTGCAGCAATGCGCCGATACGAAACACCTTCTCTGACACTGCCGCTTCAGTGATGAACTCTGTCTTTCTACCGCTTTGACGCACCTTCACGACATCAAATCCATACCTCGTCAAAGTCGCAGATTTACCACTACTGTAGTTACTCGCAGCGTCCATAACGCGGCCAAATATCTCGGCGTTGATGTTTAGCAGAGCTCTGATCTCCCGAACATTTTGTTCGATGTCATAGATGATATTCTTGCGCCTGCTCACAAAGCGCTTCTGAGCCTTGTCTCTGACATGAGTGACAAACTCAAGCGGATCTTCGGGCTCCTTGGGTGCACCCGATGACTTTCTCTTCTTCCTGGGCGGCATGGCTGCCGACAGGGAATCAGTTGGTGTTAATGATGATGAACTGTTGTACTTTAGTTTGGGCATTGTAGAGGGCATTACTCCAAGTTTCTTTAGTAGCTGTATGGAGCAATATCAAACGTCTCAGCGGAGGAATTGGTAGTATCTATTTCTATTTTGTCCGCCATTCACCGGCCCTTGAACCACTTGAACACGCTTGTTGCTTGCTATTGTAATGTTGTTGTAACGAGCTTCGGACTCTGATGTGATGGCTAGCAGCATGCACCTATTCTATCTTCTTTCCTTGCTGCTGTTGCCGATATCAACCAGCGCAATGACTCTTCCTCGTACAATTATATCATCATCGAACAACTTGGCCATTTCTTACGTAGCGAGTTGTCCACCACCAAATGGTGCCAACACAGATGAACCTGCCACACTTTTCATTCACGGACTTGACTCCTCATCACATACGTGGAGACGAGTGCAGCAGCGTATAGCATCGCCTTCAATTGCAATTGATTGCCGAGGCTGTGGAAACTCTGAATTGGGTAACCCTGATGACTTCACTGCAGATGCATTAGTAGCAGATGTAAAAAGTGTTGTCGACTCTCATCCGTTGCTGCAAAAGAAACGCTTTGTTCTAGTAGGTCACAGTATGGGCGGCCGAATCGCCATGTGTTATGCGGCAAAGTATCCTGAAGATGTTTCAGCGCTTGTGATTGAAGATATGGATATCAGGCGTCGTAAGGTGGAAAGTAATTTTATACCCAACTTTGATGAGACAAAGGCGTTATCTTTTGAGAAGCTTCATCCAAATTTGGATAGCTTGAGAAAAGCGTTTGGTGAGATTGGATATCCTTCAGACATGGTTGACAAATGGGTAAGAGAAAGAAGGGTTTATGAGCATGGCAGCGAGGGCCAATACTGGAGTGATGTCCATCCGGCTTTTCGGGCACTGTGCTATAGGAGAATATTTGATTCAAACAGTGGCTCAACTTGCTGGAATGCAATAGCAAAACATTATGCAAATTCCAAAACTTTCAAAATACACTTATTAGTGGCTGGTATTGGTAGTGTTTGCGAAGAAGAAAGTATCAACGAAATGATTGAGCGCATGCCTGCAACAATATCTGTCAAGACCTATCCAACTGGATACCATAGCTTGCATGGCTCCGTCATGGAAGAGTTCTTGTGCGACCTAGAGGAAATAATAGCGGATGCCAAAAGTTCTCATCTGCAAGGAAAGATATAGATAATGTTGATATTCAGATTCGTCGTTGGCTGATTCTCGTAACATTTAGCATATTATACCTTATTTAGCTTTCAACGCACAAACATAAAATGGACACAAAACAGGAAACAAATGCTCACCAAGAGCAATATCGGTACATACAACGAAGCCGCCATTCCAAAAAACGACTTTGAGACAGGTTCTAATACTGTCAATAGCGGAAAGGAGTGAACGAGCTGCATTATCATCAGGGAACACACGAACAGATCTGCCGGCATCTGAAGACTCTTCCAATACTGACAAATCTTTTGAGAGAAGCTTGGGCTCGTCTCTTTAACAACACTTTCAGTGTTCACCTCTGATGATTCGGGAGAACTGAGAAGTGATATTTCTTCCATGGAGCCGTACTCCTGTTCCAATTCATTTGTGTTTAACGCGCTTAAGCTTTCGCGTTCATCACCACAAAAATAGCCTTCTTCCACTCCACTCTGCAATTCACTTTTGTGCTTTGCTTGATCAGGTTTCTCCACAGATATCCTCTTGAACTTGAAGATGCGCATGGAGAACATCAGCAGCATTGCAAACCAAAGCAACACTTGATTACCTCCAAGAGTGTCGTGTATTTGATCGAAAACGTTTGGTCCGAATACAACAACTAATATCAGACATTCCATCAGCACTACTGGGACCAAGTAGATTATGTTTGATGCAAACGATACAACAATTGACTTAGTTGTAGTGATTGCATCATTCCCATTCATACAACAACAGCACGCTTCAGTGAGAGAATGAATCCCTGTTGACTCGAAAAGCCCAGCAGCTGAGGCTAGAAGAACAAAAGCTTTCATTCTTGTTATTGCGTCATCATCGAAGTTTAGCCGATCCGCAAGTAATGTAATCGTTCCCAGTACGACAGAAAAATGCATTGCTAGCAGCAGCAACCGTTCTCCAAATTCCAAAGTAGTAAATTGTGACTCTGATGTGAATGAGCGTTTGATGACTGGCACTGCGAAATGGAAGAGAAACCGCATCACAACGACGTAAATGACGAGGCAAGCTGTCATTAATGACTGAAATGCAAAACCAAATGCATGAGTGCCATGTGCTAAAGATCTTTGCGTCACTTGTTCAGCCTCAGCCCCCTTTGACTCTGCATCTACACGCATACTGTTTGCGGAAAGTTCTTCTCCAGTGCTTGAACCCAAAAGCTCTTCCGCTTGCGTCTGTGCAGCTATTGATGACGCTTCTTCCTCAGTGCCAATGGCTTCATCTCGGGCTGACTTGGCAGCGTATTCCGCTGCCGCGTCTTCATCCAGTGCTGCCAATGCCTCGTCTTTCAACGCCTCATTTTTCTCATTCTGTGCCAAGTATCCCGACTCTTCCATATCTACTTTCAACTTTTCAGCCTCTGCAAATTCTCCCGTAGCTTTTGCATCCTCCTCTTCTGCCATTAATTGGTATTTCTTGCTTTCAGCTGCAAATCTGTTGCGAAGTAGTGAGACGCAAATGTGTAAGAATTGATGATACGACGATCACAAATGTTGCACTTTGATTGTTGCTCACCTCGCTGCCTCCTCCTGCTTTTCTAATGCAAGTGCTAGCTCCGCATTCTCTTTACGTTGAGCGGAAGCACCAGCTAAACTCTCTATTGCCGTTTTGGCACCCACAAACGCCGCCCGAGCTTGTAAGGCTGTTTCACTTATTGCTCCCAAAGCCTCACAAAAAACATTGATGAATGGAATGGGTGTACATGCTGCTACTGTCTCTGCACCCTCCAATGCTCCCGCTTCGGTCTGGGCCAATGATTCACCATCTTTCAAGCTTTTTGCCTCATTTTTTATAACAAAAGCTTCGTATCTTGCTGCCTTCTCTTGAGCCACAGTAGCAACTTCTTCTGCAGCCGATGAGTCTTCAAAAAATGCAGCACTCTTCTCTTCATTTATTAATTCGGCGGCCCGATCTTTTTGAACTTGCGCAAGCAACTCTTCTGATGCAGCAAGATCGTCTCTTGCTCTTGCAATTGCGATTTCAGACTCTGCTGTCTTCTCCGCGGCTTGTTCGTGTAATAATTCTGCCTGCTCTGAATATTCCTCCGCCAGTGCCTTCTCTACAGCCGCTTGTGCAAATTCTCTTTCGGCATCAAGCCCCAACTCTATCGATGTGGATTGCAGCTCTAAACCTTGCTCTGATTCTACTGCTGCCTTCTCTCCAATCGTGATGGAGGACTCTAGCTCCTCGCCGGCGAGCGTTGTGAGGGATGCAGCCTCACTAGCGAGCTGGGTCATTTTGCCCACATGATACACTGTTTTCTTTTGAGCATGAAGGGCACTGCCGGTGAGCAGATACACTCCAATTGGTCGAAGTGCCATTATTAGTCTATTGTGTTATGGTATGTTAGTTTCTCTCATCATTGAGGTTCCTTGCGGACAATCGACATCGTGTACGATTGCTTTGCTCGCTCGCTGAACCACACGCAACCAACGAAGCTAGCTAGTGATGAAAAAAACATCCAAAGAAAAAAACGTCCAAACTTTTTGCCCCGCCATCATCACTCACAAAAGTGGCAAACAACCATGTCAGCACCCCCACTACTACGCACTACTATTGGACATTCGACAAAAATGGCCGATAGGAATGCTAAACTAAAGACTATTAAAAACTAATTAGTCTTTGGTTGATCAATTTATAGTTAATCTACATGGAGTTATGATGAAGTGCATTCTACCATTTCTGCTAGTAAATATCAGTAACAAAAATCGCCTCCAGCCCCCCCTTTGGTCTATGCTACTCCACAACTGCGAGACAAATATTGCAGGTGCGATGTTGACCAATGGCTCTATCGAAAGCTGATAACTTGGTCTATCAAATAATATCTGGTTATAGGGGTAGATATGTCTACTGGACGTATTATCAGGCTGCGGAGTGTGTCGACATGGTTGTTTAGAAACATTTTCCAAATGTTTGTGCGCGGCGTGCTAGTAAAATGCCTTCCTCAAGTTCCACGTGGCCCAACTTCCAACATTGGACGTTTTTTTCACCTCTAGCTAGCTGTGGTGTTTGCTTTGAAGTGTCACCGGGCCGGAAGTGTTTGTTTTGAAGTGTTCACCTCATGAAGAATAGTTTATCCCCTAATGAGATAAGTAACTACTTCTAACCACACACCTTGACCACACTGGCTCGATTTAATGAGTAGGAGTAAATGCGAATGTCACATCATAAATAATCACCCTCGAGCTCTAATATCTTTGGATCTGCGCGACTCGCGACTCGCCTTCTCGCGACTCGCATGAAGACACACATATGTACGTGACAAAGCAAGACACGCTCAGAAAATCGCACCAAAATTTTGGTGCGATTTTACTTCCCGCGATATTTTAAAACTATGCAACTGCAACACCGCACAAATACACAAAACAACCGTGAGTATGCCCTCCATAGAGCATGTTGAACCCAAACAGATAGCCAGAAACTCTTGAGGAAGTATATTCAAATACAACTATTAATTAGTTGACCGATATATAACTATTAGATAAAGCGCAAGCATCGGTCCAAAATGGCCTATTTCACCTAGTAATTATAGTGATTCTATGTATAAAGCATACGTATCTGTAATGCGAATAGTGCATAGGATGACTCCCGGCGGCTTAATCGAAAGGTAAGAACATTTTCTATCAACCTATCGCCGGTGGGCATAGCCTGATGGTCGATGTTGAGCGTAGAGAGCAGTAGATTCAGTCAGGATGTGTTTGTGTTTTGTGCGTATGGCTGTCTTAAATCACTTTTCCGACGAGGTGGGCTATGTACGTAGGAATAGTACATATATCTGGATCCGGCACTGAGAGGTCAGAAGAGCCCCCAAATGTGTTTTTGGCCACCACCAAAAAGTTCCTCAACCGCGACAATCCACCACGCCATGGCACCATTTCCGCCATAAAAGTGCCATAATGTAAAAAATCGCACCTCCTCCATTACATCTACAGGTGGTTGGGTATGGTAGTCCAAAGATAGCTTAGAACACAAGGAATCCAAAGCCGAGCCTACCCAACTTAGTTATTAAAGATCAGAGACGCAAATCAAAATGCCGCTATAGCAGCGCAAATTACCATCATCGTAGCATCATCGTCCAATTCCACTCAATATGAATGGTACAATCGGCCTCTCTCCATCAACCCTCGCCGCCGCTTATACATATAGACATTGGGTGTCGGTGTGATTCATTGTTAGTGACTTCATATGGCCATAGCACTCCGTCAGGCACCATGTTGCTGCTGCACATCACATCATCGATTACACACAAATGTCACCCATTTCATTGCTCTATTCCGACCTCTGATCATGACGAGACAACTAAACACGACAGGAGAGCTCTCAATAAGATGTAAGGATCGCTTTGTGCCGTGGAGCTGTTAAGGAGATCCGATTTCACTGACTACACTACCATCGGCGAACTCAGCCTTGGTATCACTATAGCCCAACACATGGCCATTCCTCGAACAAACTACAATAGTTTCGTTATTCAATTCAACCTTAAAACCATCCGGCAACAACGACACAAGAGCTATTTTATTTGATTGAAGAGACAGGATCAGAGTTGGGTGACTTGAAGTTCGATTGGGGTGGAATAGGTGCAAATTTGTCTCCGAAGAAGGATGTTGTTATGGCGTTACATTGCTTCTGAATAGATCGGGGTGTAATCTTCAACGACTTGTTCAGGCTCTTTGATTTCAATTAAGTCATGTTCGATGGTTAAAGCTGCATATTGTCACTGCTGACATCGTTGGAATGCACAAAGTGTATTCTCTTGTAGGAGATGAATGTTCTAGCAAAAGTGTTCGTGTTGAATGACAGGGATCTGTGGGCCTCGTAAATCATTATTATGCGACAGAAAGATACACGCATTCATAATATAACTCTATAATCGTCATCTTAACAGTGTTTGGTGTAAATGCTGCTGAGATTTATTTGTTATAACACCATATTTGATTGCTTATGAAGAATTGAGGCTACACATTCAAGTGAACTAATTGTCTTTTATTTCGCATCACATGTCAAAATCGGCAAAAGTCAAGCTGCTGCATAAGTTTATATATACCTATGTAAACGACCCGTGCATTATATCTTTTATATAACAGCACCATGCTTAGTAAAGTACACTACTCGGGCGGAAATCCCATGGTGATGATGTGCTCGTTGATCGTTGGCGCCACTTTGGTACCGCTTCTTGGACAGTTCCTACGTACGAAAAAAAATCTACCTCGTCGGTTTTTTGATCCATAGTTTCATTATATATTTTTGGTGCGATTTTCTGAGTGGTGTGATTTTTTGAGAGTGGTAGCTACTAGCGGGAAAAAACTGGAACCAGTTCCAGTCTCAAAACATCACACAAAACACTAACAAAATGAACAAAGTCATAAATATGGCCATAATACTCGACAAAAATACATAGAACAGCCTCATCATGACATACCAAGCATTTTATATATATTATCTGATGCAGAAGAAATTATAATACGACAATATGGAGCACCTATCGACAATTTTGGCACCAATAACTGCTATTTTCGAGCTAGAATGACGCATGCCTACGGCATATCTGCATGCCTATGCTGCTCCTGCTATGCGAATATGCTACATATTGCGTTGACCAGTGGTTCTATCGAAAGTTATTAGTCTATACTATCATATTATGGACGGAGATTGGGTTGGGAGGGCGATATGGACGCGCAGAACCACCATTGGAGGGGTGTAGATTCGATGTGTTGTGTTTTGTTAGTGTTTTGTGTGGAGATCCTGGTTGGTTCCACTTTTTTCCGTAGTTCCACTTTTTTCCCGCCAGTAGGTAGAAGGTACAATAGGATTCGGAATGGAAATGCCAGATGCTGCGCCACTGCTGAAGTATTTATGCTGCCGCCTCGTCGCCGGTTTCACCATACTTAAGATCTTGTGAATGAGCTGGGGGCTGGGGATACTTAGGTGTTCATCGTGCATACTAAAAGCAATCTCGCTCCTACAACCTCCTGCGCTTCCTGCAGTTAGATTGCATACAGCAGCTTGGTGGAGGATTGATAGTAATCAGAACAAAGCGCGCTGACATCATGTCCACCGACAAGCGAGTCCGCGACTATTGTCTTCGGACAAACATTGATCTTATTCTTATAGGCACTATCGTCGCTGGATGTGCTTATCATGCAGATGCTGAAGCTGTCGACCATAACACAAGTTCAACTTCCGAAAATCATGAAGAGAGTCAAGCGGAGACAGCAGAGCATGCTGTATTCTTTCCCTGGTTTGCGCAGATATTGGGTATAGCTGTGTATTATTTGCTTAGCCGCTACGCCAGAGCTATTCCATTCACAGCGATGATGTTTTTGATAGGATTGGCTATCGGGGTTGCAGTGGAACTGCGTCCAGAGAATAATGATATCGCAGCTGACAGTGCCGCTATATGGATGGCAATTCCGGCCGAATTGTTGCTGCTGATCTTTCTTCCTGGATTACTTTACGTGGATGCATATGGGATTGATGTCCACTTATTCTTGAAGAGTTTCTCTCAGCTCTTCGTTTTTGCCTTCCCAATGGTTCTTGCTGGGACAGCATTGACGGCATTAGTTGCAAAGTATATGTTTCCAGAATGGCCCTTTGACTTATGCATGACGTTTGGAGCGATATTATCCGCGACCGATCCAGTTGCTGTAGCTGTGCTGATGAACGAACTGGGGGCTCCGTAAGTTCTTTCCTATTGAAGGCTTTCCTATTGAAGGCGTTCTTACCGCCTCGTATTTCGCTGCTCAGACTAGAGCCTCATCACACTTTCCTCCTTTCATCGTCTCTACATTACACTTCTACAGACCGCGACTGAGAATGCACATATCGGGCGAGTCTCTCTTGAATGATGGATCAGCCTATGTTTTTTTCAACATTTTTCGAGCCAGATTTTTGTATGAGTTGGCGATCCCCGGTGTGGGAGAGAATATTGGCTGGGGTGAGGGTTTCAAGCTGTTCTTTCAACTAAGCCTCGGAGGTATGTGTATAGGAATTGCTTTTGGCATTGGAACAGTATTGGTGCTATTCCTTTTGAAACACAGACTAAACGGAGAGGATAGTGTTACTCAAGTCGTTCTCACCATAAGTATGGCTTATTTGAGCTATTTTTCGTCGGAAGTTTCTGGGTGTTCAGGCATTATTGGTGTTTTGTTCCTTGGGCTGACTGTAAAGGCGTTTGGAGAGAACCTGGTGAACAATACACATCTTATGAAGCACTTTTGGGAGATAACGGAGGTGTTGCTGAATACTCTTCTATTTACTTTAGCAGGCTGCGTTTTTGGAGGTATGCTTGTAGACTCCGATAAAGAGACTGAAGGAAATGAAAGGATATATGAACCTCAAGATTGGGGTTATTTGTTTCTCCTCTTCTTATTGGTGCTGGTGATACGGTTCTTTTTAGTTTTTGCGTGTTATCCCCTCATATCAAACATCGGTATCGGCACTGATTGGCGAGAAGCCTTGTTCATGTCTTATTCTGGATTGAGAGGCGCGGTAGGATTGGCTTTGGCTCTATCATTATTTGCTGAGGTGCACGAGATTACGTCTGATTCTGATTCGAAGTATAGGGATTATACTGAAAAAGGTGAGGATTGAGTTGTTCTTTTCTTTGATAGTTGCTGACTTTCTTTATTTCTAACAAATATGGATTTTGATTTTGCATCATTATTCAAGTTTTCTTCTTCACTGGTGGCATAGCCATGCTGACACTTTGCATAAATGCCCCAACTTGTGGTCCAATGCTGAAAAAGCTTGGTTTGGTCACACCTACAGAAACGAGGCTGAAAATTATATCAAAATACCGCCTCAGAATGATTCAGCATTCTTTGACAGAGTATGTGTTACTTCTTGCTGATGAAAGGTTCTGGGATCTTGATTTCACAGTTGTCCGGGCCCATATTCCATTCTTAAGAGATGTCACCTATGATCAACTGAAAGCTGCTGTCAAGAGACATCAAGTGAGTACGCAACATTAATCTGCCGGCTCGTAATCAATCTGCAATACATCTAATTTTTGACATTGCACTGCTGCTGATTCACAGGAAAAAACGCCTCCGCGCAGTTACAGTCACCCAAATCTAGCAAATGTCTTGCCGTACGTTATAAGTGGCCCTGCTATGGACGAGAATGCCGAAGTTGAAGACAGAAAGGTGAAGAAAAGTAGAGATGGCATTGGTGGCAATCGTAGTCAAAGAACCTCTCTTAGCCGTTTTCCTAGATTGCCTTCTGCGAGGCCGTCGTCGCGAGACTCTGCACGAGGATCCGTGTGGGACTTGCGTAGTAGTAATGTGGAAATCAAGATGGAGGCGAATGAAGAGAGGCTGATTTTTATCAAGGCTTTAAGATCTGCATATCATTACTTAATTGAGAAGGGTGAAGTTGAATGGTAAGTGACGCGCTTGCATTTTAGCAAAATGATTTCAACTCCATTGCGCGGCTCAATCAATCTCTTCCGTACTTTACGCAGTCGAGGTTTCCTTCCATACTCTCTCTTCAAAAGTTTAGACTATGCGCAAGACAAGGCTGCTCGTGGCCAACCTTTGTCTGATTGGGATGCTCTTTGTGCTGCGAGTAACTCGTTAGCTAGCCACGTGAATCTGATTTTACATCGAGTGAAGCGCATGACCAGGCTCAGTGAAAAGTTTCATGTAGAGCTAGAACACTTCGGAATGCTATTTCTCGTGCAAGAATTATTTGCGTTTATTAAGGCGCATGAGATAGCCGAAAAAGCATTCAAAGATTTATCTCAAGGAGACGGTAATGATGAACTGACTCAGGCAGAGACTATAGTTCTTCAAGAATCTGCTAACCAAGTACTTCTAGCCGAACAAGCCTTGGATAAATTTGACGCGAAGGAGGTGCAACAGATTAAGAGTCACTACGCGTGTAATATTTTACTCAACAGAGCCGCTGCATATTATGAGAGGTTATCTCGGCAAGGGCTGATGTCAGAGCGCGAAGCTGGCGAACTCATCGAGGAGATCGAGGCAAATATTCTGCACACGAAAGAATGTTTAGAGACCTCACATACTGGCGAGCTGTCCGATCGACACAAAATTGACATGATGCCCAAAGATGACTGGTCTTCGTTGCACCTCAGGAACAGCAGTGTCAAGAATGCGATGGCGGAGAACACGAAAGAAGATGCCGATGAGGTTTAGTCATGTATGTACATTGTTGTAAAAGTATAGTGCTGCGCTTTAACATGTTGTAAATGTGTCGAAGCTTCTACCACTTAAGCAGTGTTTCTGTCGATTGCAAAACTCAGCAGCTCGCTTACAACTTTCTTGCCGATCCCTTCTTCTTTGTATTCTCTTTGCTGCAGTAAATCAGGCACCTTAACCCGATCATTCCTTTTTGTCACGTCGATTACGTGTCGAACAACTTTTGCACCGTCGCTTATACCACACCTCTGGGATGCAACAGCTATGGATGGTACAGGGGCATATGTTTGGTGCCAACAGTGACAAGGAATCAATAGTAAATCTCCAGCAAATTGAGTTGCAGTAACGAAAGGAGTCGTTTCGTCTATATTTTGTAGAGCATCGGATGCTTCGCTGCTTGGTCGAAGGCGAGAAGAATCACTACCTTGAGATATTATTTCATTCCGGAACAAGTCATTATTGTCTTCCTCCATAGTAGCCCACTCAAAAGCGGTTGGAAAGTTATCATCAATTGAGTCATATAATGTCATATCACTTTGCCAGCCTGCACTTAAAACCAAAGGATCAGATTGCTGGTTGTCCTCCTGCTCCCAAGCGATGGAATCCAAACGATATGATTGTAGTTCCTTGTCCACTTTTGCTACTCCTCCGTCACCAGATGCAGGTGTTGGTATGAATCTCCATATCTTTACTCCTTCTAAGCACAAGCTTGTACCTGTCCATTCAAATGGATCACGGTGTAATGTTGAGGTAGATCCTTCACCAGCCAAGATTAATGCATCAGATGGCCGTATACTTTCTGGAAAGTAATCAAACCAATCTTCTTGATGTGGAAATGGTGCTTCTCGAATGTCTGTCAACTTTTTATGGAGTTTGGCTGTTGTAGAACTGGGCAGAAGCCCCTCGACAAAGGCAAAGAATGAGTCGCCGTGTTCCGAATCCATCATGTACTCAACAGATTCGAATAGAGAGATATCGTAGATCTCAGTAATTGCTTTGCCATCATCGTCCTTGATCTTATGCTGCATCTGTATCTGCTCCTCTCCAATTGTGCTCATCAAATCATCGGCCAGAGATTCTATTACATCTGGCGAGACAATATCTCGAATGATTATGGGTTTATCATGTATAGGGGCAGCAAGGAACTCGTCAAGTGTAATGCGGGGCACAGCTACTTGGCTTGATGTCATGAATGCAGTCGTTGTTTCCAATCCAGCCGTCCATATGCAGAGGATCACGCAAGATATCCAAGAAACAGAACTCATGATGTGATAATTGTCTTTGCAGCTAAGTATGCTGCTTACTTTGACGATACCCACACAGAGAATAAAGGCTACCAGCGCAATCTGACGGCTGTGTGTTGAGTTACACTACTGAGAAGTAGTATGGTAGCTTCGATAGAGATAGGCTAGAGGCCTTGATGGTGTATGATGGCCTGCATGCTAGCCATCGCCAGAGGATGTAGCCTAATTTTTAAAGCTTGAAGATGGCGCGAACGTTGGCGTGTGGCGGGACAGAAGAGGAGAAGTGTTTCCGTTCCCTCGTTCCTCCGCGCTGCCGACGCCGACTATGTAAAATTCTTCGTTATCGACGTACGTCGCTACTACTATTCATTCCACTTTCGTTCCTTGTCCGCTGCATATGTAGCTGAAGAAGTGGGCGGTGGCTATCTCTCATGCTGTATATGTTCGTAGTGGTGGCTGCAGTAGCTTGGAGAAGATGAAGCAGCAAATACTCTCCCTTGCGGTAATATGTCTCGTTGATGCATTCCAATTCAGGCCAGCGCCAATAATACGGACGTCGCTGCACCGTCTTTATTCTGCGGAACCTCAAACAGATGTTAATGAATTGAATCCAGAAGCAACTAAAGACGATGCTGGTAATCTGCTCCAGACGAACGGTGGGCATGAAAGAGCGGCAGCGACCAAACGCAAAATTGAGCTATCTTGGTGCAATTCTAATGTTTGTCATGAAACAATTCGTGAAAAAGTAACAGGGGACCATAATCATTTGGAGTTAACAGCACCTGCGACCGGGCAAGTGGCATACAGTTTTGTAGAAGATGACGCGTCCTCTACAACTGCAAATAATGGTGAGGGAAAATCCTACTCACCTGCAGTGCTGATACTTGTGAAACCAGATGATGAAGATTTAGTCCCCATGGCGGTAGAAGTGATAGAACAATTATTAGACTACGGAGTGCAGATATTGGTAGATTCTATTTTTAGGGACAAGTTGAGAAAGTTTGATAACATTGACTTGGAAAGTGAGATGATTCGACACTTTGATCCCAAGCCAGTGCCAGGATTTGGCAGTGGGAAACAGTTACTGCCACCTTCTGTAGATGATGATGATGATGATATCACCACCAACAATAGTAATGGAGAAAAGCAGCAATATTCTGCAGACTTATCAGATGCCGATCTGATTGTAACGCTGGGCGGTGATGGCACAATAATGTATGCGTCACATGTATTCAGTGGACCAGTTCCTCCAATACTACCCGTCGCAGGGGGGAGCATGGGATTCTTAACTCCATTTGCCAGAGAAGAAATGTTGGAAACAATTTTGATTGCATTAGGTCTGAAAGAAGTTACTTCAGATGGGAACGAAGTAGAGGATGATAAGGACGGTCCAGACGACAAGAATGGTTTAACAATCTCTCAGCGTGCAAATAACAACATGCATATAGAAGCATCATCCTTTTCGGGTTACAGTGATAGAGAACCATTGGCATTCGGCAGCAACAATAAAATTTGCATCTCAATGCGAATGAGATTTGACTGTCGCATATTTGGAAGTGACGGAACACTTCGTGCCCGTTATGTTGTACTGAATGAAGTTGTCATCGATAGGGGATCGAGTCCTTACTTGGCAAGCTTGGAATGTTTTTGCGATGATGTACACTTGACGACAGTGCAAGCAGATGGCATCATCTTTGCGACACCAACTGGGTCAACAGCATACAGTATGGCTGCTGGTGGGTCTGTTGTTCATCCAGCCGTTCCAGCCATTATGGTCACTCCAATTTGCCCCCATGTCCTCAGTTTCCGAAGCATGGTATTCCCAGATCATGTGGTATTGCGATGTTATGTCCCAAGTGATGCCCGGTCGACAGCTTGCGTTCATTTCGATGGCAAACATAGAACGGAGTTGAGTCGAGGAGATAGTGTACAAATAGAAATGAGTCCCCATCCTGTTCCAACAATAAATAGGGTAGATCATTCAGCCGACTGGTTATCCAGTCTGAAGAGTAATTTCAACTTCAATACAAGAGTGAGGCAGAAGAATATATCCACAACTTCAGTAACAGACTGAATCACAGACACTGAAGGGTAGAGAAGTTGTAAATTGCATTCTGCTACTGTATTAAATTAGTCTTCAACAGAATGGTTGCTCATATCTACATCAACCCCCCACTGTTGCCCGCTAAAGTGCCACATGCTCGGTATGATATGATCGGAATGATCCATGAATGCTTCCGTCTCCATCCTCTTATCAGGTACAGCTATAGTCACACACCCAGCAGCCTTGCCAGCTATTGCCCCTTGCAATGAATCCTCAAAAACCAAGCATTCCGAAGGGTGGACATTTAGCCTTCTTGCCGCTTCTAAGAATATATCTGGAGCTGGCTTGCCCATACGAACATTTTTATCGTCACCAGTGACCACATGTTCAAAGAATTGAAACATCTCTTCGTGCTTTAGTCTCTTCTTATTGACACCTTCCAATCTACTGCTTGTAGCTACTGCTAGAGGTAAATTTCCATGTTCAGATAATGCTCTTACCAGCTCAAGAGCTCCAGGACATGCTACAACTTGTTCACAGAGTTCACCTAATCGTCTTTCCCAAGTTTCTATGAATGTGTTGATAATTCTCTCCCTCGTTTCATTCTCTTGTGTGTCTCTATTGTTTCCTCTTGACTGCCATCCATCTTTCCAATCAAGCCCGTTCTCATATCCAACCCAATCCCATTTCTCTTGTGCATAGCCCAACGTTATCGGCACCCATTCTGATCCTCGTAGACCTAATATACTTTGTTTTAGCTCCCATGGTAACAGATCTCCATCTCGTTTGAGCTGTGACCGGATAGCTGGATTTAATGGTGCATTTGTGAGTTCGAACGAATCTATAACAGCTCGACAGCTAAGTGATTCTGTGTCGAGTAGAGTTCCGTCTAGGTCAAAGATTGCTGCTTTGATTTTGGGCGTTGTTTTGGTTGATAATGACATGCTGGAAGCTGCTTTGATATGATGTGCTGTAGTGTAAATGAAGAGGAAGGAAATATTCTATCCGTGGATACTATATTATTGGCACAGCAGATTGTTGTTTCATGCCGCAGAGACCGAGTGATAAGCGTATGGCAGTAGGAGTAAAGAGGAACCTAAAGATATGGAAGCTATGGTAGAGAGAGGTTTGCACACTGCACACGTCAACTGCACCCACTTCTTTTCACTTCACTTCAGCTTCAGGAGGAGGAGGTGGAGGTGGAGATGAAAAGGTGGAGAATTTTTTTGTGCATGAAGAGAGGAGGAGGGGAGTGCCAGTGTGACATAATAGGGTATTTGGTGGATATTAATTATCGAGTCTGGATGTTCAAGGAAAGATTTGGGTAACAACGTTGTGTGGCTCATAACCCAGAGGGTGTCATTGTTTTCTTTTGAGCGACAGCCGACCACGATGAACATGATCGAATCTGTTAGTCGTTGCCGTAATAGAAGATTGTAGATAGTACAAAATTGTCGACCTACAACATAGGCACGAAGACAATGAAGCTCCTTCACCTAATCCGCCCCATCCTCGCGGGTATCCCCGAGGTGGAGAAGCCAACTCAAAAAGTACCATTGCAAGAAAAGATCACCTGGACCGTATGTGCTCTACTCGTGTATGTTGTGTGCAGCAACCTTCCGCTCTACGGCATCCAAAGGGCGCAAACATCCGATCCGTTCTATTGGATGCGAGTTATTTTGGCGTCGAATCGCGGGACGTTGATGGAGTTGGGTGTTAGCCCATTGATGACGACTGGTATGGTGATGCAGCTTCTTGCTGGTGCCAAGATACTTGATGTGGATTTGAAGAGTAAAGAGGATCGAGTTTTATTCACTGCCGCACAAAAAGTTGTTGGGTTGCTTGTAACTTTCGTGCAGGCGACACTCTACGTTGTTAGTGGCATGTATGGTGATGTGGCATCTATTGGGGCGGGTAACGCTATTCTCATTGTGGCACAGTTGACATTTGCTGGTTTCATCTTGCTCATGCTCGATGAATTACTTCAAGCCGGATATGGATTGGGGTCCGGTATTAGTCTCTTCATTGCCTCCCATATCAGTGAGACAATTGTATGGAAAGCTTTCAGTCCTACTACCATTAATACTGGACGCGGAACTGAGTTTGAGGGGGCCGTACTTGCCTTCTTCCACCTCATGTATGTGAGAAGCAACAAACTTCAAGCCATCCGAGAGGCACTCTATCGTCAAAACCTTCCAAATCTAACAAATCTCGCGGCCACTCTCCTTATATTTGCTCTTTGTATCTACATGCAAGGATGGCGTGTTATGTTGGCGGTGAAGAGTCAACGCGCTCGTGGAGCAGAACAGAAATACCCAATCAAATTATTCTACACATCCAATATGCCCATCATTTTGCAGACTGCGTTCGTGTCAAATCTTTACTTCATGTCGCAAATGCTCTTCAATCAAGCTCCTAATTCTCCCTTTGTGAAGTTATTTGGGGATTGGGCGCCTTCTACTTTGGAAACTGGTGCAAACGCGGTTCCTGTTGGAGGACTAGCTTACTATGTCTCACCTCCAGCTACATTCACGGCCATGCTTTCTGATCCATTCCACGCTCTATTCTATCTCATGTTTACTCTGACAGCATGTGCCATCTTTGCTAGAACTTGGACAGAGGTGTCCGGGTCAAGTGTGAGGGATGTTGCACGTCAATTTCGCGAGAATCAAATTGTTATGAAGGGACATCGTGAAACAGCCACGGCAAAAATTCTGGGGCGTTACATCCCAATTGCTGCTGCGTTGGGTGGTATTTGCATAGGATTGCTGACTGTAGTGGCCGATTATATGGGTGCTATTGGTAGTGGAACGGGAATTTTGTTGACAGTAACAATCATTTTTGAGTTTCAAGAGGCATTCATGAAGGAAAATGCTTCACAATACATGGCCATGATGGGGAAGCAAGGTGGCATGATGATGTAGACAGCTGACATGATGTCTGGGAAAGGAATGCATGCAAACTTTTGGCTGGGGTCACAAGTAAAAACTTAATGAAATGAAGGATGTTTATGATGTTTCGCTTTTCTCGTAACAACGAAATTTAAACTAGGAAGGACAAAAAACGAAGACACGAGTCTCCTTTACGCCAAAACTCGAGCGAAGGAGGACCAAGGAAAGATTCTGGTAAGATGTATAAGATATATATAACAGAAATTTTAAAGTACGTCTGGCAGATTGCAGGGAAAGAATCTTGATTCTATCATTCAGCGACCTACCTAGCTCATTGTTGGTCGAAGCGCTAGCCAAGAATACGCTAGATAGACTCAATAATAGCATTAGTAGATTCCTGCTGCTACTGTCTGCTGTCTCTAAAGTACTGTTCAGTAATTATTGCGTCGTTATCATAAATTAAGAAACTACTTTGACACATCATGTTTGGAGGAGGAAAACTGTCTAAAACGGAGCTAGAACAAGCGCTGAAGCCTTTCGTAAATGATTCGGTATCTTTTGTGTCTGGTGATGCTGATAAAGAAGATGCAATCGCAACTCTTGCCGACGCCTTCATGGAAGATCCGTTATTCGTTTGGTTTGCTGACTTACAAAAAGATGACACCGTCGAAAACAAAACGAAGATGGCGAAATTGAACAAGTGGGTGTTTCAGGTATCGTTCAATGTTCATCGGGGATTAGTTCCTATGGCGATCAAGGGAAGAAACAATCAGGTAGTTGGGGCAATGAACATTTGCGTTTCTTCCGACCACGAAGAATCCATGCTAAAAATGTTCTTGTCATTGCTCAGATATGGTCTCCCTCCCATGTACAAAGAGAAGCAAAGTTATGGTCCAAATTCACAGAAGCGACTTGATGCGATGAAAGTTCTTGAAAAACGTCGCATTGCACATATGAAAAGCATTAAACGCTGGATATATCTACTAACTGTTGGGGTTAGATCTGACCAACACGGGCAAGGGTACGGAAAGAAGCTATTGACGACATTACACCAAGCAGCAGATTCTCTAAAAGTACCAGTATATTTGGAGACTGAGTCAAAAGAAAATGAGGAAATGTACAAGTATTTTGGCTACGAAACTGTTGAAGAGCTCGATCTTGTCGCCCCAAATGACGAATCACCTACTGCTCGTCAAAAGATGTGGTTGATGAAAAGAGATCCACAGTTAATGATAATGGTACTGAAGACAACTGTGGAGAAAAAGTTAACAAGAGATCATGTAACTGTTACTACCCACGCTTTGATAGGGCGACGACAGAGATAATGGCCAAAATCGATCTCGGGTCTGTAAGATGTAAAGAGATTTAATTTTGTTGGTGTTGATTATGTATGTAATAAAAAATGCTAATGGACCGACGCTTCAAATGTGATTCCCAGAAGAGAAAATATAATATGTCACACACAATAAATTAATCAAGAACAAAAAATGAAGACACAAACAGCGGCTTTGATGTCCTGATTGTAATTTCTCCAGCTGAATCTCCGCCAGCTTGTTCTCTCCATTTCAGTCCTTCCTCATTTGCAAGAAAATAGCAACCTCCTATCGGGGTTAGTTCAGAGATAAATTTGCCGTTCACTGATATTTGTACCGTGTCGATTGTTATTAGAGTGCCTTTTGAAGTAGGTACAGGGTCTATCTCGCACTGGTTTTCATCACATATTTTTGCATGCAAGCAAACTCCGTACATAACATCACGCACGCCTTTATTTAATCCCAGTACCGTGTCCAGTTTAATCTGCTGTTCTCTGTCGCTTGTATGGTAGAAGGCAGTTAGGAATGGAGCAAGCTCTTCGCATAATGCTGATTGTGAAGGGTGGAGCTCGATTGGAAGTAAATCATCATGTTTGTCACTGTTTTGTAATGTCGACATTGCATTGATACAAACTGATTTCTTCAGCTTTAGCCAGTCCCACGACGATTCTTCAGTGGAAGTTGTTGCAGTAGTCTTTGAGAATAAGAAACCCTCAACCTCTTCTTCATCCTGAAGTAGATCTAAAGTTTTTAGTGGATTGTCTCTCAAGTGAGGTTGCTTCAATTCAAGCAAATCAAGCTCTAATGCTGCCAAACGAAGCATTTCTATCAAGTGAAACCCCAGTAGACGACCCTTCAGTCTGTGCAACTTGAATCCATCATTCCAGGGCGTTTGGTATCGAGAGTTCGCACATTCGTTTGGTGCATTGTATTTGACTCTTGCACATTCGCCTCCCTCATTGGAGTAACATCGATTCATCTGAGTGAGATCGTCACATACATCAGACCCTTCGATTGCCCCGTTGCAATGAAACTTTGAAAGAAAAGCTGGCAGGTTCCCTCCTCGATCATTATCATTTCCATTCGGTACAGTCAATGCAACTTCCCTCAGAGAGGCTTCCCTCATCATGGCAAAGCCTACCCCACGATTTTCCAAGGCACCAAGTTGTTTTTGCATGTCAACACCTGTTGATCTTCCAAGAAAGTAGAGGAACGGTAACTGTGGATAATAGGTCATTCCAGCCCTTTCTCCAAATAGCAAGGGATCCAATCCTTGGCTATTACTTAACGGATCAAAATGTTTGGAATCAAGCGGCATGAAATCCCAGCTGAGTGCATCCACCTCCGCACCATAGACCTCCTTCATACAAAATGCAGTTTCTAATCCAGAGAGTACGTCGCCCGCACGATTGGATGCTACAAACTCAATTCCAGCGGATTGAAATATGCTAGACACGGTAGTGTGTAATATTGATGTGTAGCTTTGTGAATAGGCATTGCCATGACCTGCTGCATTAGAATCGCCTACTGTCACCCAATGAAATGTCGGTGCTGGTTGATTATTGTTACCTTGTGCGCCCGAATTCTCTTGCTTTATCCTAGCCAGTACAATCTTGATCATTATCTTCCGCAGTAACTTCGTCTTTGACAATGAAGATAATTGGATAATCTTCTCTACATTGATCATATTGAATATATCCTTGCCGAACACTCCATACTCTCGAATGATTTCATTGTTGAGTTGACGTTGTCTCAAAGCAATTTTGCCAAGCAGTTCCAATGTTGTTGCGGGCACATCATTATTTGATGCTGCTAACGAATCAATGGCTGAGTCGAGCGCTGTGATGGATCCATCGACATCGTCTACATCCCATGTTCTGTCTTGCATTGTGGCTGCATCGTAGCTCATGAGGAACCCGATGAGGAAGGCCAACAGCGACATCAGGAACAGATGGATGGAAGATCGCAACGCTTTGCGAGACATGCTTGTGATTATGTATGAATGATGAAGACGAAGTGAGCGACTTTATGTATTAAGAAGAAATAGCCTCATGAGCCATGGCATGACCTGCACCCGCTGCGCCAGCCATGACCAAGATGACCATGGCATGCATGGTTTTTTATGATGAAATGATTAAGGTTTCGGGTGTTCGGCAGTCAAAATCCGGGATTCGGCAGTGATTCGGCAGTGGGGTGTAAAAAGTCCCATTTGACAGTCATTCCCAGTTGGAGATGGTCCCATTTGATAGTCATTCCCAGTTGGAGATGCTGAGCCGAAAAATATTTCCTTATAGATAAATCACAAAATCATCCTTTTTATTGCATTTTTGGATAGATATCGTACAAACGAGTATGTAGAAATTTTCAATTATGAAAAAATACCCAATATAGACCAAGATATAAAGAAAACAGCTGAGTGCCGACGAGTGCCGGGAGTGCCGAATTCGCCTCCCAAATCCGGGAGATTCGGCACTTCCGAACACCCGAAACCTTAGAAATGATGAAGAGACTGAAGAATAGGCAAGCACGAAGGAGGGAGATAGATAGGAATAGGAGGTACAGGTAGTTGGGGTTTTAGATACTCCCATTTTTGGGGGGCTAGCCTACTACCTTCATGGGGGATGCCCCAATTTTACCCCCGCCTCTCCCCCCACATACGCGATTTTGCCAAAGACCAGAACCCTCAATTTCGGGGTCTACCCCTTGCTCCCTAAAAAGCCTACCCAACACCGTTTCAAAAAACTGCACACTTCGCCACAATGGCACTGGCACCTCCTCTACAGAGTGTAGATGTTGCGAGTTGCAAGTCGTGTACTAACGACAACCAAACAACACCATAACATACTTTCTCGACCAATTTTCAACGCTGAATCCAATGGTCCAATCGTCGGCTTGATAGTTCCATCAACTTCAAGCGTATCGGCCGTTACATCAGCGGCACATTTTTTGCCAATTTGAAGTCGCTTTATGATGCATTGAAGTAGCAAATAGTACATAATCATCACCCGTCCGATCGATACAGAACAATATGAGCAGCTCACATCGACCAGCAAGGCACATGAAACGGCGAAACGAGCCATCGGCATTTCGATTTGATGAAGCTCATTATGAAAATCGTAACTTAACATCTAACAATGATGATACTAAAAACACTGCAGACGAGGAGAACGTGTTGCCTAAAACCGGCGATGAACAAAAACTCAATAACGATGATAGTGATGGAAGCAATGATGAGGATGATGATTATTACTTTCGACGAGCAGCAGAAACTGACAATGTTGGAAATACCACTATCAACTCAGAGGAAGTGTTGCCGGCAACAAACGAAGTGAATCCTCCACCGCCTCCTCCTCCTCCAGGTCGACCAAACAATCGCAACAGCAATCGCAACAGCAGAAACTACAATGATGATGATGATGATAATGATACCAACAAACGGCGTCGGCCATCGTTAGAACCCTACCTCACTCGACTCGAAAAGTTTGAATTATTTTCAACAAATCAATGCTATTATCTCGTGGCATGTGACAAACATTCCACTGGGTATCGAATTATGAAGATGGATCGAACACTTATTGAACGGCCCAAGGGAACAACAACAACAACTTTTTCTGCTGGTTCTGGTGGGTTTGGCAATAGTACTGGAGGTACATCAGCTGTGACTACCAACAATCAAAACATCAGCTTTAATAATGAACACCACCAAGAAGGGAGCGGGAATAACAACAGTGGTATGACTCCTCCGTCGACAGCAACTTCTTCTTCGTCGTCTTCTTCTTCACCCAATGTCAAGAATCATAATGATGCCTCCATCACTGCAGGAGAGGAAAAGAATGGTGATACAAAACACAATCCTGTATCCTCTCCTTCCATGTCGCAACAACAGCAGCAGCAGCAGCAGCAGCCTCCACTACAACAAAGTCAAAACCATCAAACCTATCGTCGTCTATCTGAATTTGTATTCGAAGATCCAGCAGTATACACACAATCTGAAATCAAGGAAATATTAGACATGATTAATGATGGTAACCGCAATGGTACGGGAGGAACTACTGCATCCTCCTCTCATACAACAACAGGAGTAGGTAGTGGTGAGGGAGACTATTCACATCATCATTTGTATGGAGGGAGCGGAAGTAGTAGTCGAGATTATGATACTTCTTCTTCTCATTATTCACAGGGTGGTTTTGGTGGTCAGAGTGATCATTCGATTCATCGTACGGGAAGTGTTGGAAGTACGTCAAGACATGGTGGTGTAGGAGGTGGAGGAGGTAACAACAGCAATAGAGGAGGATTGAAACCAATTTGTAAAGCCTACGGTGTTTTGGGATTCATCCATTTCTTGGACTGTTATTACCTCACACTCATTACCAAACGAGCCAAGGTGGGTTCCATTGGGGGGAATAGTATCTATACTATCAAGAGTACAGAAACGTTTCCGTTAAAGCCAGCAGAGCGGACGGATTCATCGTCTGCTGCATCGGAAAAGGGATTGGGGCATGATCCCTTGGGGTTACTTAGCATGTGGCAACGTGGGAAACGGAGTGTTGGACTTGGTTTGACGAATAGGGAGATTGCAGAGCTTAGGTATCAGGGTGAGTGAGGTTGGACTGTAGAGGACTTGCGGTCAATGATACAATCTCTATTTGACAAAGTTGTTCCACAATGTCTTGTATCTGACCTTGTCATGTGATTGATGTTCTTCTCACTTTTAATCTCTCTAGGTTTGTATCAGGTGGTTGATTTGACAAAAAACTTTTTCTTTTCTTACACCTACGATCTCACTCGGAGTCTACAAGATAACTTCCTATCAATGACATCACAACCTTTTCCTCCTCCGCCATTCAAGGATATGTACGCCTGGAACTTTTTTCTCACGCGTGAATTGGAGGAATGTACTAATTCACTAACGAATTTTGGATGGATCCTCCCTGTTGTTCATGGCGCTTTTATCCAACGCAAGCTGCACGATTATGGTCGCTCACTTAACTTGATGTTGCTAGCCAGGCGTTCTAGACATTTCGCTGGAACCAGATACCTCAAGCGCGGTGTCTCTGATAGAGGGAAAGTAGCCAATGATGTGGAGCACGAGCAAATTATCCATGATGAAACCACATCGGAGGGTGTCTTCTCGTCGTATCTTCAAATTCGCGGTTCTATCCCAACCTTTTGGACCCAAGAAAGCTCTGTCACAATGCCGAAGCCGCCGATCGTTTTGAACAGGGTAGATCCCACGTACCAAGCAACACAAGCTCATTTTGATGACTTGATGAGACGTTACGGCAGTCCCATAATTGTAGTTGATTTGGTGAAACAAAGTGAGAAACGGGAGAGGGAGGTAATTGTTGGAAATGAATTTCGCAATGCGATTGATTACATCAATGGCCACATTGATGATGAACACAAGATTCTATACTGTGCCCTTGATTACTCTCATATTTCCAAGCACAGAAATCTTAACGTCAGCAGCTCTCTTAATGACGTGGCGACTTGGTCGGTGAATCAAACTGGGTTCTTTTGTAGCTACCCTCAGTGGAAGATCGTTGAGGGTGGAAATATCGAGCCGTTTGAAACTGACTTACATCAGCATCTTTCCACGCGCTTTGGTGTACCGTTCTTTCCAATGGAGCAAATAGGTATACTTCGGACGAACTGCATAGATTGCCTTGACAGAACGAATGTCGCCCAATTCAGTAGTGGGGTTGAGGCACTGGGCCAACAGCTGGTAGTGATGGGCATTAGGAGTTCGCCGAAGCTGGATCCTTCTTCGATTATTGTTCGCATGCTCATAGATATGTACGTGGAGATTGGCGATCAAATCGCCCTGCAATATGGAGGCTCTGAGGCACATAAAAAAGTTGCGTCAGCTGGTGAGAAAACTAATGTGCCTGGTCAACTGGGAAAGCACAAAGAGCTACTTACTTCCATCCGACGATACTACAGTAATGCCTTCACTGATCGACTGAAGCAAGATGCCATGAATCTCTTTCTAGGTTATTACGTTCCAAGCCAAAGTAATTTACCTCTGTGGGAGTTAGATAATGACTACTATCTTCACAACTTTCATGTTAATGCTGGACGAAGTGCACTTCAATCTATGAAATCCTACGAAAGCATATTTGGTGTTGATTGGAATGATAACGAAGGAGAAAATACAGCGGACCAAGAGAAGATAGCAGATGAAAAAGGTAGAATTGAACTGGTGAAACAACGTTGTGAAGCTCAAAATAAAGCACTTTCTCAGTGGTGGAAAGTAGCCATTCAAGCCTACATACAACAGCGGATGTGGATGCAGTTGAGAGAAAACCCCAGAAGAAACAGTGGTAGACGCCAGAGCCGATTCGACCGATTTAATCACTCTCAGGAGCTTACTCATTTCGACAAATTCTTTGCTCGGCCGTGGGCGCTGCCATCAAGGCTTTCACACGAAGACCAACATAAAACATCACTTGACGGAGAAATGGGCAATCTAAGTTCGCCTCGAAAAGCATCAACAAAAGAGGCAAATAAGCTTACGTTATTTGACGAACGTGTGCAATCATCGAAGGGAAACGAGGGCAGTATGAAAAATGAGAAGGGAGAGGATGCATTCATGTCACTTCAGGAATTTGTCAACATCAACGGTTTTAGTTCTAGGAGCAAAACCTCTCTAAGTCAGCTGATCGAATCACACCCTCAATCTCAGCATTCATACGGCGATGCTACGATGTCTTACTTAGGAAGCTTGAAGGAGAAAAAAGAGCCTTGTGCCAAGTATCTTGACTATGCAAGCCCCGGCAGAATGCCGAGAAGAGGATTCCGACCGGGTGCTCGGGAAGAGTTTTCCTTATGCTTAAGGGATACAAATCTGGATTCAAATGATGTACAAGGTATCCGAAAGCTGGCAGAATCGGCGCACATTGGGCAAGAGATTAAATCGGGACCTTATCGGGGCTTGCACCAGGACGAAAGCGCCGTGAAGGTCACATCTGAAATTTATGGAATCTACAACAATCTTGAGGAAAAAGTAGAAGAGGGTGATTTGAGCTACAGTGATTCCAACCCTCCAGATGTACTACATAGACTTCAGCAATCAGGCTTGGACGCTACGGGGGTGAAAGAGTCTTTCAGGGCGGGTTGGAACCACTTGGGTAAAGCAGAGAAGACATTCACTGAGATCACGGATATGTCTGCTGTAGGTTACAAGAGGAGCGACATTACAACCGAGTATTCTATGAAGCTGTACTCTTCTTTCTTTGACTCATCTAGTGAAATAAGACCGCTTGAGCAAGCGTACACACTAGGGCAGCGTCTTCCAAATGACCCTACCAAACCCTTACGAAGAAGCACACGACCCTGTGGAAAGGTATCAGGCCCTAGTAGTGATCTTAAAACTTTTGACGAAGCAGATTTTATCATGAAGGCTGCCGCCAGAGGCATCAACATTCGAAAGAGCACCGCCAGCAATAATGGGAAAACAGATGTAGACTTACTCAAGTTTAACACTCGTCCTACCCCAGCGGGCTTTGAGCAGATCAACGAAGACTTGTTCGCTAGGAAAGACAATAAGTTTATGGTGTTCAATGGCTCTGGTGTAGAATCCTTTTCGACGAATGCAGTGACAAAAACGCAGGTACCCAACTTTTTCTAATTTTTTTGCTTCTATGAGAAAATAAGTAGTGCAGATCATGCAATGGGAGATGGGAGGTCAGGGTTAACATTAGTATCTCGTCGTCGTCTACGTGTAAAGAATATTGTACGATTGGTTAATGTTTATTCTAGAGCTAGAGAGAGAATGTCTATTGTTCACACTCACACGGAAAACCCGCAGTGCCATTGTGTGAGGCACCACCCATGTCAAAGCAATTCTCACCGCCAAAAGAAATACTCTTGATGAGCTCTGGTAGTTCCTGGATAAACTGACTGTATTTCAGCCATGTCTGTACTTCAATGGCAGGTGCCTGTTCTTCAATGATTGGCACTTTAGCTGCAATTTTTTGAACACCGAGCCAGGACCCCTATCATTGATGGATGCAGGTTGCGAAATCTTTGGTCTCATGAGCATGAGTCTTACTTGCATGAAGAATGCATGCCAATAATTTAGTGAAGTGAGCGGAATATCTCCATCAATGAACCAAGCATAGTCATACTTTTCAAGGGATTCACTATTTGCGTGTAGTATCCAGTTCCATAATGTACCATACCACCATTTTCATCTGAACTACCAGTGCACTTATTTCATCAGAAAGCAAAGATGCTTTCAGGATCCCTCTCTTGTCTGTATCTTTTCTCAGTATTGACCGCCAAAATCATGCCTCTCTCTAGCGGGTGAAAAAAAAACAGCGGGCAAATTTCAGGCAGGAGGATGTCAAGAGTCACGGCACGAGTTCTTCACGTGTGCTGTATGTGAGGTTGGCTATTCAAGCAGGATGGAGGTACACAATCACTACACTAGATAGACAACACATCAAACATATTTACTTCAAAAACGTCTCGAGCATGTGTAAACTAGAGCGAGGTATTTATATTCAGGCAGAAAAGGAAACAACTTCTCCCAATTATATTAGCAAAACAACAAGCAGAATGAGGTCAAACAATTCATTTATATTTATTTACTTCAGAGAGATTAATCAGCAGGTAGTCGCTGCTCTTATTTTGGTATTAGATGAGATCAGCAACATTCATGGGCATTTCGGGGATCTCAGTTTGGTAAAACGCTTCAATATCACGCAAGTACCTCACATCTCGATCCGTCACAAAGTTGATAGCCACACCCTTGCGTCCGAAACGACCAGAACGGCCAATACGATGGATGTAGTTCTCGCGGTTCATGGGAAGATCAAAGTTCATCACGAGGGACACCTGCTGGACGTCAATGCCACGTGCAAGTAAATCGGTCGTGATTAGAACACGAGAAGTGCCAGAGCGGAAGGCCTTGAACGTCTGGTTGCGTTCCTCTTGGTCCATATCTCCATGTAGGCAGGACACGGTGAAATCACGAGCTTCCATCTGCTTCTGAAGCCACTCAACCTTGCCACGAGTATTGCAGAAGATGACAGCCTTTGCAATGGTCAATGTGCCGTACAGATCACACAAAGTGTCAAGCTTCCATTCCTCCCTGTCAATAGCAATGTAGAATTGCTTGATACCCTCGAGTGTCAACTCATCTTTCTTCACAAGGATACGAATCGGATCACGCATGAAATGCTTGGTCAAGTCCAAGACTTCGAGTGGCATGGTAGCCGAGAAGAGGCACACTTGGACTGATTCAGGAAGGAACTTGAAAATGTCATAAATTTGGTCCTTGAAGCCAAATGATAGCATCTCATCGGATTCATCCAGGATGAAGTGGCGAAGATTTGCCAACTTTAATACATGCCGCTCAATCATCTGGTTTACTCGACCAGGGGTGCCAATGACGACTTGCACTCCTGACTGGAGAGCACGAATGTCTTCTCGAACGGCAGTGCCTCCGATACATGCATGAACTTTGATATCCATGTACTCACAGAGCGCTGCAACTACGTCCCTGTTCTGCTTGGCCAATTCTCTGTTCGGGGCAAGAATGAGGGTCTGACACTGGCGCAGATTGGGGTCCAAGCTTGCCAGGGCACCAATAGCGAAGGTACCAGTCTTTCCCGTCCCACTTTGCGCCTGAGCAATCAAATCACGTCCAAGCATGATAGGCTTGATACCTCTTTGCTGAATAGCACTTGGCTTCTCAAAGCCATATGAATACACTCCTCGCAATAGCCCATCAGGAAGGTCCATATCATCGAATGAGTCGATGGATTCATCCCAGTTTGAGTCAATCGCGGCATCTTCGATACCGTTGGGGTTGGTGGCGTTGCCGCCGCAGTTAAGCTGTGGTTGTTCACTGTGGTCGTGAAAAAAGGAGCAGCATCACATCAATAAGCTTTAGAAATCGACACTTAGATAGATATACACATACCAAAACACTCCTGCATACCTGATGAGTTGTTGTTTTTCTTCGGCGCTCATTGAATGTCGAAGAGAAATAGATTGTTTTTTATTGTTGTCGCAGGTTATAGTTTGTTTGATTTGTGTTTTGATATTATGAGGGCGAGAATGGCAAGTATGGAGCCAATAGAAGGTTTATTTACCATTGAATAGAAGTGCACGTCTCAAATCAACAGCTCAGCTTGAGCTGGCTGGATCGGAGCGCAGTCGTGCCACCCTGGTCCAGAGGCTTCTTAGGGTCTCTTCGCCTTTTACCATTTCCCCACATAATTATATGTGATTATTTATTACCTACAAGTACTACCTACCTCAACACTTCGAGAAACCATTTTTGTTAGCCACTCAACACACAAAATCCACAAAATACATCGCCACCATGGCGATACTTCGCCGCACGCTAGTACCTCAGGGAGTGGTCGGATACCCGGAACAAACACATTAAATCGTCTCAAATACGTCTTTAGAATCGATTTAGTCTGTTAGTTCCGGGTACACAGTCAATATTGAGAGAGCTAGAGAGTATTTTCAGCAGTAGTGTCGTGTGTTGTGGAATGCAATGGGGTCAACAGTACCGACGCTCTTTGTAGGTGACTTTCTTCATCGACGGTGTTGAGAGCACATCCTACCGGTGAATGATTAGTAACATGGGACCTCCGCGGCCAAAGAGACGTACCAAGACCCTGATCCGTTAGAGAACTCCTTCGACACGAGATGTGTCATGTCTGAAGTCTGAAATAAAATATTAACGCCACTTCAACATGCGCTAGTACCTTGGGGAGTGGTCGGCTTCCCGGATCGATCACACTAAATCGTCTCGAATATTTCTTAAGAATCGATTAAGGCCAGTCGATCCGGGTTGCCAGTCAATATTGTGCGAGCTAGGGAGTATTTGCGCTTGCATAAATGAATCTATGAATGATAAAAAGATCTCACTGTGTATTGTCACTCTCAAGGCCAACGCCGTCAATAGGAGTGCCGCGAGCGCATCAATCATGTAGCACTATCATCACCGAAACGAGACAGTGCAATCATATCTTCGACAGAGTCAATCGTAGTTATCTACTTGATGCATATCAGAAATTAGAATTAAGATGCTGCAGAGAGGGAGGGAGGTTTACTCAACAATCAACAACAGGCATCCTTGATGAATTCATCACTTTATGTGCTTATGGTAGCATCTGTTGTTATTACAGGGAAAGACCCCCAGAAAGACAATTAATCTTATGAGAGACGTGGGTGTGATTGTATAGTGCATCCGTTAAAAGTTGTGACGTCAAGAGAATCTAACTCCAGCGACAAGCCAGAGAGGCATATGTCTCAGAAGAGGGAAGAGATCAGTAGAGTGTTGAGTCATCATCGCGGCTTCATGTTATTGAAAAGATAATTCATTACACATGGTTACAAAATAATATTCATTGATATCAACACTACATATGTATTTGATTTGATTGGAATTGAAGTTTGTACCCAACAGGTTGGTCACGGTTACACTGAGTTAGACCCTGAAATCTTACACTCTATTATTCATGGGAGGTTATGGCTGTTGATGGTACTGTTTTGCACTCTCGTACATTTTATCATGCTGCGTAGGCGTCAAGTGACGGAAGCTGACAGAAGCCATGGTTAAAAAGTACTTCATGGTAGCTTATCTACGGGTAATAAGTAATAAGTATAAAAACTTACGTATGTTCGATCATTATGTAGTCTGCCCTCGGGGGCATGCCCGAATGGTACTCTAAAATGGAGACAAAAAGGTAAAACAGAAAAAAGATATTATGAAGCAAAATCTCGATTTTGGACCAGGGTGGTGCGCAGGGTTGTTATCGTTCCGAGTTCGCACCCATACCCGATACCCGAGGATTTTGGCTCGGGTATCGGATATCCGATACCCATACCCGAGGCCCCTTTTCCGGGGATACCCATACCCGACACCCATACCCGACGGATTTTCCCTCGGGTACACAACCCTGCTACATATCTATCTTTCACACTCCACACTCCACCTCAGGAGTTAGATCCGGACAGACGTGAAATTTGGTTTTTCAAGCACATTTTTTTAGCATGGCCGCCTCAGAGCCTACTAGCTTTGGCCAAAATCTCAAATCTGCCACAAGTTCTTTTATGGTAAAACAAGTGATAGAGTCGTATTATTCTATATCTCAGGAGATGGACAATGCACGTTTGGGTTCCATACCTCAGATATACTCGACAAAATTGTCATCTACATTTGCTAGTAAAATCGTCTAACTACTGGACAAATTTGTTAGAGAGATTTACGAGCAAAATCTAAATGGGCATATCTCTGCGAGAAAAGTAAATATTTATGTGGTTCCTTCATAGGTCTCACTCGTATGATCATCACCAAAAAGGCTGTGCCATTGGTTTGGTACGAATATCGCTGTTTGTGATTTTGGCCTCCGTAGTAGCGTAGAAGCCGCTTTCATCATGGTGGTTGGTTTTTGGTTTTGTGAGTGAAACACCAAAACTTCTACTTGGGGGCCTACGTAGGAATTATACCAGGAAAAAATCATCTAAATGGCTTATTTTCGACAATCATTTCACCATGATGGACATCGATGATTATGCCACATTCGACATTGGCACGGTGGTCGAAGAACCGCAAGCCAGTAGTAATAAGCACCAACCGAAAAAGAGGCGTAGAAGGAAGCGCTCTCTAAGCCAAGGCAGCTATGCAAGTGAGACAAGCGCCACAATAAGCAGCCATCACGAAACTACACCATCAGCAAAACAACATCCTCCGACAGAGATAACTGCTTCTACAACAGCATCTGGAGCGAGTGGCGCTGGTTTGGATGGTGCTGCTGGAAAGAAGAAGAGTAAAAAGAAGAAGAAAAAGAAGAAACAGAAGGAGTCAGTTATTGACAATGGGGCAGAATCAGATGAGGATGCAAAATCATCACAGCCATCAGAGCTAACATCTAAAAGCATCATCGTACCGACTCAGGGCCCATTACAAGGGATGCTCATTAAAGAACGAACCAATTTGCCAGTGTTTCAACATAGAGAGGAGATATGCAAATTAGCTGCCGAAAATGATGTAATTCTTGTGGTAGCTGAAACAGGTTCCGGCAAGAGCACCCAAATTCCTGCCTACATTTACCAAAGTGGTATGCTCACACAAATCGCAAAGCAGGCCATTGCCTCATTGAAGAAGTCACGCCCCAAACGCAAGTACGGACGTACAATCTGTGTCACGCAACCTCGTCGAGTTGCCGCAATCACTCTTGCCAAACGTGTCTGCGACGAATTGGGGTGTAATCCGGGAGAGATTGTTGGACATCGTGTCCGTTTCGATGATACAACTGACAATCGAGGGCACGATACGACAAAAATCATTTATGCTACGGATGGTATGTTGTTAAGGGAAGCTATTTCGGACCCGTTGTTGCAGAGATATGGTATGGTTGTTTTAGATGAAGCTCATGAGCGTTCCTTGCAAACGGATGTGCTGTTTGGTGTGGTGAAGAGAGCCATGGCGGCTAGGCAGGCATCAAGTTCAAGAAGTAATATTGAACTTGATTGCAGTAATGGTGACGAATCCCATTCTGATAAGGATAGTGAGACACTTCGCAAGATGACAGAAATGGCAACATCGCTCGGACTTCCCCCGTTGAAGGTTTGTGTCATGAGTGCTACTTTGGACATTGAAACGTTTCAAAACTTCTTTCCTGGGTCAGCAATGATCAAAATCCCCGGAAGGCAGTTCCCCGTACAGCTTGCGTATACGGACGTTCCGCAGGAAGATTATCTGGATTCAGCTTTGAAAACTGCGATTCAGATTCAGAAATATGGAGAAGAGGGAGATGTCCTCATATTTTTGCCGGGACAAGGTAAGTTTGGGTTTGAGAGAAGCAATGAACCATTTTGCATCATAGCTCGTCAAATAAATCTCACATCTGTACATCGTGATTAGATGAAATTGAGGATCTTGCAACACTTTTAAAGAGACAATTTGAAGACCTGGAGCCGGATGATTCTCCTACTGAAAATGGTGCAAGCAACATAGTACAAAATATCAAGGGTATCGGAACCTCAATCGATTCTGGGAGCACAGTAATGGTCAACGGTGTATTGATATGCGTGCTTTATGCTGCGTTACCACCGGAACAGCAAATGCTGGCGTTTCGGCCAAAGCCGGAAGGCTGTACTCGGAAGATAATTATCAGTACAAACATCGCAGAGACGTCAGTTACACTTGATGGAATCAAATATGTTGTAGATTGTGGGAAGCACAAGTCGCGAGATTATATATCCTCCACCGGGATGGAGAGTCTGGGTGTAGTCGACATTAGCAAAGCTCAGGCAGCACAGCGAATGGGTCGTGCTGGTCGTGTATCCGAAGGTGTCTGTCTCAGACTATATCCAGAAGTTGCCTTTGACACTCTGGAAGAGACCACTGTTCCTGAAATATTACGTGTAAATCTTGCCCAAGTTGTCTTGCAGTTGAAAGGAATGGGAGTACACGATCCGCGTAGCTTCAGTTTCTTGACACCACCGAGCCCAGAGAACATTGAAAAGTCATTTGAACTTTTAGGAGCTCTAGGAGCCATTGATGAAGAGATGAAGCTGACATCGTATGGAAAAGAAATGTCAAAGTTGCCACTTGATCCAGTCTTTGCTCATCTGTTGCTTCAGAGTACCAAGTATGAGTGCGTAGATGAAATTTTGACTGTCGTCTCCATGTTGAGTGCTGAAAACATATTTTTCCGTCCTGGTGGCCGCGGAGATGACAGCGGTGGTCTCGCAGGGAAAAGTGCTGCTGCACATCGACGATTTGCAAGCCACGAGGGAGATTTGCCAACTTTATTGAATGTTTACAAGGCTTGGAGGAAAGAGGCTGTCTACATCTCCTCCTCGCAACCTAACAACACGCGAAAGAAGCTTGAGAAGGAGGTCATCAACACGAAAGGTCCGTCATCAAAAATGCATCACGGCGACTGGTGCAAGCAAAATTTTATCAGTGGAAGAGCGCTGACTCGAGCACATGATGTTAGGACTCAACTTTCTGAACTATGCTCACGTTCTATTGAGAAAAATGGTCTTGCTATGGATATACACTTATCATGCAAAGCCGAAATGACTCCATTCTTCCAGTGTATTTGTGCTGGATTGTTCCTTCAGGTGGCCACAAGATTACCAGCTCCGCCACAAGATAAGAAATCTAGTCGAGCGGGGCACATCCCGACAACACGCGGCCATTATAAGACGCGGCAAGGTAAACAGTCTGTTTCAATTCACCCATTATCGTTCTTATTCGGAAGAAACCCAGCGCCAAAATGTGTTGTATACACAGACCTGTTGTTCACCTCAAAGCTTTACATCCGAGGCGTAACCCAGATTAGAGAGGAATGGCTAGATGATTTTGAATTTGGTAGTCTCGACTAGTTGTTTCATTAACATTAATTCATTTCGGATGGCCGCTTTAAGCTCGCAACCATGACAATTCACGTAGACGACGCATTCTTTAGTCTATCACGATAACATCGTTCATTGAGGAAGGTTGTCTTTCTCTAATTTGCTGATTTTTTGCGTCAACATTCATGATTTTATGAGATGTGTGTGCATCCTCGCCACGGTAAGGAATAGTTTGGTCACTACCTTCGCTGAAATCAATGCACTCAGCAGTCTCTCCAGCACCGGCGTTCTTCTTTTCATTATTTAACGCTTGAGACAAGGTTTGCCCATTATTTGTGCTGCTAGAACTTTGAACAATAGTCGATTGAGTCTCGCATGCATCATAGCTGATCTGAGCACCAGCGTATTTTGATTGGGTTGATTTAGCCCTTCGCCTAATCGTGATCTCAGTTGGTATTGGCGGTGTTGAGGCACGACTCTCACCGCCAAATGTAAGAGAGCTGACAGTAGAGAGATCAATGCTCTCTTCAGCTCTTTTCAAACGCTTTGGCTCAACAACGGAATCGACGACGCTAGGCGAACAAATAGCCCGCTTCTCTTGTTCCCTCCCCACCGCCCCCATAGCCAAAATAGGCTGAAAGGTCATGGCATTCACACCTTCATTTCGTTGCGGTGTCTCCACATCAAAGAAATTACATTCTCGCTTCACGCAAGATTTTGCAGGATCGAAAAAATTGCATTCTCGCTTCACGCAAGAGTTTGCAGGAATATGAGCGACAAAAACCACTTCATCATTATCTGTATCTGAAATATTGAGAATCTTCTTCACTAGTTCTTCCGGGCCATCCCCAGCAGCACCTGTTTCATCATGCTCGCGCATTTGTTTCAACATGCGAAGAATCTTTTTCTTCTTGCCCTTCTTCTCAAGGCGGATGATTGTCTTGTGTAGCTGCTTGCGAAACGTAGACGTCTTGCAACGTAACAGCCCACAAGTTGCTTTCTTTTGACGAAGGCACATGCCGCCGGGAAGCTCTTCATTTTTTCGCACCTTCGGTTCGAGATAAATATCCCATAACGTCTTGTATTCCTCTTCTGTTTCCTTCTCGAGAAGCAACTCTTTGCTGCTTTTCTGTTTTGGCAGTTGATTGAGACGTGGCTTTCGTTTCGCAATTGGACATTGCTTTTCTGGGCGGCCATGTTTTTTAGCAACCTTGGTAACTGCTTTGGCAAGCTTGGAAATTGCTTTCTTACTTGCACGCTTTGACTTTGAGCATTGCTTCTTTTTGACGTTAGAGCGGTGTGGTGCGTCACATTTTATGGCAACTTTCTTCTTTGAACTAGTCATCGTCACATTCTGTTCTTGCTTAGTTGGGAGGGGAGGTAGAAATCGTTTCGTTTGACCTCGTTTCCTTCTGCTGAACTCTGAAGATACGACATCCCCATATCCATTACGATCAAACATAGGTTTGATGTCATCAATAGAAACATTAGAGTATGTTAGCATGGTGGTCCACTGCACCTTGGCCATATTAGAGTTAAGAATTTCTTTTATTTTTGCAGAGTGCATCTCTCTTCCGACAGAGACCCATACATGTTGACCTACTGAAAACGATGGTTTTGATGCTGTTTGTTCCTGTTTGACATTCAAAGGGCCAGGTGGTGCGTACCTATCGGTTTGTATCCGATTACGTTTGCCACTACTATACAGAGTGTTTTGCTTGACTGGATTACTTTGAACGGATTCTACCTTCACTTTCTTATGAGCGTACTTGTTGCTTTTTGCAATGATGTCCTCCATATCTTTTTCGCTGATGAATTCAATAAAGTTGTCCGCCTCGTAAAGCACTTCATAATCTTCTCCATCAAAAGAGGTTATACGCCCCTCCCATATGCCATAGCCAAGAAAATTCTTTTGGAAGTGCGTACCGATGGGATGTTTGGGCTTGGCGGCTTTGCTGGTCGACGTCTTCATATCTACTAGTATCTACTATGTAGTCTCTACTAGATTATTTCTCGAAGAAAATTAGAGGCGCGACTGCTCAACTCCCGCTTCAATCGATCCAACAACAGGCTGACTGAGATAAAAGAGCAGCGATGGTGTGGAATAGAGATGTGGAGGTAGGCAGGGCGAGCCTCTCTAGTTAGGGAGCGATCAACATGGTGCAAAATCATACTTCAGCGACACGCGAGACTCTCTGAAGATCTGGTTGGCGCCAAAATCTCTGGTTGGCGCCAAAACTTGTGTTAGGCGCAAAAAATAGAAACTAGCATCAGCGAAGATCAGCGATCAGCTCTCACCGCTCCCAGCTCCCGGGCTTGTCTCCCTACCACTAACCACTACCACGATAGTGATCTGCTGATAATCTCAAAACCATGGTTCTGTTCGTTCTCTGTATCAAGGCCGAGCTTGACGGTGTCGAGTCGCTTTCTCTTCTAAAGAATACAAACCTATGCTTTTCTGTGCGCAACCCTTTGAGGTGAGCTTGGTGTGCATCTGGTCTGCTTTTCGCCTACCTACACATTTATGATATTGTTGCCTTTGCATGCAAAATATAGGGTTCACCTCCTTGCTTGTGCTGATAGTATTTGATGATCAACAACTTATCTCAACGACTGTCATTCATCATGATGTGATGCACCTAATATGCAATGAACAGTGACTACGAGACTCGCGAAAAGATAGTATTCAATCCAAGCGAGACGTTAGAACAAGACGAAGGCGATAGAGAACCACCACATCATTTTGCAGTACGATGGGAGGGACAAAAGAAGTTTTCAACAATGATTGTGTTAGATGAAGATGGAGCAAAGTCGGCATTTAAGAAGATGAAGAAGGGAAAGAAGAAAGGCGGTGGTGAAGTTGATGTACCCCGAGACATGACTGCGGAGGATAGTGGAGAGTATGTGCCAGTATTGGCAATGGAATGCCGAGGTATAGAACCGTACGAGTTTTATCCGCTCGGCAATGAATTCAAAGTCACTTCGTCTGGTGGTGCTGTTTTCGAGGAGGATGTCGATCTCTCTGAAGGAGATTGGGGAGATTACGACGAAGAAAATGATGAGGCTGTGGGAGTCAATGAGTTCGAATCAAAGATAGTCGCAGTGTAGAGAGAAATTACAACAAACAAAATACAAATCTAATAATTTATTTCAAAACTACAGGGTATGAATACAATTGGCAATGTCCATGAGCCACGTTCGTTACCACCTCCCTCGTCTCCCCATCCGTCTTCGGCCAAAGCCGCCACCAAATCCACCATATCCATGATTATGCCGTCCACCACGCTGCATTGCTTGCAGCAACCAAAAGATATGAAATGGGTTTACTCCAAATCGGTGACAGATGGTACCTATAGCAAAGAGAATGATCATTGACGTGAACGAACCATCAAACAAGTTTGGCATGTGATACGTCGTGCTTCTACTGCGTGTTTGCCGTGGTTCATAGTATCCCTCATCGTCATGATGTGAGTAACGTGAGTAGTACTGATCATTACGGGAGTTCGTTCGATCATTGTATCCACTGCTTTCCGTCCGCCGTTGAGCACGATTGGCGTTGCTGCCCTGATTGGATGACGATTCGCTGGCATAGCCATACCTGTCAGGATTGTATCTTGCGTACGCGTTTTCATTACCGTAATTGCCTCGTCGTTGCTTCTGGAATGCGTATTCTAATCCAAACCTTCCACCCAGAGCGACATATAGCAGCACAAGGGCGAATGATACCTTGAGTATTGTCTGCATGTCCTCAGATTGATTATGATACCATGTCACGGATTTCGTGACGTAGTACTGAAATCGTTCCGAGATCGATTCGTAACTACTGCTTGGTGGATCAACATCGTCTATGTCTATTTCATCATCGCCGTTTCTATTTGAGCTGTGTGAGGATGATTGTTGTTCTGGTCTATTTTCATGTGACGACTCTTCTTCAGGGGTGTGCGATGATGGATTCCCCCCATCATTACTGCTCCTACTAGACCCATTATTTCTTTCGTTACTATCTCTCCCTCTCATTTCCTTGATCAGCATATCTCTGGCAACTTTATTGGTTCTATCCAGGGATAATGCCCGCTGTAGACTCTGGCAGGCATCATTCGATCGACCTCCCAGTGCAATGTAAGCCGATGCTAAACGGATGTGAGCCTTTGGCCATTGATTATTGAGAGCGATACACTGCGTCGAGAAAGAGTAAGAAGGAAATAAATGATGAGCATACGGTATAAATGGCACGCCTTTTCAAGGGCACGCAGCAATAGAGTCATACAGCTAAATTATATTCATCGCCACGCTCACGTGGGGGGCGGATCAAGAACACGGACCAAGCTGATGTTATAATCATTCTCTCTCTCAACACATACAATAATATTAAGATCAACGCACCTGCTTGGCCTGTTCAATAGCTTGAGTCGCCATTTCCTCCCCACCAATTTTTAACCGGCAAGCAACCACATTGGAAAGTATTTTTTGTTTATCGTTGCTTTTGTCACACCCATCAAGTCTCTCTTCGGATGTCAATTCCTCTAGCGCCGTTTGATACGAGGACAACGCCTGAGGAAAATTACCCTGAGAGAAGGCTATCTTTCCGGCGTCTTTGAACTCAGTCCAAACCATTCCTCCTTGGTGTTGTCTCTAATTTAATCCTCTCTGAGAGCCTATTGCACGTCACGTTAATTCGCCATCGTCGATTTTTGTTTTGAGTGAGCTCGGTTCAACATTGTCACGCGTGATTGTGCACGTGATTGATAGCGTGATTGATTGTTGGTCGCGTGAGATCAACACGTGATAAGCCCCGTGCGATCGGCCTTGTGTCACACAAAACGATTTTTGCGTGCTTTGCGCGCTAACAAAAAAAATCCGTCTAAATTAGCAAACTACTAATAAAATGATCAAAATAACTAGCGAAAGTGATTTTCTGCCATAGCTTGGCTACGTTGGGGTGGAGAAGGCAGTTTGATGAAGCCTAATTGCATCTATGCATATGAAGATCCTATGTTGAACTCGGTGGTAGAAAATTCGGCCAGGAAAAGGTACCTCAAATGTTGCCCTAGTTAATTTATTAGGTGTGTAATGTGGAGCCGAATACTGACTCCCACGTTAAATTTCGACCTCTTCCGAGTGGATAACCGAATTCTACGCGAAATTCTGGGTTAGAATGAGTCTTGCCTAACTTATTGTTGTCGATGAAGCTCTCCCTATCAGCGTTGCCAAAATAGCAAGAGTACAGTTAGTATTTTGTGAGCGTTGTCTGTTGTGACAGAAGAAAAAGCATGTTCCCGCCGGAATTGGGTAGGAGTAGCTACTGTAGGAATTGTCCTACGTACGTAGAAAAGTTTTGTGCGAGAGAAGGATTGGGGGAACGGGGCTTATTGCGTACCTACGATCAATCAATCAATCACGCGATCAAACCGATTGCGTGATCACGCTCGTCCCGCTCACTCAGCTAGAATACTTTTTTTTTTTTTTTTTTTTTTTTTTAAGATAAATAAGTGATTAGTTTAGGATGGTATTCAGGAGCTGTTTACTGGGCAAGCTGGATCTGAACTTGCCCATTTTAGGTAATAAGAGGAGTGCAGTCTAGGTATCTCTAGTTCAGTGGCAAGTCCGCACTCCTCTTGTCACCTGTGCTAGGTGATGGTATGTTCCTCCTCCCTCCTACTCTCAACTGCCTCTCGACAGGTGAGAGTGAGAGTCCTCACTCAACCTCTGCCACCGCAGGGGTGGGGGAGAGGGGATTACTCCCCACTCCAGGTGTGCCAGTTGGACATCCCCGGCTCAGCTAGAATACTCGCTGCGTGCTCGAACTTACCCCCAATTACTTAGTTTCCCCATCAGCCTCAAAATGATACCCCTTTTTCATTACTGCATTGCTAAATCATGAAGCAAACTGACGCATTCGAATTGTACCCCCCTTGTTCCATCCTCGGGGGTATCTTGCTAGCAAGTTCCACGTCGATAAAATCGAGCCATTTTTTGCAATACAACCTCACTTTTTCCGTCTCGCTCGACGAAGCATCATCGGAACATTGCACTGAAGCATCTGCTCAACTACTTAATTGCAACTCACTGTTGTCAAATTTGGATTGACTACCAACAACTTGCCTGATCCATAGCTGTGGTCTGCACTGCTCAAGAAAAATTCGACGTATCACGTGTATATATAACAAAATGCGTTTACAATTCTTACTCGCCTCCTTGGTGCTCCCACTCTCCAGTGGATTCGTCACCCCCAACAATGGCATGACAAAGACTCAATCATCATCTAAATCATCGTCAACATCACTATCAGTCAAACGAATGCCCATCACGATGCCTACACAGGAGCCCATGGTCCCCTACCGTGCACCTGGTAGCAGCTACGATCAATTCATCGGCTTGCAATCACGTCAACTCCGCGATCGTAAATTGTGGATCGCTCGATACATCGACGATGAGGCATCCAACTCCATCATTTCGTCTTTATTGTATTTGCAGTCTGAGAATGACAAGGAGGATATTAAATTGTACCTGAATATTCCGGGGGCGAATCTCCGTCCTGCACTAGCGATTTACGATGCCATTTCGGAGCTCAAGGCGGATGGAGTGAAAATTGCCACAACCAACATTGCACTATGTGCTGGGATGGGATCACTGATAGCTGGGGCAGGGACGAAGGGGATGAGGTACTCTCTTCCCAATGCGAGATTCTTATTGCAAAAGACTGGGATGGATCAGGTATTTCAGGGACAAGCGACTGATATTGCTTTGGAGGTTCGTAACATTAAGAAGTGGAATGAATTGATGAACGAAGAAATCTCTAGGGTTACGGGACAATCGTTAGAGAGAATCGATAATGACTTGAAGCGTGATTTTTACTTGAGTAGTGAGGAAGCTGTACGTTATGGATTGATTGATGAGGTGCTGTTGCCCATGCCTGGAAAGAGAACACCCCCCAGTGATGTAGTAGACTTGGGAAGTTTCCAGAGTGGAAGTGAACAAAAGTATCAAGGGGAGAATCCTCCACCTACGGAGCAGCAGCAGCAGCCTGGAGCACCGAATCAGGGTATGTTCAGTAATGGTGATGATGATGATGGTCCTAAGATTGCCAAGGGATAGAGGTGATGATTAATGTGTAAAATCCGAAACTGCATCCAGCCAAAATAGGCTGTTATAGACGCATTTCTAGTCAGTAGAAATCTCCAGCTCTGATAACTCTAAAATCATTTACTGTTCAGGTTTATTGCCAGTCTTTAAACACTTATTTGTTATCATACTGTGCACATCATGTGTGCACCACCCGCATCTCCTAATAAAATCTCTCTAATCTCTCTCTACGGGGCATGCTCCGCATTCTCCGGCAAATAATTCTCCCAATTATACGGCAACTTATGCTTCAAAGTCAATTCCCCCGTTCGCTTATCAATCACGATATTATTCTTCATCTTTATTCTCTTCTGCAATGTCGTCTTGAGGCGCTTTTTTCCTCTGGACACTTTACTTTTGGGGACGGCAAACCATAGTGCGTCTTCTAGGGGCGATGGAGATGATGATGTGTCTGAGTTGTTGAGAGAGTTGCTATCAAAGTAGTGAGAGGGTACTCCGGCGAGGGAGAGTTGTGGAGCGATGGGTGGAAAGAATCGATTAATTTGTTGGCGGAGAGCGGAGAGTGCTCTGTCTTTGATGTGGGAAATTAGCAGCATATTGGAGTAAGCTTTGATTGATGTGATTAATATATGGGTTAGTTTGGAAGTGCTGGCAGCGGAACAGCTTCGATATGATGTAATGGATGTTGTGGTCGCGCTGCGGTTTGTGCCCCTCTGGCCTCTGGCTATATATCTATCTCTGATGCGATGAGATGCGATGCCTAAGTATGATGGTGCTGGTCGGTGCTGGGGCTGGGAGGGTGCTGGGTGCTGGGTGGTGCTGATGTTTGCAAGGCGAGATATAAGTAGCCATCAGGGGAAAAAGCGCCTCTGGCGCTCAGATCGGCCTGTTTTTAAGCGCATTTAAGCGCCTACGTAGCCCTGGTACAAAATCCTACGGGCTTTCTCGTAGCAGTAGGAATTGACACGTCATCAAAGAACAGCCATCCGGATGGTGCCACGTCATGATGTGACAGTCATTTGAATGGTGTTTGAGTGATGCCACGTCATGATGTCATGATGTGACACCATTAAGCTCAAAGGTCGACCCGATCAAATGAGGAATGGAGCTAAAGATAGAAAATGGTTCACCTTTCACCTCGTAACATCACCCTCCACCGTTGTCATACTGCCGTCATTGATTCTGATCAGGATAAAGGAAACTCAGTATCATCGTGGCAAAGAGTCTTCCTTCTTCGGAAGTTGGCAATGCAAAGCCTTCGTCTCCTCAGTTGCAACAAAAAATGTCTGCTTGCATGGAAGTTGATGATGTTGTCGCTGATTAAATATTCTGTTTGTTATGTAAAAGTATACATATGAGGTAAATATATTTGTTGCAATCCAGTGCGTTGTCATCTATGATTATTATGAGCTACATCGTCTCGTTACTTATACTTACATGCTCAAGCCAGGCAAGAACTCTTTTTCTTTTTCTCTTCCAGAAGAAGCGGGGAAGCTAGAGAAAGTGCTTCTTTTAAGCGGTAAAGTTGGCGCTTAAGTGAAAAGGCTCAAATGGGGCCGATTTTAAGCCGCTTTTTCCCCTGATGGCTAGATATAAGCGGTGGCTTTCATTCCTAGGGGGCTGGCGTACCCAAGATAGGGGTATCCCCCCTATTATAACCCCCAGAATGAGGTTTGTCTAAAGCAGTTAGCCTATAAAATTGGCCAATCGATCCCTCAACTATCGGGGGTAGCCCCCTCGTCCCGATAATATGGTATTGCTTTCAGATCTTAGATTCCCCACCTTCTGCTGTTCTGCCTGCCTCTTCTCAACTTGACAAACAATCCAAGCGTCGATTCGTCTAATAATCAATGGGTGACGACTTGGATAGCGATGATATCCAGCTTTCTGCTCTGATCGGTAGTAACAAGCGTGAACCGCGACAATCGGATCAAGATACTGCGGATGATGATGAAAATGTCGATCAAAGAATAAATGTAACTCATCGACCTCTTGAGCTGGAAACAAGCTCCAGTTTAGAACTATTGGGGAAAAGAAGGAGGCGCCGCTTACTTAGATTTGTCAAATTGTGTGTTGTTTGGGTATTAGCTCTACTGATAATTGCAGCTTTCCTTTGGCGTGTGTTACCTGTGAGCAGAGAGCAGGATACTACAGGAGCAATGGACTCTTCAAAGACGGAGACGGATAAAGTTGAAGACGAACCCAATCCACCAACTTTACCAGATTCCATCAAGATATTCTACCCACCAAAGACAGAACAAGACATTGCAGCATTGGGTGCAGAACTGAGCAAGTTTTCAGATCCAATCATTTCAAAAGAAGAATTCTTCGGCGTGACACCGCCGTCAAATTATCCAGATTTCACATACACGTCTGATTTGCATTTCACTTCCAAAAGGACTGCTTTGCTCTTTGCTCCTGGAGTTTATGAGGGTGTAGACTTTGAAGTTTCGTATTACACATCTGTCTTGGGCCTAGGTGCTAACCCAACAGATGTATTATTCACAAATTGTGTTAAAGGACCTCACGTAGATGCAATCAATAAGTACACAAATAGACCTCCATGGGGATCAGGTTTAGATACTTTCTGGAGATCAGTGGAGAATATCGCCACCAATCCAAGAGAGGGTATGAGATGGGCAGCCAGTCAGGCTGCTCCTTTGCGTCGAGTTCATGTGCAATCAGATTTATTGCTGTTCGATGGAGATGCATGGGCTAGTGGAGGAGTACTTGCAAATGCCATTGTTGATGGAGAAGTCAACTTTGGTGGGCAGCAGCAATACTTGCTTCGAAATGTTGAGTTGAAGCAGGGTGCAGTAAATGGAGCTTGGAGTTTAGTATTTGTTGGCTGCACAGGTAATACTCCTTCGGAATATAATGGATTCTATTCTGGGCCATCAATATCCGTGGACGAATCCCCAAAGTTGAGGATTGAAAAGCCATTCATTACCATGAAGGAGAATGGTGAATTTGAATTGCGTGTTCCGCTTGCGGTGTTTGGTCAAAGTTCTCACGATGACGTCTTGGGCCCGCACTTCGGTGGAGAAGAAGTGCGTAACTTTACTGGAGTAAAGCTGGGTGTGCCTAGTACTGATGCAGCTGATAATTTTTTGATTCTACAAAAGGCTCTTGACGAGGGAAAAGATTTGGTACTATCACCCGGAGAATATCCTTTGGCTGCAAGTTTGGAAGTAAAACATCCCAATCAAGTGATTCTTGGGCTGGGATATGCCTCTCTTCAAGCACCTGTAGATGGGTCACCTTGTATTCTCGTCCGTCCAAATGTGTCAGGCGTGCGTATTGCAGGATTGATGTTGGAGGCTTCCGTCCTCAAAGGTAACAACATGCCATCATCATCTTTACTTCAGTGGGGAATGTCTGGTGTAGACGATGTTGGTGACGGGACGAACCCGGGTCTTTTGAGTGATGTTTTTTGTCGAGTTGGAGGAGCATCTTATGATAGACATGTTTCCACAGATGTTATGATACAATTGTACTCAGGCAATATCTACGGGGACAACCTGTGGCTTTGGAGAGCCGATCATGTCAAGTTACATCCGGGAGAAGAAGCTAATTTCCCTCTCATTAGCCCGTATTACAGACAGACAGTGATGGGCGAATGCCAAGTAAGGAATGGAATGAAAGTTTACGGCCGAGCTGTGACCATGATTGGACTATTTATAGAGCATACCACTGAGGATCAGCTCATTTGGGAGGGTGATGACGGATATGTTGCGTTCTACCAGTGCGAACTACCGTATGATGTTGACCAAACTTACGCCGAGAAATCATTCGTCGGCTATCGATTAGGATCAGATGTAGAGAGTCATACAGGAAGAGGAATTGGAGTTTATTCGAACTTTAGAGATTTTGACGTCAACGTTGCGACTGCTATTTCTCATCCAGAAAGCGATGGAATAGTAATGAGCAATTTATTTACTGTTTATCTGGACAACCAGGGCAAAATCAACTCAGTAGTCAATGGGAAAGGTCCGGGTCCTGAGTCAGTGTCTGACAGAGGTATTCCTTTTCGATGCAGTGATAGTGCATGCTGAAACGATATTATTGGTGATTAGTTCAACAAGTGTCTATGAGTAATTACATAATTGATAGGAGGTTGTCTTTAATCTTGAAAGCTCTCCTATTCCCCTAAATGAATGCTTGCAGCCTCTGATTATGTGCCTGCGATTCCGGTGATTGTTGTTTGCCAGTCAGATTGCGGTGCATCCATTAAATTTGTCGTTATTGGTTGAAAGCCGTAATTGTACGTTCCTCTTTTCATGTCTTCCTCCTCTTGCTGCTTTAAGTCGTCCATTGCGCGTCTCCACTCAATATCTATAGGGTTGCCTACGCTACTAGAGTGTTCGTTTGATCCATCGTCGCTCAAGAGCATCAGGTGCGATAGACTACGGATGATATCATCTTGTAATTCCTCTGGTGTATGTCCTTTTGTTTCTGGCATCCATATTATTACGAAAATGATTGTGAACAGAAGGACGAGCGCAAACGGCACAAATGAAAACGCTCCAAGGCTACTTTGCAGGTAAGGGAAAACAAGCCCTACAATAAAGTTGCATGCCCAGTTGAGCTGGCATGATGCTGACATTGCTGTGGCAACGTATTTCGCCTCAAACATTTCGGCGACTATCAACCAAGGTCTATCAAAGTACACATTGACACATTGAATGGTCAGGAACGTAATCAACATAAAAGCAAAACAGTGACCAATTGTACTTACATTGGTCCAAGGCCGATTTCAAAGAAAGATACAAATGATATCACAAAGAACAGAGATGCCAGCTTGCTGAAGTATCCAAGTAGGCATAACACGAGCAAAATCGACGATATCAGCATCCCTCCGGCAGACCAGAGGATTAGGGTTCGTCTATTTGTATTCTCCAACAATAACAACGCAACATATGTCGCTATAACATTCACTCCACCGACTATGGTGGTACCGAAAAGAGGACTATCTATTAGTCCCTCGAAGAACATTGTTGAATAGTAGAATACGGCATTTATACCACATAGCTGCTGCGCCATCTGCAGTACAAGGCTACAGACGAGAAGCTGCCGTATCTTTTTGTCCATTAGCATTGCTAAGAATGCCACCTTTGAGCTAGTGTGTTTCTCATTATTGTCACAAGCCTGCTTTTGTGACGCACTAACAAAATGATTCACCTCAATTTCGATTTCATGATCATATCTGAGTCCACGCAGCTTTTTGATAATATTGCGTGCTCGACGTGAAGCTCGATCTCGGCCAAGTAACCATCTTGGAGACTCGATGAGGAATGGGAAGCATAGTATTTGAACTACAGATGCAACTGCCGTTACTGAGAACAGTGTGCGCCACCCTTTCTCTGTCGCGAGGGGGAATGCAAGCAAGTCACTCACGAATATACCCGTAACTAGACAGAATTGTGTTATTGTACCCAATGTTCCACGAAGCGTTGGTGGAGCAAGTTCACCTAAATATATTGGCACAAGTACGCTCGAAAATCCACTTGCAAATCCAATGATGAACCGAGCTACTGTAATGAAGAACATATTTTTTGCAGTTGTTTGAATAATGCCACCAATCAGAAAGGTGTAGATGCAAATAGCCATCGCACCTCTTCTCCCACGTGTATCAACGAGCGTGCCGGCGGCAATCGCCCCCAAGGGACCGCCAATTGCAAATACTGAGACAGCAACCGACCACGCCAGAGTCGAATGCCCGGAGAATACTACCGAAGATGGAGAGTTCATTACACCAGTGTTGTAACCCACTAAGAATTGACACAGTCCGGCAATGAATATGGCGATTATCAAAGGAGTTGTGACAAGTACAGCATCCATTTCTAGCTCATCCATAAGCAATAAAATAGCAATATTTCTGCGCGAGTCCAGCTCATCGACAGACAAATGTTGGTTGGTCCTTGAGTACACTATTTGATCCTGTTCCAAAGTATCCAGGTCTGCAGCGTAGGATGCAAATGCTTCGGTTATATTTCTTTCTTTCTGTTGCATTCCAAACACTGCTGCAAAAGGTATTCTCTCGTAAAGCTCATGCCGACCAAGCTGTAATGGAGTGAGGTAACCTGGGGCTCCATCTGCGTGAACACTATACGATTTGGTGAGCATTTGCTGGCCAGGGGCCATTGATGGCATGCCAGTCGGCTGAGATTTGTGCGCTTCCGACACATGAGTTTCCTGAAGAGGGGGCTGCGTCAACGTCATACCTCCACCGTGACCCGGTATCTGTTGGGGGTAGTGGTAATGAGGTGTTGGCATAGTTGCTGCATTGTACCACAGATTGCTGTTGCTGCCGTTTCCTTGCTCCAGCAGCCGCCGCCTCTCGTCGTCATTGGACGCCATCGTGATTTGTTATGATTTGCCAGAACCACTGTTATTGATGGATCAGATTGATCAACTTGGTGATGGCAAGTGCTACGATACTTGTGCAAAATGCCATGCAGATGCAGGAACAGGAGGGAAGATGTGATGTCTACTTCTGGTAGATACATCAACATCATGAACATATTGAAGCACAAGAAGTAGAACCGTACGTGCGTTGCATAGAGCGAGCATTATTTTGAATTTGCAGATTTTTTGGTGCGCTGACGTGCGCACGTGCGTACTCCATACTTCAACTAAATAAATAAGATAGACATCTCAGAAACCTACTGGTGAGCGAGCATTTTGACTGAACTGCGAGGTGTATGAGGTGAGTTGGTCCTTGGTACTCTCAGGGAATCTTACTTATTTGGTGAATCTCTTTCTTTTATTATGGCATTGCATCGAAACATAGAACTACAATTACATCGACATACACTCAAAATCAGCTCAAAATGAAAAAAGTATTCCTTACATGTATTATTCGAGTAAGTACTTACAGTGTCCGCAGATGCGAGTGATTTTGCGAAGTTAAAGTTGGTCAATCCCCCCATGCTTCACGGCTACTTCTGCTGGGAGATGCAAGTACATGCTAGATGTGAGATATGTAGCGTTGGGTATGGATGGAACTTTGTCTCGACAATACTTTAATTGAATCGATGTCACTTGAACACAGACTACACCTGGTACAGCGAAGTTCAGATCACAAAGGACCTAAACCAAAATTAAACCTAAAACACCCACATGATGTCAAATTCATATCATTTGTCAAAGGTAGGGGCGTGCACAATGGGCGCAACACACTCTGTGATACCCCATGTACGGACGCTCACAAGCGTGAACTTAAGCTTGGCCTCATCCCCACCAGGAGTTGGCTTGAGGTTCGGGGTCCCCTCAACCTCTATAGATACAGAGAAGATGCCAACGCCTCTATGGATACGTTGCTGGTGAGGCTGTGCACTCACTTCTTGAATGCTTCCAATGCGTGAGAATGAAACGTCATTTCCAGAAGCTGTATCTGTATTTTCCTTTACAACCCAAAAGCTCGGCCTGGGCTGTCCACTCTTATGATGTATCTCGGCCTCGATTGCCACCAGATTACGATTCGGATCTTCGATGAATCCCTCATCGGATACATCCCATCCGGTGCCGGCCTTGACATATGATTTGAATTTATCGCAGGTTGATTCCGGTAGGTAAACGTACACCCATGAATTGGCATAGTTGCTCAACATTGGCTGGCCATGCTTATGTACGAGCTTGGAGATTAGACGATCAAGTTAGTCGATTTGTGGTCAGAATGTAATTCAGGATGGAAAGGAAAACAAGAGAACTCACCTTGGACGAGAGATCAACACAGACATCCATACTGACGTAGGCGAGATTGCATTGGTCGCCGTTAATGTTGTAGGTGAAATCTAGATCACCATTCCAGAACCATCCTTGGCCTGGATAAGCAAGGCTTGTGCTGACGCGGATCCTTGGATCAGGTCGATGGTGGCCGAAGTGGTCTTGTAAATTATCGAACACATGACTAAGTGCTTTGGCCTCTTTCTCGGAGACTAAGTTACCCCTCCACCGCACCATTTTGAGTGGCTTAAAATTTAGAGCAACAATGAAATCCTCATTGTCACTCTGTCCCTCTTTCTGCAGCTCGTTGTGAGAGGCAATGTTTGTGGTTGTCACGTCGAAGTGAAAGGCGGTATTTGCTTTCATCGTATCGTACACCGCGCGCAACAAACAACAAAAAACAAAAATCAATTTCAATGCTCAGGCTGTCTGCATGCACCGAGATGCACCGACCATTGGGCGTAACTCATTAACTCATGACTTGAGTCGAAGAAGCGAAGTCATCGAATACTCACATTTTTCTCGTGCTGAGAAAGGTGTGTGAGAGACACATTGACACAATCGCGCGACGAAATAAAAGGATCCCGGAAGCGTAGAAGCCACGGGTTTAACCCCCTTGGGTTTAACCCCTTAAATTAACGCTTATTCTGCCTGCGTCAGTCAGCCTGGTTGATGATCTAAATACTCTCATAAGCGGGGTTCCAGACGCTCACCCACCCCGTACGTAGAACTCTGGTACAAAATCCACGTGAAAAAAAATCGACGAATCGTGACGCGCCCCCTTCCCGCCAATTGTTTATTAGTGAAATGCTCTAGCTTTGGGTCCGAGCGGCCAAAATCGAGATTGAAAGAGTTGATGTACCGGCTTTAAAGGTACTACCATCCTTTTGTCGACCGTAATGGGGGTTCTGTACATATGTTGGTTGGCCGATAATTCCAACTCTCTGCTGAGAAATGCATGTGAGAGTACACTAGCTTTTTGCTAGACAAATTTGGCCGGCCATCAGCCATCATGACTAGCATGAAGCTAGAGGGTACCTTCAAATGCATAGCTCGACGAAAATATACGCTTTCATCACCTACCCAGCGCAGTATACACTCACATAATAGTCACCTAAAGGATAGTATCTCGGGAATAGCATGTAAACCACTTCCCTGAAACTTAATTTTGGCCGCTCGGACCCAAAGCTAGAGCATTTTACTAATAAAAAAATTGGCGGGAAGAGGGCGCGTCACGTTTCGTCAAGGTTTTGAATTCCTACAAATTTGGTTGAATTCCTACGGTGAGCAGTTTCTACGTGAATTTTGTACCAGTGGAACCTCTCTTATAAGCTTCTTCTTTTCAGCTACTTCTTGGGTTTCCTCAAGGATACTGACACATCATTAAAGTTGCAATGTCTTGAACTTACCTAATATGCCTAATCATACCTCTTGGAGTGGTGCTGTTTGTTAAAATGAATACATTAAAGACTAACGTTTGATACCTATAAGTATGTCTCAGCTAGACGCAGAGTAAGTCAGAGATACATGAACATCAGACTCAGACGAACAACAACTGATTTGGTAGTACTCAAGGTACCATCAGTTGTTGTGACTTCCTTGTCGACTTTACTCCTCATGTAGATGTTCATCATCTTCTTCGTGATCAAGGAGGTAATTAAGTACCACAAAGCCGCGGAGAAGTCCGCAAGATTGCTCTACACAGTGACAAGAAAGCCAGGCAGAGAGGATGACGCAAGACTCTTTTCGATGAACAGATCTCCCAAAACACGAAGAATACTTGGAACAACAAGGATGACCTGCTGTTCAAGCGTGACCCTTTTCTGCTTCTTTTCTGCTTCCATTAGCTGCCTGATTCTAAAAACACACGTTGCATGTTGTTCTTCATGGCTACACCAAGGACTTCCGTCCATAGAACGGTACCGACTATAATGGGCCATCAGAAGCGCCTCATAGCTATACTGACGACGATAGATACGACTGGTTGAATGTAGTGGTGCCGGCCGGCCAAAATTGGACCTCACTAATTAGCCACGAGGGTGCAAACTTCGCTTCAATGAAAGCAACCCGTCTGAGCAGTGCCAATGTGCTTGTGTAGTATCGCCACCGACCATAATGGGCCATCAGAAGCGTCTGATTGCTTTACTGACGACGATAGATACGACTGGTTGAATGTAGTGGTGCCGGCCGGCCACAATTGGACCTCTAAGAAAGGCTACGAGGGTGGTAGCTTCGCTTCTACGAAAGTAACCCGTCTGAGCAGAACTAATGTGCTTGTGTAGTATCGCCGCCGACCATAAGCGCCTCATAGCTATACTGACGACGATAGATACGACTGGTTGAATGTAGTGGTGCCGGCCGGCCAAAATTGGACCTCTCAGATTGGCTACGAAGGTGGTAGCTTCGCTTCTAGGAAAGCAACTCTTTTGAGCAGTGCTAATGTGCTTGTGTAGTATGGCTACCGACTATAATGGGCCATCAGAAGCGCCTCATAGCTATACTGACGACGATAGATACGACTGGTTGAATGTAGTGGTGCCGGCCGGCCACAATTGGACCTCTCAGATTGGCTACGAGGGTGGTAGCTTCGCTTCAATGAAAGCAACTCGTCTGAGCAGTGCCAATGTGCTTGTGTAGTATGGCTACCGACTATAATGGGCCATCAGAAGCGCCTCATAGCTATACTGACGACGGTAGATACGACTGGTTGAATGTAGTGGTGCCGGCCGGGTAGCCACGCCAAAATTGGACCTCCCAGATTGGCTACGAGGGTGGTAGCTTCGTTTCTACGAAAACAACTCTTTTGAGCAGTGCCAATGTGCTTGTGTAGTATCGCCACCGATCATAATGGGCCATCAGAAGCACCTCGTAGCTATACTGACGACGATAGATACGACTGGTTGAATGTAGTGGTGCCGGCCGGCCACAATTGGACCTCACTAATTGGCTACGAGGGTGGTAGCTTCGCTTCTACGAAAGCAACCCGTCTAAGCAGTGCCAATGTGCTTGTGTAGTATTGCCACCGACAATTATGGGCCATCAGAAGAGCCTCATAGCTATACTGACGACGATAGATACGACTGGTTGAATGTAGTGGTGCCGGCCGGGTAGCCACGCCAAAATTGGACCTCTCAGATTGGCTACGAGGGTGGTAGCTTCGCTTCTACGAAAACAACTCTTTTGAGCAGTGCCAATGTGCTTGTGTAGTATCGCCACCGACAATAATGGGCCATCAGAAGCACCTCGTAGCTATACTGACGACGATAGATACGACTGGTTGAATGTAGTGGTGCCGGCCGGCCACAATTGGACCTCACTAATTGGCTACGAGGGTGGTAGCTTCGCTTCTACGAAAGTAACCCGTCTAAGCAGTGCCATTGTGCTTGTGTAGTATCGCCACCGACCATAATGGGCCATCAGAAGCGTCTGATTGCTTTACTGACGACGATAGATACGACTGGTTGAATGTAGTGGTGCCGGCCGGGTAGCCACGCCACAATTGGACCTCTCAGATTGGCTACGAGGGTGGTAGCTTCGCTTCTACGAAAGTAACCCGTCTGAGCAGTGCCAATGTGCTTGTGTAGTATCGCCACCGACTATAATGGGCCATCAGAAGCGCCTCATAGCTATACTGATGTCGATAGATACGACTGGTTGAATGTAGTGGTGCCGGCCGGCCAAAATTGGACCTCTCAGATTGGCTACGAAGGTGGTAGCTTCGCTTCTACGAAAGTAACCCGTCTAAGCAGTGCCATTGTGCTTGTGTAGTATGGCCACCGACCATAATGGGCCATCAGAAGCGCCTCATAGCTATACTGACGACGATAGATACGACTGGTTGAATGTAGTGGTGCCGGCCGGGTAGCCACGCCAAAATTGGACCTCTCAGATTGGCTACGAGGGTGGTAGCTTCGCTTCAATGAAAGAAACTCTTTTGAGCAGTGCTAATGTGCTTGTGTAGTATGGCCATCGACTATAATGGGCCATCAGAAGCGCCTCATAGCTATACTGACGACGATAGATACCACTGGTTGAATGTAGTGGTGCCGGCCGGGTAGCCACGCCACAATTGGACCTCTCAGATTGGCTACAAGCGTGGTAGCTTCGCTTCAATGAAAACAACCCGTCTGAGCAGTGCTAATGTGCTTGTATAGTATCGTGAATTGCCACCAACTGTAATGGGCCACACAGAGAGAGGAGGACTTTAATGTCATGATCAAATCTTCTGAAGTTTTATTGATGATTTTTCTCCACCATTAGATATTCGAAGATTGTTGTTTGCAACTACTTCGTTGTTTTCGGACAAGGTGTTAAGCTTGTAATTTATCGCTGGGATGATTATGAATCAATTAACGCTATGTACCAGAGGACAAAATTTTCCAACATTTTTGAATTGTGTGAAGACCCAGCAGAACTTCTCTTGTAGTAGCCCGATTTTAATGATTCCAAGAGCAGTATTATTCTCAGTAGGGTAGTAGTGAATAGTCTGCCTAATATTATGCCGTAATTCCATTGCCAACAGCCGATAGGAAGGGTATTGCTGTCTCACGGTGTGTCGGCTTTTACGTGAAAATCGCTAGTAAAAAACCATTGGCTATGTATGGTTGGTACGTAGGAAACTTGTAAAAGCACCTTTTAGTACATATGCGTGACGATACTCGGAAACTACATGAAATTTGTAGTTCAATGGTGTTTTGACCTCGGGTTATAGCCTATTTCATCATTGAACACTATCACACCAAAGTTTGCTACTCTTAGTTCTCTAGTAAATATGCAGATATGGCCAATTTTGGTGAGGTAGGAAACTGATTAGGTTGAGGCCAATATTGTGAGTATAAACTATAAATTGATTATTTTCCGATAGAAGAAGACATGCTGAATCGATTGCAAAAGAGAGCGGTCGTTCAAATTGTTCCGATAACATGCTAAACGCTCTTGCCAATATAGTGATTTTTTGGACGCCATGATTACTAGCACTTTTGTTAGTAAAATTTTTTTTGGCTCCTGCCACTCTCTGGTACATAGCGTTAACTGATGATCCTTTTATACACTGGCACGGAGGTCATTACAGAAGTGATACATCAAGGTGGAAAAGAAAGTTACGAGAAATGCCACTGAATGGGTTGAGAAAGGCAATGTTGATGTCATGCATTTAATCCCATTCCTTGATGCAGAAGACGCAGCTCTAGAGATCTAGTGCGAAGATCAGATAGTGCGACTAAACTCAAACACGGACACTAGCTACAGCTGTACATGCAGGATTTCAGCATAATAATCTGCGTTTGCTATTGTATGTAGTGAGAGATTTGCAGAATATCTTTTGCATGACTTGATGGATACTTAACGATAGGGCTGTGCTATACTTCAAGGATTCTATCCGATACTATGTAGAAGGTTGGGGCAGCGATTATAAGGCTGGGATATTGAGAAAGAAATACGCATATCTGTGAAAAGATGAAATCCCACTGGACATTACTGTAAACACCTAAATCAACGCTACTGTAAATGCTCACTCTTGTAATTCAGTCAGTTGAAGTATGTAACGTGTATTTATAGGAGGGAAATCACACTATTCTCTGTAGAGAGAAATCAGAGCGTCGTAGTGACAAAAAAAGGTTTTGGATCTCGCTTGCAACTTCTCTGGCTCGCTGATGCGCTTGATCGGATTCTGTTGGATTCTGGCATTCGGCATCGGCTCTATGTAATTCTATCGAACACTTTGCTGCAAGGCTACAATTCCATAATTGCATCTGCGTCTTGGAAGGTCTGGGGATTGCTATGCCAAGCACGATACGTGACAAGAAGTAATAAGGCAATTTTACTTTTCCAAAATACCATATCGATGCTAACTTCCAAATCAAACTCAACAGACGGCAGCGACCAAGATTTCATAAACAACACGATCCGAATAGTGAATTGTCATGCTGAGGGCGAGTGCGGAGATGTGATTGTATCCGGCATTTCAGATGTCCCTGGTGACACTCTTTGGGAGAAGTCGCGCTACATTGCCCAGGATGATCGGCTGCGCAATTACGTGTTGCAAGAACCTAGAGGTGGAGTTTTTCGCCATGTCAATTTGCTGGTGAAACCAATCAACCCAAGGGCAGCCATAGCGTTCATTATTATGGAACCAGAAGATACACCGCCTATGTCAGGAAGCAATTCAATCTGCGTGGCAACGGTTGCATTAGAGACTGGAATCATCCCCATTACGTCTGACATCATGAACTTTAAAATGGAATCACCAGGAGGGCTAGTTGATGTGACGGCCAAGTGCAGTGGTGGAAAGGCAACTCAAATCCGTGTTACAAATGTACCATCTTTTGTAGGTGATATTGGAGTCAGGCTCGAGGTAGAAGGCATTGGATCACTCACAGTAGACACTGCTTATGGAGGCGATTCGTTCGTTGTTGTCAATTCCGATGATTTAGACTTGGACATAACTCCCGATAATGCAAAACAACTTGTCGAGGTTGGGATGAGCATAACTCAAGCCGCAAATGAACAATTAAAGTTTGTACACCCAACGAACGAAGACTTTGCGTCTCACTTTTCATTTTGCATGATTGCCAAGCCCATATTTTATGAAGGCGATGTTGCAGTTAGCCACACCGCTGTGGCTATTCAACCTTGCAAGATTGATAGAAGTCCCACAGGAACTGGCTGTTCTGCACGTATGGCTTTGTTGCATGCAAAGGGTCAGCTGAAGAAGGGCGACAAAATGATTGGTAGATCTATAATAGGCTCACAATTCCATTGCTGTATAGAAGAGGAACTCGAAGTCGCAGCTGGTGTGAAAGCCATACGTCCCTCGATAGCTGGTCAAGCATGGATTACTGGAACAACAGAACACTGCCTACATAGCACTGATCCATATCCATTCGGTTATCGACTTACAGATACTTGGCCCAAAAAGCGTTGGTAACACAAGAGAGAACCCCTTAGCATTCGGCAAGCGATAGTAGCTAGGTTAAAATGGAAAGGTCACTCTCATTCTGATAATTGGCTTCAAGCACATGAAGAAGCTACACCAGAACCATTCGTGCGTGAGATAGAAGGGGGCAGGAGGCATAGCTAATCTCTGGTCCTGTATTTAGGTCTGCTCTGTCTACGCGGGTACCATAACTTAGCTGCTCCTCACCCCATACGCTGAAGATGAGGAAGAATGCGTACCTAAGCTGTCGGCTGGTGCATTACTCGTGACCATCGATTTTTAGCACTTCTTACGTATTCGCGCTATTATTGGCTCGTATCTGAAACACGCCTCCACAGCTCTCATTTTCCTATAAGTAGCTGACAATAAAGCGATAACGTAATAACAGGCATACATAATATAGAGAGAAAAGAAAATGGTTGCGACCTCATGCTTTGATTACTGTCCTTGAAACCGCGTTATGTTTTATTTACTGTACAACTTCCAGATTCTAAAAAAGTAGCATGCCCTGACGCAAAGCATGTCACGTAGCATACCCAAACTAACCAAAGCAAGCGATAGTTTGCCACCATCAAGCTTACTCCCATCTATCTCATGCCAAATGACTCCCACTTCTGAAACAGAAATATGAAGCTTCTCTGCTATGACTACCAGCTCAGTGTCAAATGCCCACCGACGTAGGTGCAGATTGGTAAATAATGATATTGCAGCGCTTCTTGTAAACAATTTGAAACCGCATTGTGTATCCTTTATTCTGGGTGAACACAATGCCTTGACGAAGAAATGAAAGGCGTGCATCAAGAACGTTCTAACTTTGCTCCGTGATGCTTTACTTTCATTTTCTAGGTGTGCACGAGACCCAAAGACTGCCAATTTTGGAGGTGAATTTGTATTGTTTCTATCTTTGTTGTTCAGCGTATGCATTTCTTTGAGCAGCTTCGGCAACCCATCTGTTATATCAGTGGCACCATCCGCATCAATCATGAGACAGAGTTGTCCCAGACTTCGTAGCATGCCCTTCTTGACTGCCCCTCCTTTGCCAACATTTTGATGCATTGATATTAGTTTGATTGTATCACCGCTAGTTAAAGTTGCTGCATATTTTCGTACAACATTGCATGTATTGTCGGAAGAACCGTCATCAACAACAATGAGTTCATACTTGATCAGTGATTTGTTTGTGCGCTGATGATTATTACCAATAGCTGCGTCAAAAAGTTGTGTCAGACTCTCTCTATCTTTGTTCAAATAAGCAAGTGATTCATCAAGCATTATTGGCAACCGTTCCTCCTCATTATATGCAGGTATGATGAGTGAGAGAAGATCATCACCCCCGCTATTATTCCTTCTATCGCCAGCTAATATTGATTCTGTACAGCCCAATCCACCCTTTTTGCACTTGTAGGCAGGGTAAAATATGTAGCAAATTGTCAAGATGAATACTATGCCTACGCATGAATAGAGTGCTGATGCTCCTACTGCTTCAATTCCCGACGCCATCGATACCATCGTTCAACACTGCAATGGCAAGGCAACGGTAACGTTTTCAGCATTATCATTATTGGGTTCCCTCCTGGGGCCACTAATTAGCGGAAAAACCACTAATTAGTAGTCAGTTTACGATCTCCTACGACCCCCTTATAATCACTCAAACGTTATCAAATTCAGGTGGCACCCTCTTCAATGTCTTGACAAGGCGTACACCTATTATCTCACGTGTTCCCTGGAGAGGGCCCAACCTATTAACGTTCAAACACTAGCCTACTGACAAATTTGGCGAACAGCCGACGAGTTTTTTTCGGAAGTTTTGCAACTTCAACTTGGGGGTACGTAGGAATTGATATCAAAAATGTTGCCACCCGTAGAACTCACATTTCATCACACCATCACCATGGCGAAAGAGGCCCAGCATACGAGCCGTCGTATCTGCATTTAGTAGATGCTTTTACCCATCAGAAAGCATACCACAACAGTCACAATATGAGTGGCTAACCAGGTGGTCGAAGAAGAGCATCGAGATGGCCTGGATCCTACAACAATCATGCACAAACTTCACCGGCAACCGGATGATGTCCCAACCACCATGCAAAGTTATTTGCAGTCGACATACGACGGTATTCTACTCGAAAACAACGATCCCTACCCAAAGCGGCCAACCTATCTACAGATGGGGACATGGAAAGCGGCCCATCTACCCAAGAGAGTTCGTTTTGGTTAGCATCTCACATGAATTGAAGCGACGGGGATGCGATGATGACGATTTATCGACACAAATATAATGGCAATATTCAATAATTATTCGACAAATCAACCGCTTTAAATGGAATAAAAACAAAGACAGCATCATATGATATTAATTATAGGAATATTGTTGGTGGAATGGTCCAAATTAATGACAGGGCGGCTGCAGGTGATGCCAGGTTGTGGTGTAGCGCATTTTTTCCAAAAAAAAATTGGCATCCATCAGCACCAAATCACCACTCTATGATGTATGTTTGGCCAATAAGTAATGCAAATCCGATGGTGATCTCTTGCACAGCGACCACAACGACATTAATGTACACGACGATATCCTTTGATTGGCTGTTATCTCCGCTAAACCTGCGCCTACACCTCATTTCAGCAGAATTTGCGTTAATTTGCGCCCTTCTCGTGTCAAGATATCGCATACTAGAGTTGAGAATTCTCCACCCCAACGTGATTTTCGTCGTCAATCAGCCAAGTAAATGTTAGAACAACATCATATGCAGTGCAGGAAAGCTTCCTGCTCTCCTATTCGCCCCAACAGGCGAGCTAGACGGTCAAGCCCGTGCTTGAATTCAAGCCAGATTTTACAAAATGTCGGCAGAAGGTTGGCACACAGTACATCAAGGATAGGCGTGCCACATGCCGCATAGAGGTCAAAACCTACTCCACATATCATAAGAAGGTTCCCATGTGCACTGTTTGTTGGGGGAAGCATAAACAATTACACAACAACACATAATTCTCGACCACTAATTAGTGGTCACTAAAATAGCGATTTTATGGTGTGTATATAGCTATCTCTACTTCTATTTGGGCGTTTTCATTGCGGATTTTTGGGCTTGGACTCTGTTGTAGAGGTCTTTGGTGGTGTATTCCTTGAATGTTAGGGTTTGGGAGGTGTTAGAATGTCCTCTAACTACCCCCTACGTATGACCACTAATTAGTGGTTTTGGCCAGGAGGGAACCCATTATGCTTGCAGCTTGCAGGCGCTCAGCCAGTTCCCAGTTCGAAGTTTCAGCGGAATGACCCCCCGAGTAAAATCTACTAATTGTTATGGGGTATCAATATTCGAAAGAACTCTGTCAATGGATTCTCGATCAAAATAATAAAGAGATAGTTGAACTGAACCGGAAGGGGGAACTTTTGACGACTCTGCTCGCTTTCACCATTCACCATCATCCTCTCATTTTTTTTGCAGAAAAGAAAAAAGAGATCTCCACCATGTTCAAAAAGTTTGACCCATCTGAGGATGTCTCAACATCCACACAAGTAAAAGCATCCGTCCAACGCGGTATCAAAAGCCAAATACACGAATTTCATCCAGCCCTCGGTGAAGCCGTTCTCGATGAATTACTCCCCAAGAAACCTCCGCTAACACAATATAAAATTGGACCTCATATGATGCTCTATTGCAGACAAAGTCCGGATAAGGGGGGAGATGAACCGGTGTTTTTCCAGCATAGAGATGGACCTATATTGCCTACATTAAAGTTTGTGCACAAATATCCAAAGGTTCAATTTACAAGGGTTACTGTAGACAAAGGTGCGATTCCATTTTTGCTCGGTGGGGCGAATGTCATGTGTCCTGGTTTGACCAACCCCGGTGGAGAGATGCCCGCGGATGATGGGGAAACCAATGGATTGGAAAAGGGTGATGGAGTTGTCATCTATGCAGAGGGTAAGGAACTGCCTTTGGCCGTGGGTATGATGACAATGAGTTCAAGTGATGTAAGGAAAAAGAATAAGGGAAATGGAATTGAAGTGTCTCACTTTTTGGGTGATGGATTGTGGGGAACCGATGAGATTCAGTAGGAATAGATACAATCTGAGAGTATGTAGAATGAATGAACTGATTGATTATTTAGTTTATATCATATAACGAATATATTGTAGACAGCGCTTCAACTGATGTATGGTGCCTAGAAAGTAGAAAAGTCTCCTGTGATTCAGTGTTCATTCCTTCAACATCTTATCATAACGTTTCAGAAACGATGGCGGGACAATTGCGTCAGCCGCAGCATTATGTTGACCTAGAAAATCTTTCAATGAACGTTTCTTACTTCCTGTAGGTACATTGCCATTGTTGCTCTTTCCTTTACCCAGACTATTGGATTGATGTGTCCTTCCTCCCAGCTTTGCTCGGACATCCTTTGCATAGTCCACTGCATCATTTCGGATGACAATAATGGCACTGCGCATACTTTTACGATCCATGGAATTCCGTTCAGTGGTTGCTGGAGCAGGTTTCATGTGCTTTCTTTCCTTTGATGCCGTAGTCGACAGAGACGAAGGGATGGAACGTAAGTGAATCCAATCCGGGATTGTCCAGGCCAATTTCTTCAACAATTCCAGTACATAATTTTCCATTTGACGTTTATTCGGTGTGTCACCAGCGTCGACACCCTTGGAATCATAACCAGCACCACATGACATCTTGATTCGTAGATGAAACAGCACACGATTTAAATCGATACTTGTTACCGGTGTCGCAATCGTTCGAGTTTTGTCATGTTTCTTTCCACCTCTAGTAGTCTTGTCAACACTCTCATTGTGAACGATTGCATTCCAGGCTACGTTTGCATCCTTCATAAAATCAGACACTGGCAATCGCCCTGCGTTACTTGAGCTGCCTCCACGCCGTTGTGAGTACGATCGCAGTGCGTCTGCAAGCTCCAACAACGCATTTTCTTCGCTACGTCGCGACGTAGTTGCCGATAATGTCTTTTCTACTGTCGATGCGCTGCTTGCTTTGTTGCGTAGTTGAGACCTGGCACGAACCCTCTCTTCTAATGTCATCTTCTTTCCAGCGAAGAGCTCGTCGTTTGTATCAATTATAGCAGCAGAGGCAGGAACATTCTTTGCCGCCTCCACGGGTTCAGATTTAGTACTCATCTTCTTTGCATTTAGCTTGCGATGTTCAAGAATCATCTGTGCATTCTTAAAGACATTCTCCCACCATGATTTTGAGTCGGGCTGCGTACTATCGTTAGCGAACGCAGTACATTTTTTGGATTGAACATACATGTTCTTGAGCACTTCGCTCCGCGGAACAGAGACAATCTTTGTCTTTGCTTTTGTTGGTGATACCGAATTAGGTGACGATACCGTCAATGCAACTGATTCAGGCGGCTTTAGCATTTCTAGCTGATATTTATTGCCATCCTTTGTAGCTATTTGAAACAGTGGATATAACTTTGGTGTCATTTCACTTGATTTCCAACTAGATACGGCCATGAGGTGGAATAGGAGGCGTTCCTCATCTGAGAAATTTTGTGTCAGTTCTTCCATCTGCTTCAACAGCTTGTCGGCCTGGATTGTTTTCAATGCATGAGTTTTGTCATCCTTGGAATCGCTTGGGGAAACTTCAAAGCCTGTCCACTCATGTGCTCGGGCCAATGCATAAAACTCCTCGAGAGGCGAGCTCATGCATTTTCCTTTGGAATTTATCCAAAGTGTTGCCTCAATTTTAAGAAGCGTCTCCAACTTTGGTACTGAAAACATGATGCTGGTGATGTTGCTGCTTTGATGATCTTTTAGTTTAGTTCTGCCCCACACCACGATGGTATCATTTGCATAGGTTGGTGTCGTTACTATCGGCCTTCGACTTCGATTTTGGCGACATTTTAATTTGAATCAAAGAGATGCACTTATCCAAACGGATGCGTGTCTCATTTGCCCAAACGAACCCCAACAAAACTATCACAAAACTTTGACATCAATGAAGTTGGCAAGACAGTAGGTAGTGTCGTATCATTGTCTGACGCGCTACAAACATTAAGCCATTACAATCTTACTTGGTTCCAGCATGAAGCATCTTACCTCTAGTATTATCGTCGCTCTGGCTTTGAGCACCGTCGGCGATGCGTTCACTTCATTAGCCTCAAAACAAAGACCTTCTAATACGGCCACGTGGATGTCCGAGCCGAGTAATACTCCAGCAGCCCTTGTTAGTCAAGCAGCTTTTGTTTACGGCATCGATATCCTCAAGGCAGATATGGGCTTGGAGATCATACCCGAGGATCAAAAGCCAATGTATGCAATCGGTAAGCTCGACGCCGAGCTGCCTTTGGAGATGGTTAGTGGTATCAGATTTAGTGATTGTGAATCAGTAACACTAATCAGTCAGGTTAGACAAGATGTAGTTGATGCTACCGGGATATCGTCTTTGGATACCATTGTGGCTGTTCGTGCAGGTAGTGATGGGGATGGAAACTACAGGAGGGGTGGCCTCAACCTGTCCGCGAAATCGTTACATGTGTAACTGCTGGCTTCCTCGCTGATGACGTAGGAATTTAATTCCTACGTAAACTTGTACTAGGATCTGTAACATCGGGTTACATGGGTAGGGAGGCTGAACCTCTACGAAAAGTCTAACATGAAATAACCCCATTATTAATGAACTCAACCAATTACATGCAACTTTCCAACTACATCGAGAATCAAATTCTCTCCAATACGCTTTGCAACCTCTTCCTTGTTGTAATCTGCATCATATAATTCGACATCTTCATACTCACCAACTTCATTCTTCCGGAGCATTCGAATGTCTACCTTGTATGGCTTTGCTTCTTTCCCCCACTTCTTACTAGACGATTGACTTATCATCCACTTGTTGTAATGTTTATCATGAATCACCATGACACGAAATGGTCGTTGCACCGTAGTAGCGTTTGCTCCATTTCCAATCTTCACGTTTGCAATAATAACAACATCCCTCTCGATGAGAATATCCTCAGCAACTACTTCACCATCTTCATTTGATTTAATACGTTCGGGCGGAGAAGCTATCCAACGCTGCACCAATGATTTCACTTTCCTTTCTTTGCTTGTAGAACCCATAACATGTTCTGTGCAAGCAAGGCTTGCACTTGCAGTCAGTACACAATCCTGCAACTCTTCTATTGAAGTGGAAACAATCATACTGCGGAAGCTCGACATCAACTTTTCTGCGTGGCTCTTTGAACCTGCGATTGTAGAAGTGAAGGGCGTTTGATCCTCAGCTGTCAATTCATCATCACCCCCCAGTACAATAATATCATTATCATCCTTTCCCTTCTTCCCACTGTCATTAGCCTTCGTCATTTCTTCACCGAAGCGCTTAATGCGATCTTCTATCAGCTCAGCAAAATCATCCTTACCTTCATCATTGTCGTCATCTTGCATCGCTCCAGCCGAATTGTCAGCATTCCCCTGAACATCTTCGTAAGTAAATGTGCGGGGAAGGTAGCGGATTAGTTCCGATCTGGAGGTAGACGGCAGAGATTCGGAGGGTGCATTATTGACGGAAGTTGTGTCATTAATATTATTCATAGTAGATGTTTTGACAAGACGCTGCGTTGCAGGGGACGACCCATTCTCCCCATGTCGCTCCGCCTGTACCTCTTTGGACGAAACAGCATTCGACTCAATTTCATTATTGATGTTGTTTTGGGCAATGGAGGTGTTGCTGTGACTTTTTTGGTTGTCGACATATTTTGGATTTACCTTCCTCAATCGTTTCGAGCCTACTTCTACTGTGTCCCCTCTCTCTTTACGCTGCTTGTCAGCCCATTCATCATACTTCATTTTGTTTGACGACATATTGTTGATGATCTATGTTGTCTATTTAATGTTCCATGGTGAATCTCTCTCTCATGGACACTATTATTTTTATTTGATGGTCGGTGGTGGTGGCTCGGGAAACTTGTCAGCCAAATCGTTACATGTGTAACTCTCAGATGTCTCGTGGCTGCCACACTATTAGCAAAAATGGTTACAGGAGTAACTGTCCGATGTCTCGTGGCTGACAACTTGGTTACTTAGCGGAATTAGTATGGTTCTACGTACGAGGCCACCCCTCCTAAACTACGCTTATGAAAGCGATGTTAGAGAGTCAAGTATTCAAGATACTGCACAGGCTTACACAGAGGCAATCAACTTTGCGATGGCTAACAGCTTACCCTCGATAGAATTGGAAATTAATCGGTTGGTTCCAATGATGCCGTCACAAGAAGATTTATAAATATGAGACAGACATGACAATCTGACCACAGAATGTACTTAAGTAATTATCACAACATCTTTCTTTTACACCACGAAATACTGCTCAAATTGGAGTCATGCTACTCAAATTTGCAAACACACTTGTGGGCTTTCCAGTCTCCATCTCATCTCTTCGCTTTTCTTTGAGGTAGACATCCACTGCATCAGCAACTCCTCTGCCCTCGTGTATAGCCCACACAACTAAACTCTGGCCTCGGCGACAATCTCCCCCGGCAAAGACGCCTTGCATGCTAGTACGGTAATCTCCATAAACTGCGTGGATATTGTTTCTTTGGTCTAAATCCAAGTCCAACTCCTTTGCAATGTAGTCCTCGGGTGATACAAATCCCATTGATAGTACTGCTAAGTCACAAGGCCACTCACGCTCACTTCCCTCGACAGCAGTTGGACGTCCTGAACTCATATCAACATCTTGAGTGATGAGAGCCTTCACATTACCACTTTCATCACCAATAAATTCCTTAGTCATTACTGCATACTCTCGTGGATCTTTTCCAAAGACAGCACGGACTTCAGCATGTCCGTAGTCAATACCATACACACGTGGCCACTGAGGCCATGGATTATCAGGGGCGCGTTCGTTTGGTGGACAGGGCATCAATTCAAAGTTTGTGACAGACTTGCAACGATGACGCATGGACGTACCGATGCAATCAGTTCCAGTATCACCTCCTCCAATCACAATAACATCCTTGCCTGCGGCGGTGATAAATTTCTCCTTGTCCCAGTTAGATTCCAATGTTCCCTCCTTTGTGAGGAGAAGACGCTTTTGATTTTCGGTGAGGAACTCCTGTAAGATGACCAAAAGAGTTAGAAAAGTCAAAAGGTTAGATGAATGCAAGAGTTTGAACTAGCAAGTGTTCCTCTCTAACCACAAAAATCCTTCTACTTACCATTGCAAAGTGAACACCCTTCAAGTCCCTTCCTGGCACTGGCAAATCCCTTGGCTTGGTAGATCCAAGAGTGAGCGCCAACGCATCGAAATTCGCCCTCAACTCATTCACATCCACATTCTTACCAATGTTGGCATTCGTCACAAACTCAATACCTTCCTCACGGAGCAAATTGACACGACGGTCCACTGTATCCTTCTCCAATTTCATGTTTGGAATTCCATACATGAGCAACCCTCCAATACGATCCGCGCGTTCAAAGACGGTAACCTTGTGTCCCATCTGATTCAACTGATCTGCTGCTGCCAAACCGGCAGGTCCAGATCCAACAACTGCCACTGTCATACCGGTTCGTTCTTTGGGGATGCGTGGAGTAATCAACCCTTCCTTCCACGCATTATCCACAATGGAGTATTCAATATCTTTAATGGTAATCGGCTGATCGACAAGTCCAGCCACACACGCACCCTCACAAGGAGCGGGACAAACGCGCCCTGTAAATTCTGGAAAGTTGTTTGTCTTGTGCAATCGCTCAATGGCATCACTCCACTGTTCATTGTACACCAGATTATTCCACTCGGGGATAAGATTGTTCACAGGACACCCAGTGTGAGTTTGACAAAATGGCGTACCGCAATCCATACAGCGTGCCGCTTGTACTTTACGTTCGATGGATGTGTGTTTCTCGTCATCGCGGCCCTCGACGGGGTTGAGTTCTTCCCAGTCGAGGACACGTTTGGAGGCATCGCGGTAGGGTTCTTTGTTACGTTGGTAGTTGATGAAACCACGAAGTTTCTCGATGGGTTGGTAGGTTCCATCACGACGTTTTACTCTGCACATAATATATTCAAATTGGTGAAAGATGATATGTAGTTTCAATTATTTTGAAATGGTCAGCGTTACATATCTTGTGCACCTAAGCAAGCAATAGACACGTTATGTACTCACTTGGGTTCATTATCATGATCATAAATTCCCTCGCGCCAGATCTCATGTTTACCGTCGCTTCCAATCGGTCCACCAGTCCTTGCGGCCTTGGTAGAGAGAGACCTCGTAGCATTATTGCGAACTAGTCGCCTAGCAACTGTAGATGCCATCATGGTTGATAGATGCTGCTAAATATTGTGTCTTTTCTCTCTCTATGCAATCTTTGGTGAGCTTCTTTATTTTTGTCTCGGTTGATGGTTCCGAGAGCTGAAGCCAAAGAAAGATCTTCGGCACTTTGGCGGACTTGCTGCACTTGCTTGATGCATTTGCTGTTCCTCTAGTCTCGAATCCTGCGAACCTGTCGTAAAGGTGAATGAGAATCAAAAGTACTGAGAATGCATCACTCTCACTCACCTTTTTCGCATCTCGCCGCCCCATCGCATCCAAAACGGCCATCTTATTTTTTACGTGATCACCATGAAATTATTACTGAGCGTAGCCACCGCGGCCCTCTCCATCGGGCTCTCCACCGCCGCCCCAGCCATTGTATGGAAGGCCGGCTCCTCCCCCGCCTCCCCCTCGCACATCTCAGAGCGGACTGATACCCGCTCCCTCCTCGCCTCCACTCTCAACAATGACGATAGTGCCGCCTTAGAATCCGGGCTTTCCGCTGTCATTTTTCTTGTTGGGAGGGATGCCGATGGATCCGAGGGTTTGGTCTCCATGGCCTCCTCGGGTAAATTACCCGGTGTGCAAGAGAAGCATGCACATGCCGACAGTATCCACTACCATGTTGATGGAGTGGAGAGTTCCCGTACCGTTGCCAAGGACGCCCGTCTATCCGGGGGGATGAACGTTGTGGAGGTGGCATTGGATGAGTTCCATCGCAAATTGGCCTCCCTGGCACAGTCCGAGCAGGAGGAAGAACTAGTAGAGGAGGATGCTGTCGTAGAGGGGGGAAATAAGAAGGCAAAGAAGGCAGAGCAGAAGCGTCGACGTGCCATTTCGGAAGCCGACGTTTTGATTGTTAGTGTAACGGACAAGGATAATGCCGCTGCGATTGACTCTTCCATTGTCAAGGCAATTGACTCAAAGGTTGTCCAAAATGTCATCCTCTCCTCCATCCGCTCCACGGATGAAGTCAAACGTTCAAGAACATTGGCCGTTGTGGATAAAATGAACAAGAGTGCGCGAAGTGCCTCCGCCGGCCGTCGTCGTCTTGACGAGGAGAATGGAGATGAAAACAACAATGGCAATGCTGCAGACGCAGAGGGAGTGTACTATGTCAACATGACACCCAATATTTTCGCTGGGTTACTCTTCTTCTTTATGTTTGTATTTGTTACCCATCTTGGACTTTCTTGTATGAATATGATTGAGGGACAGGATGTGTATGTGAAGAAGATGCCGGCTATTGGAAGGGAGGTTTAAGTTGTACTTTTTGATAGAAAGAGTGTTTTTGATTATTATTTGCTAGTCTTTATTTGAAAGGCTGCATATTATTTACTTATTAGAGAAAGAAGATATAAAATAATCACTGTGAATGTATTTGTTAGGGTACAGGCTGGGATGATGATGAATGATGCGATGTTTTTTCGTCACTTTTTTCCTTTCTGATAATGATGTCGATAATGACCGTCACATTATTATCCTAACCAATCCTCATGCGACAACGAAGATGGGCGTCGGCTCCGACGAGACCACGCTACTCACGATTATCACAATCATCTGCAGAACAACAAAATCCATTACATAGGCATTTGCCTTCCGTCATCATACTGATCTCCTTCTTTTTGGGTTTGCTTCTTGGAAGACATGAAAGCACAAGAACCACTGCAGTCAATTTGACTCTACAATCTACACATCATGTCAAAAATATAGGCAATGCAGTGATGAGTAAGATTAGTGCATCATCGCCTATCTTCGAAGAGCAGTGTGAAACGCCTGATGGAAATGGAAAGGTGGCATTTTGTTCAGTGGCTGAATTATTTGGCAAGCTGGTGAAAGAACGGATGCGCCTGGGGCAGCAGCTGACGGCAATGGACGAATATGGAACTTATTACAATCAAATCTTCAGTGATAGGAATACCAAAGCATTTTCATTTCCTGCTGTTGTCCAAGGACAGATAAAACAATCTATTCAACGGCAGAAGAAACAAAATCATTTGTTTTTGTCATCTATCCGATCAATGAAACGGTTGACAAGGAGAATTCTAATCAAGCATCTTGAGGCTGTACTACTTGAGGACAACAATCCCCCTCCAGTGTTCACTTGGATGACAGCTGGAGACTCATCGGCTGCAGGTCATGGAAATCTCTATTCGCAGTCCTACACAGCTGTTCTACATCAGACAGTTCAAGCACACTTTGCAGCTTTAGGCATTCATTTTGAGGCAAAGAATTATGGAATGGGAAACTACAATTCAGCACCCGAACTGGCATTATGTATGAACGAGATTTTCGGAGATGATATTGATGTATTGATGTGGGATTTCGCTTCGTTGCAGCCTTCGTCAGAGCCAGTACGCAAATCAGTGCTCTGGGCTCACCGAGCTGGGAGTCATCCAACTCGTCCAATACTGTTTTCTTATGATTCATTTGGCGAAAGGTTCGTGAAGCTGCAGGAGTTCGATGGGATTGGATCTATGTTGATGAATGCAGATGCATTGGAAAGCATTAGACAAAGAAGTATTCCTGAATCTAATGCTGCCGAAGACCCCATTCATGATTTACCGGAAGCAATCAGATATTACCGGTGTGGTCAAAGTATAGAGGGAGGAATTAGATGTGATGATTCGATGAGAAACTTTGTTTGTTATGCAGACGAGAATATTGCAGAAGATGAAGATTTAGATGTCAATTTATGTCGGGTGAATAAGTTTGATACCAAGCCTTGTATCGATGCACGATTTCAGTCCACTTGGCACCCAGGATGGAAAGATCACAAGCTGAAGGGACATCTGCTGGGGCACTTTCTCATCACTGCACTAGATGATGCAATAATAGAACTTGAACAACTGAAAGCATTACGTGGTTACGATCCTGGTACTCTTCTGAAAGACTTGCTTCATGAAGAAGATAAAGACAGAAGGTCGTTTCGCCGGAAATTTCTGGGTAAAAATTTATGGGATGTCAAGGGAATGGACTGGAAAGTGCTTCTGCGAGGAGAGTCAATATGTCATACCGCACTACTGCCGTCAAAATCGCGCTTGCAAGGTTTGACAACAGAGAGTGACATGGTTGGTGATTTGTTCGGAGATTTTGATTCAGGCTTCAACCAATTCTTAATGAAAGCTCCAGAAGGCGTGTTGCCTTTGGCGTATGATATGAATGATCGACAGCATTGCCAGCTACTAGAAGTCGACCACAAAGACTTCTTCTTGGTGAGAGAGCAAGATGGGTGGGTCTCTAGTCTTGTCCCAAACGATCGTGAGCTCGAAGTATACAAGCGATCCACTCGTCCAGAGGGCATAATTATGGTTTGCTTGAAGCTTTGTCCACTGAATAAGTGTCCAGATGCGTATGTTAGCATTGACGAAATCAGTCGAAAAAACTCGAGGCTTTTTATCAACGTTGACGGTAAGCCTGTCACGGGTGTTCGAAAAGTGGATAATTGTAATATTCTTGTCGGAGCGCACGGTATCCAATGGGGGAGAAAAGATCAATTCCAAATAGATTTCCACATCAACGGCCCTGGTAGTTTGTATGTCTTCAAGATTTCGTCAATTATTGTGTTCTAGATGTAAAATTTGTATTAATACTGTTACAATAAGTGCCTATACCAACAACACTGCGTTAACGCATCCATCCAACTCAGGATTGTTCGTGACCTGTGCCATTTTTCCCCAAGCTACGCGACCGCTTGTTGTCACCAACCCTAAATCACTTACATTCACTTCAATAATAGTACCCTTCGTCAGAACGCCCAGATTTGTGTACAGACTTGAACTGGGATTCTTCTTGACACCTAAAATATCCAGTTGGAAAGAAGTTTTCAACTCGGGATGTGTTACATTCGCTCGCTTCATACGCAATCCTGTCGGCCGAATAAATCGCTCATACTTTGGAGCCTTACGCGTAAAGTTGTCACCAACGAAAGTACACTTAGTCACTACACGTTTCCAGGCTTTATTCTTCTTTGATCCAGTGCGCATCACTTTGAACATTTCGTCATCAGCCACAGGCTTAACTTTTGGGATAGGAACTTCCCACTTACCCGCCTTCTCCTTACGCTTTTGCTTAACTGTGTTACTCAGCACTTTCGCTCTTGAGACTCCCTCACGATCGAGCAAATAAGCGGGCACTGCTCCATCCGCAACGGCATCATCATTAGCATGCTTATTACTCCTCTCATTGTGTTGGGCGATAGTCTTACGCATGGTAGCTTTTTCTTTGAACCGACGTTGATTGTATAGCTTAGCCCTTATACCATGGACTTTTTGTGCAAACTCTGAACGCTTGTGAGCCATGCGTGCATCTCGTTTACGCTCGCGTTCCTCGGCGTCAAAGCGACGGCCGTGGAGTTTGCGGTGGCGTTCCATGTGTTCGTGCTGCGGCATTTTGTCTTTTCTTTATCAGGACTTTCGGGCTCTAACGACGTAGAAAGTGATAATAAAATGATTATTATGTAAGTGGTGATTGCGGTGACAATTTCAATCCAATTGTTCCTATCCTGTTGCTACCTGCTATGTTGTACTCAAAGAACATTCATTGTGAACTAGTCTCGATGACTTTTTGCCTGGTGGTGGTGAGGAGGGGAGGAGGGAGAGGGAGAGAGAAGAGAAAGGGGACAGACAGACAGATCACGATCCAGAGAGGTATCTACGACTTCTCAAAACAAATCCCACGTTTCTTCGTTCGGGGAGACAGCCAAATACTGCAGCCGGCAGACCTTCAACAATATTTATGATGTCATATCAATCGTCGTCAATATTATGCGCATGAGCCGCTTCTAGTGGCCCATTATAGTCGGTGGAGATACTATACAAGTTCATTAGCACTCCCCAGACTGATTGCTGTCGTGGACGCGAGTTAGAACGACGTAAATTTTCTGTTGATGTCCGATTTTGAGCGGCCTGTATTGACACAATCAGTTTCTTTTTGATGTAGCTTTTTCAATGTTATAGTAGATAACGAGCTGCTTTTGGTTGATCATTTTCGATATTACGATATCATAGAATAATATAGCACTGCCAGACGCATGGCGAAAGTGGAAGCGATGGTATGACTCCGTAGTTGAACTGATGCTTGAAATGGTGTTGACGTCAGCACGACATTCAGCATCATTTCGTATGATCAAACGCTGCAATAGTCATGACATAGAGTTTCGTGCCTTCTTCCATTTTTTGAGTTCGTCACCTTTGAATATTCGTTTCGCTTCCTTCAAGCTCATATGTAACTCCTCGTCTGAAAACATTGTGCTGATGTCCTCACTACTTCCCATCAGAACTTCTATCACTGATGATCGCACATCATCATCAGTCACAGGTGTTAGTGCAAGTATCAGCGTAGTTGCATTGTTTAGAACCTCGGAGACAGTAGTTGAAGCTGCTACAGCTAAAGGAAGGCATGCTTGTTTCACTGATTGGGATTCATCAGAGGTAATCCAGATATTGTTGTGTCCTAAATCGTCTAACAACGCGATATGACGCTCCAAATCATTGCTGTGTTGCTCAAGCAACCCCTTTATCTCCCTCAATTCAGAAACGATAGACTTGATGGTGTCAAGATCGTCTTCCCTTGCACCGGATTCACCGGTTACATCGCCCATAGTCTTTTTGACAATTGTCAATGCCTCAGCCGCGAGTCCTTGGAGGAGAAACTTGGATTGATCAACGATGTCATTATTCGGAGTAAGGTTGTCGATGATGAATTCCCTGAGTGCGTCTTTCTGTTGCGGATAAGTCCAAAGCATGTGCTGAAGCAGCAACACATCAATTATATCAACCTGTTTGCGTCCATGTGTTGCAGCGCTAACTCGCAATAGTCTGGCAGCTTTGATTAGGCGTCGATCACTGACATACTGGCCTAACGTCTCGCTTACGTAATTGCGCACGTCCTTTAACAAAACAGCGATGTTTTGGTTGATTTCTATACTTTGAAGGGAATCAGATACATTTTTAGATACCTCATCTAATCCATCTGAATAATTTTTCTCACTATTCACCAACTCATCTAGTTTGCTAGACCCAGAGGAGGACAGAATTTCTATCAATCCTTCATCTGAGACTGGCGAAACTTGTGCTCTTAGCAAGAACCTATCAAGCAAAGCATCGAGTTCTTCTGATTCAGGCAACTCGTTTGAAGCACCAATAACACATTTTAGTGGACAGTCAACCCTTCTCGTTCCCGCCCCATTGTCGAACTGCCTCTCGTTTAAGATAGTAAGGAGAGTATTGAGAATTGCAGAGTTTGCTTTGAAAATTTCATCCAAGAAAGCAACAGTTGCCGTCGGTAAAAATCCGTCTATGCAACGCACATACTGGTCATTCTCAAGAGCTTTCAATGAGAGTGGACCAAAGATTTCATCAGGGGTAGTGAATTTGGTGAACAGCCGCTGGAAGAAAGGGCCCCCACACAATTGAGAAAGTCTTCTCCCCAGCATGGACTTAGAAGTGCCAGGGGGACCTATGAACAACACATGCTCTTGAGAGATCAGTGCTAATATTACCAATCTTGACTCAATATCTCGTTCTACAAGCCCAGTTCCAACCAATGATATCGATTCTTCAAGTATTTGTCTTGCGCTGGATTTTTGACTCAATTCTGCGTTGAGATCTTCTCTGATAACCTTCTTCTGTTCTTCTATTTCTGACGATGCCAAATGCTGTATGTTCTCAACAGATTTTTCTACTCTAATTACAAATGCATCTGGCTCTACTGGTTCATCGTCCTCACTTTCTTGCTTATCAGTTGTATCAGTAGATTCATAGCCTCCACCATACGACCAAAAATCATCATCATCATCGTCTTCATCTTTAAAGCGTCTTCGCTTATCTCGTTTGTATTGGCGCATATTGACTCCATCGCTATCAGAGTTACTCATCGCTCGGAGAGCAAAACTATACCTCCTCGGCGACAATTGATCAACGTAACCCTTTCTACTGCTCGTTGGAAAAAGCGACAAAGATGTCGACGATACCATTTTGTTGGTACGGACAGGTGATACTTGACTTTCATAGTCTGCCAAGAATTGATGTACTTCAGTACACAAGGAATCAAGTGCTGGACTCTCCCTCTTTCCAACCAAAAGCCCGTGAATTTCCATTCCTGTCTGATGGCGTAGCGATTCAAGCTGTGATAAGATTGTGGTGGAAACAGGAGGATTCGGAAGCTCTCCATCTGTCACCAAAAGAAGATCCGATGAAGTCATATCAAGAGTTTCCATCGCATATTTCAATGCACCCGTCACGTCAGTCCCTCCACCAAATGAATAAGACAAAAAATCTAACATTCTCTTCACCCCTTCTGCATCGCACGTGATCGCCCCACTGTCAATCGCATTATTTGCTGACGAAAAGGATACAACTCGACATTCTCTCTTCTGCATGTGTGCTGCAGACACTGATGCAAGGACGACTGCCTTTGAGAGCTGTTCGCGCATTCCAGACATCGACCAAGATGTGTCTAAGCATATCACTAACGGTCCTCCTGCCTGGCAAGGCAATCTTTCGCTTCGTTTTGTCCTCAGAGGCAAGGTTGGGACATCTGCCCATCCCGACAGTTCGTAGCTCCTGTATTGTACGCGAAAGAGAATTGATGAGAAACCAGTTGATGACTATCATTTCAAGCAAATAGATAGGCACCCGTGCACTTACAACAACTTCTCTTCCGCCTTCTTCGCTAGGAACAGCCATCTTAAAGAAGGAAACGACGATTTCAACAACACAGCTTCACTTGGGAGCATGGCACTGAAGCTACCGGATGTTGTCAATCCATTAACAGAAGCCGGGTTAGACGGGTCAGATTCTACACCAATCATATCATCATTTGAATATGAAATCTTTCTCCGTTGGAACCGTCGGATATCTTCGCCTTCTGAAGATGGACGTCTACCTAGTCGCGAAAGAAGATCTCGTAACTCAGGCATGGACGAAAGCTTTCGCTGCAGATCAGGCAACGATTCCCATCCAGAGTGCTTCCAAACTCCATCTTCAATACCAAAGCCAACTTGGCCCTGTACATCTAATAGACCATGGTTGTACCCAAAAACTTTGTCGAGCATTGATACCCCTTGAACTAAACTTCCCCACTCATTGACCAAGTTACCTGCCAAAGACTCTGCTAATTTCTCCAATTCATAATTAGTTAGTTGTTCGTATTCAAACGTCTCTTGTATATAATCATCCATTGATTCATCGTAGTTGTCTGTATACATTTCGTTCTCTTCGTCATCTATTGTTTCTTCTACAATGACAAGTTTACCCTGTCTTCGCGCTTTTGTATATTCAACTACAAGCTTAGCAACACCAAGTAACACAGATGTCAAAATCTCTGGATGCCGACGCACCAATCTAGGTAGACCTAGCTCTGCTAATGTATTGCATAAATGTGTAAATAGTGGTTCCTCTGGCCACGCACTTTGATTGATGTCTAAAAAATCGTCAATGGTTGGAGTTCGAGCCTTTCGCAAAGAAGTATCCCAAGTTGTCAAGCCGATCATTGCGCTGGATGCATCAGAAAACGTCAGATGAGATGACGATATTGTTGCATCTGTTTCTATTGATGGTGTACTGTCCTCATCTTCATCAATCTTCCGTACCGAACGAAGGAGAAACGACGTCAACAGCGGATCCAATCTAGCTGATGCATCTGACACTACCTGTGGAGAAGAAGACGAGGTTTGCTGCACTGGAGGTGTCAACGTCGTGGTCGTCGAAAATGCACGTATTTTCGGCAATGCAAAGAAGAGGAGTGCAGCCGCCGGCCACAGCTGCAGACGTATCATCATTGCGTATTAGCCAATGCACCGGCGAAAGCAGAGGACTTGGACTGCTCCTCTCTAACGTCACCATGTCACCTCGTCATCGTCATCGACCATTATTTGAGGAAAGAGGAATTGGATTCCGTTCGAGCCCGCCATTTTCACATTCGTAGGAATTAGTACTGAGTTCCGACTCGCTCCATCAACCATCAATCATTTTTTCCTCTTCTAGTTTTCATCCAAGTGCAGCCTACAGGTACTCGCTCTACACAACACAAAGTGCGGCCTTCCCAACAGCTAACAACACAACTCCTACTTTAACAATGGCACACAACATCGGCTTCATAGGCACCGGCATGATGGCATCCGCCCTCATCGACGGCATCATCGCGAAAGGCGTCAGAACACCCAGCCAAGTGTGGTGCTCTGACATATGGGGTCCATCTCGTGATGCAGCCGCGGCAAAGGGATATAACGCCACAGATAAGAACGCTGACGTTTGTGCCAATGCAGACGATGCTATCTTCATTGCCGTCAAACCTAATTGTATCATGGGCGCATGTAAGGATATAGCCGATGGACCAGATACTGGAGCTGTGATTGTTAGTATTGCGGCCGGAGTTACACTGGAAACACTCGAGAAGGCTCTTCCGGGTAGGAGAGTTGTTCGTGTTATGCCCAACACACCCTGTCTTGTTGGTGAATCTGCGTGTGGGTTTGCTATGGGATCATTGGCTACTGAAGAAGATAAAACACTCGTCAACTCCCTTCTTGATGCAGTAGGTGTATCTGTGGAGGTAAAAGAAGACCTCCTTAATGCTGTAACAGGCTTGAGTGGCAGTGGACCTGCCTATGTCTTTCAATTCATTGAAGCTCTGAGTGACGGTGGAGTACGTGCTGGATTACCTCGCAATGTGGCCACAATGTTGGCTGCTCAAACAGTAAAAGGGGCAGCTGAAATGGTGTTAAAGACTGGTACACATCCAGGACAGTTGAAGGATCAAGTGACAAGTCCAGGAGGAACAACAATTGCTGGAGTTGAAGCATTGGAAAAGGGAGGCTTCCGCGCAACAGCCATTTCGGCAGTAACTGCGGCAACAAAACGGTCAATGCAGCTTGGTGGAGTATCGGATGAAGAGATTGCAAACAAGTACGGATTGTAACTTTCTTCTCAAGAGGCAAGGCAAATCTAATTCATTAAGTCCGATTGCTACGGCTAGGTGAATTGACATACCTTACTTTCTTGCCACTTTCAATTCCATATCAATATATTTTTCTCTTGTTGACGGTAATGCCACGCTTGTGAACGAGAAATACTTTTGGTCAATACATGAAACAAGCATTCGCTTCGCATAAATCCACCAGTGTTCGCTTCGCTCAGTCCACCATAAACCAGCGTTCGCTTTGCTCGTCACACATCGTCTGTATCAGTCAGGGTCAATGCATAGATTACATTCATCCAGTTTAGACTATCACATATCAGTCAGTGAAACAAATTAGAAAGTTTTGCAGCGCTTGAAAATAATAAACACCATGCCATATTTTGATGGGGATGAATTCAATCCGACTGAATACACTAGCCTCGTGGGTCAATTATCTAAAGACAAAGATGCTCACATCAAATTCGCGTCCGACCGAATCCACGATCTCATTAAGCAGGAGAATGATTTGAGAAATAATAGAATGAATTGGTTTGCACACATTGAAGGCTTTTTATGGCTGTCGTTTGCAGCTGCGGTTGGTCGAGTCGTAGGCTGGCAAGGTGGATTCTGGTTGTTGATTGTTATTCCAATCATAGGCATTCTCGTCTGCCTTAGTGCAATTTCAGCAATCCGGGACGCGGATACTGCCGTTGAGTTACTTCTTGAAAAGTGGAGAATTATACAAGATAATCAAAGTGAAAGCCCTTTCGCTGTGATCCCAGTGATTGGTCTCTCCAACGAAGAGCTGAACGCAAAGCGCACAACCAGTATTCCTAGGTGGCATTTCGCCCTCTTCGTTCTGCTTGGGTGGATTTTTTGCTTGATAGGAGTACTGGTAACTCACACTGGCTTGTGTTCTGGTTTCCCATGTTTCAAAGTCATATCTTTATGGTGGGTTGCGGCTAGTTTTGTTGTTTGGGTATTGTTCAAGATAGTGTTCGAGAAAGAAAAAGAGAGATCAGCAGCAGCCCAAGAAACAAGAGCCCAAGAAACAAGAGCCCAAGAATCAGCAAGAGCCCAAACAGCCCAAAGAACCCAAATAGTCTAAGCAGCGCTCGTTACTGCTAAGGTGGATTCAGCATAGGCTTGGCATTGAAGAGAGTGGGAAAATGACGTTCCAGCTTGTTGCTTGACTCTAGCTGACTTGAGGTCGCGAAACGCTGCCAGTTTCTCATTCTAACTGGGAGACTGATCGATCTATAAATAAACTTGTTGATGCTTCGATTTATAAGTATACTTTTGATGACCCACTTGCATCTCTGCAACAAAGCTTATCTGGCCATACTATCTACCAACACTTCGCATTGATCCATGCCCTGTCGTTCTCTGGCATTGCTTGGTGAAAGAAAGGGACGGATGACGGATACATATTCAACCTGAGCTTTGAAGCACCGAGCTAAATTTTTTGTGATCGAATATGGTACATATTTTGGCCATGGTCTCTAGAGAGCGTACTACTTGCTACTTGTATTTACTGCGTCCTCATCCCAGTCCTAGCTAGCTTTAGCCCCATGAGAAGGAGAAGAATCCCCTGCACCTGCTGGGGTTGCTCCTGCAGCCACGAAACAGCGTTGGGTTAAGTTCTGTTAGAGTGTTACGATAGGCCCAGCTTGATAACTTTCATTGTTTTGAGCGACGAACTATAAACATAACTCTCACTAGAGTACTAGAGATAGGGTTGCACTTCACTCTCTATCACTTTCAACCAAGCCGCTGCGGTAAACTAACATAAACAGAATATTTCTGTACGTAGCTACTTTCCCCTAAACGAGGTAGTATCGAGAGCAAGGCTAAGGCCAAGGGCACTCGTACTCATTATGTATATACCTGTAATGTGCAGCAAGGCCGCTTGATTCAATCTCCCGAATTGTGTATCCCTGATGCGTGGAACCATATTCTGTGGGACCGAACATCATTTGAAAGAGTATGATACATCATATGTATATGTAGTGAGAGAGCATGCAGTTCAGCCTTGCAATCTGAGTGAAAATTTTTACAAGACTCGATGCACATCACCCAATTTCCAGTGCCAGGGACTTTGTTTTACGATTGAGTTGTGCTACGAGTCGTGCTATCAGATTTTTTCTTTCATCAGTCCTAACAGTCGAATCTAATGACGACAATCTATCGCGGACGCAGAAGTTGATCTACCACTTCCCGTCTGCGGCTCGTCTGTGCTGTTCTATTGTTTTGATCCTTTTTCCATCTGTTGATAATCGATGAGTATAAGTAGTAATTCGACATTAAGAGTATTTATCTCATAATGGCAGCGATCGATACCGATATCGATGTCGAAGGTGGTCCACCACCATTAACATATTTTGATGGCGATGAATTCAATCAGGATGAATACACTCCCCTCATAAATCATTTATCTAAAGATGATCACTTCAAATTCGCATCAGAACGAATCTACAATCTCATTGAGCAGGAGAATCGCTTGAGAAATAATAGAATGATGTGGTTTGCAAACATTGAAGGCTTTTTGTGGCTTTCGTTTGCAGCTGCGACGAGAGAACAAGTAGTCTGGGACACAAATTTCTGGTTGATGATTCTAATTCCAAGCGTTGGTATTCTTGTTTGCCTTAGTGCGATTTCAGGAATTCGTGATGCCGATCATGCTGTCAAGTTACTCCTCAAGAAGTGGAGAACTATACAACAACACAGTCCGAATAGCCCTTATGCTGTGATTCCAGTGCTTGGTCTCTCCTACGACGAGCTGGAAAAAGGTCGCATCAGTATTCCTAGGTGGCATTTTGCCCTCTACCTGCTCATAGGATGGGTTTGTGCCTTGATAGGAGTAGTCGTAACGAAGAATGGCTTGGCTTGAGCTTGGGTCTTCCTTGGTAGTACTTTGTGGTAAGCATATCTCTGGCTCTGGGGTGGATTGTTGCTAGCACTGGTATATTGCAAGTCTAGAAGAATCTTCTAAGCAAGCTTGACATGATAATGCTACAGAGAAGAGAGATAGGGCAACTTCTTGTAGACCTCAAGCAATAGATTTTAAGTGATGCTTGTTATTTGATAGAAGTTGATTCGCTTGAGCTTGAGGCTGTACAAGGCTGCACCAGTTTCTCATTTAATATATGTCTTCAGAATCAGCAGCTGTATCAGTTTTTCATTCATTAAGAGACTGATATGCCTCCTGGAACCACAAGCATTGGTGATAAGTAGTGATAATATGTAGATTCTATCCACATTCACATTCAGGTTGCTACATCTACTTGTGACGATCAAGATATAACTAGAGCGGGAGCTAAAAGAGCGAGACAAGAGAAAAATACATGAGCATTTCATTGTCCTTCTACCACTCATGCAGAACTCCAATCCTTAGCCCTTTCCTTTCATCTGCGGCCCTAAGTATTGCTTGCACGTTGCTTGACGTTGCTTGGAAACATTATTCAAGCCAAGGGGACAAAGAGCACGAACTCCTCTCTGAGACAGCCATCTTTAATTTTTCGTGGCCTCAACGTAGGAATAAATAGCAAGTGTGGCGCTAGCTGTCTTCACCACTCTTCACGCCGCTTGTCTATTTTCGTTCCATTATTTTCCATCAGAAGTCTTCGATATTGTAGCAATCGGCTAACGTCCACTCAGTAGACAACAACAATTCACCACCATGACATCCACCGCGGCCATTCACATCGGCAGCTATGCCCCCACTGATGAGGCCAGAGACAGCGTTACGGTAGTACAAGCTCCAACCAAAGAATCCCTACCAAGCTGCCTCTCCACCATGAAAAGCGAAGCCCTATCCTCCATCTCCATCTACCTCCAATACGATGAACTTCTCACCCATTATGATTCTCTAGCGTTGGCATCATTGGTTCCATATCTAATTCCGAATGGAAGCGTGTCTGTTCATGTCGTCATGTCAGCTACTGACGGAGATACATCAAGTAATAAGATGGATTGGGGCATCATCATGACATCATTTGTACTAGCAGGTCTCAAAACACAATCCGAACAACGTCAGAAGGATGGGGGACGAATCTTCACTGCTCAAAAGTCAGCTGCACCTCCGACTGCTTCTTCTTCTGCTCCCATGAGATTAAATCTTGGTGCGAAAAAGTCCAATAAGGTGACTTTAAATTTGGATGATGACGAGGATGATGATCAAATAGATGAAGATGATCTATTATTAAACGGTGGTAATAATTCGGGAATGCTCGCACCTCCCCCAACCATTGACATGGAGGCACGTGCCAAGGCTGCAGCAGCAGATGATTGTGGTGGACGTAAGGCATGTGATGATTGTACCTGTGGGAGGGCAGAGCGTGAGGCAAATGAGGAAAAGAAAATGGCGGATAGTAATCCTCCTCCGAAAAGTAATTGTGGAAATTGTGCCAAGGGTGATGCATTTCGTTGTGCTGGGTGTCCTTATCTTGGAAAGCCGGCGTTTAAGGAGGGGGAGGAGCATTTGGTTTTGAAGTTGGATGATGATGTTTAGATGAAGTAGATAATGAATGCGTTAGAAGAATTGTATGATATTATGATATTTTGTATGATATTATGATATTTAAGCAATTTGTGTTTACCTTCGTTCTGTCTCAACCCTCTCTATGCATTGAACACGCAACACGCTAATAGTAACGAATCACTAGCTGGTTTTGGTTTATCTTGAGTGGTAAATCTTAATTTTACGACTTTTTCTTCTTTGGGATGGAAAGACCATCACCTAAGCTATCCTTCCTGGGTTTCTTGGGGATTGATTTCTTCGGAATTGATGAACCACCTCCTTCATTGCGGGAGCTGCTGCTTTTGGACTTCTTTTGGTTCCGATTCTCATAAATACCAGATTGATACTCATATCGCTTCGCATCCCAGACTTCCCATCCCTTCCATACTTGTTTCTCGTCACTGGTGAGAGCATACCATCTATCTTTCAATATACCATTGACACGATCTTTGTTCTTCCGAGATGATGGGCTCAATGAGTTCTTCACCTCTCTTCTGGTGGCTTTGCAGAAGAGGGTGAACGCTTTCTTGTTTTCATGAGGCTCTTCTTCTCCATCGTATTCAGGAAACTCAACAAAATCTCCCTCGGGGCCGATTGCACCGTTGACGTCTCCTCCTGCATCCTCATCAACCTTTCGTTTCTTGCTCTTCTCAGCGGCAGCAAGACGAGCTTCACGCGAGTCTTTCATCTGAGCCTTGGTCGTTTTTGTTAGAAGGTGGTCCTTCTCTTTACGCAAGTACCAATATGGAGCAGTATCACCCTCCTCGGATCGTTTCTCCTTCACACCGATTGCTTCAATTTTTTGACCAATAGACTTTTTACTTCCTTTGCCGGGAAATTTAGACAAGAACTCATCTGTGATGGCCACCATGCTTTGTGATCTCATTCTAGCAATGATGTTGGCAAGTTCTCCAACCAAGTGCTCAGGAATATCCGCACTTGCCTTGGCTTTAAAGAATGTGTCGATGGTTTGATTCCCTTCAAGATCGCGCAACGCTTTCTGAATTTGCATTATCTGCTCGTCGATATCAACCACATTCTGCTCAAGCGTTGCTCTCTCTTCCAAAAATTTCTTTTGTTGCTCGGCACGTTTCTTGGCCTGGCTCTCTTTGAACATGGGGAGTTTGATTTCACCTGGCGTTAATGTGCGCCCTTCTTTCTCTGCCTCCTCGATGGCCAATTTTTCCATGGCCTCGACTTCCTTCTCGGCTGCTCTCATTAGCTGTTCACATCTGCGGCCGATCGCTTCGACTGTAAGACTCTTGAAAAAGTAATCAAACCTGAAGTGGTGGCTACGACGGATGGCAAACTTGATTGCTTCCCATTGACCGTAGCCATACTTATGCGCCCAGCAGAGCAAGAATCTGTCCTCTTGCGGCGTGAATTTCTTGTCCTTGTTAATATCCTTCATATTGTAGTGGGTAAATTGCAATTCAACCCAGGGATTCTCAAACAATGATATCAGCACTCTAGTCCCCCTCTGAAGTCCTTTTGTATCCTCTATCCTCTTCTCTCCCTTCTCAATGATTTTTACAATGCGGTCGTATTCATGTTCGGAGAAACGCTTCTTACCAAAATCTTCATCAAAAAAGGCCTCAGAATAAGTCTTGATGGCACTGACAGGCTTTCCAACATCATTTGCAATCTTGACGTAATTTGTTCTCCCGTATTTGGCGCTGGCCTTCACAAATGCAGAATAATGAAGCCTGCTCCAATCTGAGAATCCTTCTGCAAGGAGACGAGCCTTTTCTGCTTTCTGCTCATCTGTTATCAATTTGGATAGAGTTTCGTCAAGATCAATATCATCTTCTTTCTTATCGTCCTTCTTCTCTTCCGACGCCGCTTTCCCATCTTCCGCCTTTGCATCGTCTCCGTCTTTCGGCTCTACTTCACTCTTTTGTTCTTCATCTTCCGCAGATTTTTCAACCTTGATGCCGCAAGCCAATAGCTGGACATCATTGGGCAGTGCCCGAAATGCTTGCTCCTCTGCCTCCTGTATTGCGTTTAAAGCTGTACGATCAAACATTTGCCACTCTTCCAGTCGAGGTAGTCGCATCGTCCTAGGCAATTTAATTTCTTTCTTTTGTTTCTTCTTCTTGGGTTGAGTAGCCCCTTGTTGAGCCATTTGCTGCATGTACAGCTGATTCTCGTTGTACGCTACAGTTCTACGCTCTCGTTTCCCCATGTCAATCATGCCCAAGATATCCTCTTGGAATTGTGCCATTTTTGCATCAGAGTAGTCAACACCCTCAAACGTCTGCGCAGATATCCCGCCGTCGAGCTTGAAATCTAGCATATCACCCTTTTGCGCTTCCTGAAGTTTATCGTTGAGCTCTTGGGTCTTTTTCTTTCCCGCATCTAAAATCAAGTCAATCTAAAACCGTATTAAAAAGTCAATGGAGGTGAGTTGAAAGATTGATCTGCTGACCATCGTGTCAAGTGGTAGTGATGTACTTACATCGTCATCAGTGATGGATGAATCCTTTGATTTGAATATTTTATCAGCGCCGAATCGAATTGCGTCAAGCAGCTCCTCGCGAGAAAGTTTATTATCCTGGTCTTTCAGTCGCCCTTGTTGGACGACCATAGCATCTAGTTTGAGCTTCTGCTGTGCACGCTCAACAATTTTCTGCTCGATAGTGTCCTCTGTGACGAGTCGAAAGACCTGAACTGTTCTCTTCTGCCCGATACGATGGGCACGATCTTGTGCTTGCCTGTAAGAAGAAGAAGAAGTAGTAGTTGTCGGTCAACAACAAGAGACAAATCACAGATAAGAACATGCAGTAATTGAAGAATACTCACAAGTCAGCCTGGGGATTCCAATCTGAATCAAATAAGATCACCACATCAGCTGTCTGTAAATTAATACCAAGACCACCAGCTCTTGTCGAAAGCAAGAAGAGGAACTTCTCCGAGTCCGGCTTGTTGTACGAGTCAATACGCTCTTCACGATCTTCATAGGTAGTGTTACCATCAATACGACAGTACTGAAAACCACGCATATGCATATAATCCTCCAAAATGTCCAAAATACGAGTCATTTGAGTAAACAATAACACACGATGACCACGCTCTTTCAGGCGAAGGAGGAGCTTGTCAAGCAATACCATCTTTCCGCAGTTATCCACTAAATGCTCCCCTAAAGGATCGAGGGAACGATCTTCAATCCCTGGAAACAAATAGGGATGACCAGCGCATTTTCTCAATTGCATAACAATGTTTAACACTGCCGTTCGACTTCCTGTGCCTCCTTTACCAGTAAGTGTGTCCAGATCACGCATCAAGATGTCTCTGTATAATTTCTTTTGCATTGCGCTCATCCCTGTAAACAGAATAGTTTCTGTTTTGGGCGGCAGACTTTTCTCCACATCAACCTTCAGACGACGCAGCATGAAGGGACGCAAGATTTTGTGCAATTGAGAGATCAGCTTATTCTTCTCTTGGTTATCATCAATGTCAAGGTTGAACCACTCATCAAATTGTTCCGCCGATGCAAACACATCCGGAACCAAAAAGTTCAATAGGGCCCACAATTCATGCAAATTGTTTTGTAATGGTGTTCCTGTGAGCAGCAATCTGAATCGAGTCTCAAGAGTACGAACAATCCGGGAGAACGTGGACGCCTCGTTCTTGAGACGATGCGCTTCATCAATAATGAGATATGACCATGCAAATTTGTTCAACACATTTCGTTCGAGGTTGCAGATCTCGTAGGTGGTTACGACGACATTCCATTTGCGCTCTTCATCACGTTGACCCGGTTGTAAGACATCCGTTGCCATTTCTAAACGTTCGTCTTTGGTACCATGGAATTTGACAGCCTTCAGAGTTGGACCCCAACGTGCTAATTCGTTCATCCAGTTACTAAGCGTAGACTTGGGCACAATGATGAGATGTGGACCTCTGTCTTTCTTGTACTCCATCATGTAAACAAGGATTGAAACAGATTGCATAGTCTACATGCATTAAAATAATGCAAAATGTGCACAACAAGTATAAGTGTCAACGAAAAAAACATAACTCGAGGGAGGCACGGATAAAATGCCTCAAAATCACCCTACGCACGCACCTTTCCCAAGCCCATCTGTAGTTAAATATGATTCGTTGAGAAATGTAATTTAGATGATGAAGAAAAGTGCGTTAATACCATGTGTACAAAAATACACTAGCATACTACTGGAACTAACACTGCAATGAAAACTACAACACCAACAATGCGATAAATCAGTACTCACCTCATCAGCCAGGATACCATTGACCCCATTCTCTTGCAACCGGATCATCCAATTCAGTCCCTCCAATTGATATTGCCTCATCTTCCCACCTCCCAAAGTAGAAGGCTGCGCGGTCAAAAATGTAGCATCATGTTCATCCGCCTCCTCTCGCTCTTCTTCATCTTGATGATCATTCACCTTCTCACCAAGAGAACCACTGGGTTTTCGAACAATGCCCCCCGATGATGATACGTCAGCAGTTGATTTTGACTCCAATTGAGACGATGTTGCCGCAGCACTACTTGACAATCCCAACCGTGCCTTTTCCTGTTTGACATTCCCAAAATGACTAAAAATATCACTTTGCTTTAAAAGGTATTCCAACCTTCGCTTGGCCTGCTCGGCACGTTCGGATCTCACATCGGATTGGCGTTGTTCGATGTATTTCTCCTTCTCCAACTTTTCTTGCTTGGCCTTTTCCCGTCGTTGAAGGACGGCTTGGGAGACTTTGACTGGACGTTTGGGAGCCTTCTTCTTTTTGTAGGAGTCTTCGGAATCCGATGAAGAATCTGATGATGAAGAGGAGGAGGAGGAGCTAGATGAGGAGTCATCTTGATAACTCGATGACGAGCTATCACTATCATCTTGATAATCCGAATCATCATCCCCATCAGCCCGCTTCTTCGCCTTTTTAGCCTTCTTCTTGGCAGCAACCTTGACCTTCTTCTTCTCAAGCTTCTTGACACGTTTCTTCTCCACCCTTTTCTGTTCCTTCTGCCTCGATCGACGCGTCCGCCCCTCCCCCTGATCATCTAAAATTAACGTCTCCCGCTCCTTCTGCAACCGTTCCTTACGCTGCATCGCCTCCACATCTCGCTTGTGACTCTCGGCCAAGAATCGATGTTTATCCTGAGCTGCTAAATCTTCATACTTTCTCTTTTCCGAGGGCGTCAGAGCTTGCCATCGGCTGGACACCTCTCGTCCGAGTGCGCCGACGTCGGTGGGTTTGCCGGAGGATGCAAGTTGTTGATGGATGGAGGAGCTGTGCTCGCGTTGGAAAAATTGGTAGGCTGAGACGGCAGGTTTGATGCGGTCTTCCGTGGAGGTGGTGTGTTCGGGGGCGACGGCCACCCAGCCAGAGCGGTCTTCCTTCACCATGTCGCGGCTATTGTATGTCACGGCATACGATACGGCGGCGCGGAGCGCGGAGTTCAAAGTTGTGGCATTTATTTTTGATTTTGGGGGATTTTGTTGAGTTGACGATGTGACACGACTTGTGCTCATTATTTGTGCTGACATTTGATCTGCACACAACATCATCGATAGAAGATGTTAAATGTCAAGATGAAGAAGATCTTTGCAGTACAATAGGTCGACTTCATTCGGTTGCTAGAAGATATGTACAACATGCCGGCGCTGTCGTTCCTACGACCTGTAGCCGCAGTCCTCCTATTGCTGACTGCTTTAGCTGCTACAAATGTGTCGACGGTGGCATCAGAGCCGACACATAGAAAATGGTCGCTAACACCAGCAGCCAACAACATAGCCTTCCTTCCAAGAGGAGGAGGTGCAATCAGCTTTCGCAAAGGAAAGTCAACTACTACACAAGAACCTGTCAGTAATTCTGAAGAGGAAGAGCAGTCAGTAGAAGAAGATACGGATGAAGATATATCATCATCTGATGAAGCTGAAAGTAGTGATGAAACTCCAATCTCACCATTCCAGAAAGCATATCAGGAAGAAGTTTCCGAAATCAAAAAGTCACAAGAATTCCTACAGATGCAACAACGTCGACGTGAGCTGGATAAAACTTGGCTGGATAAAGGGATTACTGCAGTCATTGAACTATTTGAGAATATTTTTCGGTGGGAGGTGATTGATTAGATTATTATGTGTGTTCTTTGAAGCTGTTTGTAAGACGGAAAGCGAAAATACTTTCATAGGAAACGTCTCTCCGGAGAGCGCAGATTGATTATACTCACACAGCAGATGAGATGGTTGACGTCAATAACAGACTTAAAAAGCTAGAGTGCTTGAACTTAGCTGTAAATAAGCAAAGCAAGATTACTATAATAAATTATGGTAGTTGCCAATCCTCGAAAAAGACATGCCTACAATGACCTATTAAAACATAAAATGAACCCCAAGACAACCTGGGCACTAGCAGAAGATACCCGAGTCTTCAATATAGTCTGGCGAGTCTGCATTGACCAATTGCTTCGCCATCCTCTTTCCCCATCTTGAAAACAATCCTAGCAAAACGATAGAAAGAGTGAACAGCCCAACTGCCACCCAACCAACAGGAAGGAACATGTTTGCAACACTCCCATCTAGGTTTTCTTCAATTGAATCAGTCAAACTGTGTGGAACAAAACACACATCGGAGAAGAACTGAACAAGGTAGCAACTTGAAATGATGGAAGCCAAGGACGCAAGGAGAACAGATTTCCACAACGTTGGGACAACACCCCATTGAGTTACATCACTGTAGCATTTGTTCATGTATTCATCTTTCTCATCAGCAGCTTTCACTTCTTCGTCGTCTCCAAGTGCTTTCGCCTCAGCTGAGCGTCGAGTGGCAGTCTGCTCCAAGTAGTAAGCGGCTACAAGCATACTTCCGAACTGGACCATTGCAGTCAATGAGGCAGTCACGGTAGTAACGGATCCTGCCCATGGATAAACAGGATTGCCATTAGCAGTCTGCAAAGAAGACATGAACATAAGAGCACCGGTCAAGCAAGTCGGAAAGATGAGGAAGACGATGGGTGTAGTTCCCAACACGATCTGAGCAAGGTCAAGTCTCATAATTCCACACAAGACTGATGTTGGCCAGTCAGGTCCTCCAATCAAGATCGCTACTTTTGGAATAGATAGTCCCTTTTCTCCAAGAACAATCCTCATTGACTTCATCAAAGTGGAGTTGACGCTGACGAATTGCCTCACCTTGACCTTGTGAGATAGTTGTTCACCGATGAGCTTTTGCTGCATGGCACTGGAGAAGAGCTTAAGTACAAGCCCCACAGCAGTGGCATAGGAGATAGCTCCCAACCACCCCAAAGAATCATAACCCTGAGCAGCTAGAACAATACCAAGAGTCAAGTAAACAGGCACTCCTGGAACAGGAGGAAGAAGGAACATCGCTACACCAACTCCACACAATATTCCAGATACAGCAATCAAGCCGAAATCTGCAGTTGCGTCAATGAGCCAACTTAGGAAGACGACTGTCAAATTAGACACAACCACTTGCATCCCCATGTAGAAGATACCCCAATAGATAGCAATGGTGATCACGCGCACTGTGTCCCATGACTTCATCCTGCTCATCTGTTTCTTTCCCGCCACAGTTAGAAGACTAGCATGATCGCCATCATCTTCCTTGGCAGGCTGGGCAATGGGATTGAGACCAGACTTTCGGAAAAATTGGTTCACCATGTTGAGGAAGAAGTACACAGCGATCAATGGTAGACACGTGACAATAAAAGCTCCGCGAAGATAATCGAGGCTAGTTGAATACTTTGCACGCATCCTATCAATCACGGCCTTAGTGCTATTTGTCTTCTGCTCCTTGCTGTAGCTTGCAGTCATGAAAATTGCTGAGCCGACCAATGACGCCAAAGTCAGCGTCGCCAGTGACGTGGTAACCCCAGCAGAAGTACCAGCTAACGATGCCGAAGCCCATAAGATACAGAGCACGAAGATCCAAATCTTTCCAAAGTTGAAGATTTCTGCTTCATCCGCTCCCTCTGAAAGAAATGAATATGTTAGAATCAGTGCAAGTGCGAATTATTACATAAACACGTTCCAATCAAACAACTTACCAGTGCGCAAGAATGTGCAAAAACTGCCAAGAAAGATCATCGACAAACTCATCAAAATAGGACCACTCCACAAGACAAATCCATTGGCACAGCCGTCGTAGATATGAACGCATGTGTATTCGCAATTGTCTTCGAAGACAAGAACAGGTGGGTATACTAGCTCATTGGTGCGGAAGCACGCACCTCCAAAACCATTGGCACTCATACAGTTAGGATAGTTCGCAAAGTTGGGGGAGCATTCGGTATGCTCTGCAGCCATCACCTTGGTCACTTGATTCCACTGATTCACGTAATCCGAGCTCACCCAAACCACAAAGCCAATGATAGTCAGGAATGCCGCCAAGAATAACGGACCACTGAGCCAGTTCAAATAAATTCGTGTTTCTGTACTTTTGTAAATAAAGGTCTTTACAGACAAAAGCCAGAGTGGCTGAAACAGTGCGAATAGTGCAATCACCCCATAAGGGAATTGATTGGAAACCAACATGATGAGGGAGACGAAGAGCGCAAACACAGCTGCCATGCTGAGACCACGGACGACGTTACCGGCCGTAGTATTCCATTGATCAACATCGAGAACGTAGAATGTGAAACCAAACACTCCCAAAATTATCGCCGGGATGTACGCATGTCCTCCGAACTGATGAGACAACGCGTAGTAGAAGGATTCTCCAAATCCAAATCGAGTAAAGAGAAGGAGATAAATCGCAGCTGGGATAGCAGCCCAAGCGAAAAGACTCATGAAGGTAGACAAGGGAATCTTTTCCACCTTAGGCAACACTGCAGCGGCAATCTGGGTAATATTGGAACTTTGCACTGAGAATTTGGATCTAATCGACATCTTGGATGCCACAGAGGCACTGTCATCAGTGTCAGCAGCTTCAACGACATCCATGTTCACATACGATGATGAAACAGGTGCAGGTGTCTTTGTTGCGTTGTCGTCCTCCATTTTTGCGTAGCTAGATGAAGAAACCTCTTCTTTGGCACCCTCCTCAACTTTGCTTGTCGCTTCAGGTGAAGAAACATCTAGTCCGCCGTCTTCGGCAGCCTTCCACGACACTGCCGATGCATTAGATGCATCGTCATCGGTGGCTGTCTTGCCCGTAATTTTGTTTTTAAGGCTGCCAATGCTGCCAGCTATTGACGGCATCTTGAAGATTTATTGGGTACTGAAGCTTTGCGTCGAAACAATAATCCGATATATAGGCAACGCACCACCGACAACAAGAACTACCGACTACCGACCGCGCACCCAGAACGAATCCCATGCCGTGCCGATCCGAGCCTTCACGTTCATGTCTTGATGAGTAGGTCGGCATTTAAAAACGCTAAACGCACGAAAGTCATCGCCAAAGCTCGTTTTTTATGAGAGATTTTGTGTCTACTTAGTTCTGATCTTTCGCTTTTCATAGTCTCAAAGGCATTAAAAATTTCAGCTAGCATCATGTGCGTGCTGCATCTTTTATCTTTTTTCATTATTTGACAGCAGCTTGCTCCCTTTCACCGAGAGAGCACCGCTGGTTGATTTATTCTTTTATTATTGCGGTGTGGTAGAATACATTCAGTGTCAAATAATAGGGGTATCAATTTACAACGTCCTACCTTGGCTACTGCATTTTCGATTTGTGGAAAGCTACAACTCGTCTGCCGTTTGATTCTCAACTACTCGCTCATGAAAGATTTCAAAAGATGAATCAAGTTGGCTTCGATGAGATTAATCGAAACTTCCCCGGTGGCCTCTCCGAATACAGACGGCAAACAATTCAGCGCATCTTTTCAAATGACCCCAGAGTGATGCAAGTTCACCTCGACAATATTCTAAATGGAGATAATGCGGAAATATTCGCAAACGCGTTGGTTGGGAATACCTTTTTGGAATACGTTTGCTTTGGAAATGATGAGTACGACTCCGATCATGTGGATATGATATTATCAGCGTTGACAGAAACTAATGTGATTGGAATTGGTATTTGGCCGTTGGTGCACAACATCGCCAGTCGGCGGGTGATGTGTTCGAATGATTATGCAACGAGGATTGGAGAAACTATTGAAGCGATGCCAATGATTAACAAATTAGAATTTCGAAACTGCTCGCTGGGCCCATCTACGGCAATATCTCTTGCAGAAAATATAGCTGAGAACAAGACGTTGGAGCACATTGATCTTTCTGGTAATGCCATTGGGGATGATGGTGCTATTGCATTTGCAGCTGCCCTACACAAAAATGATACACTCAAAGAGTTGATTTTAGACAATAATACATTATCGGTAATCGGGCAAAGGGCTCTCCGAAATAGCATTTATGATGACTCAAGTTTTGATTCACTTGAAGCTTCGAACCATACAATACAAACGTTCTTTGCTGCAACTCCGAGATCCGTGTTTGGAAGGACCGTAATGAATGATTGTTTCCACTCTTTAGCTGCCAACTTGAGAAGCCGCTCGAAAAAGGAGGCCATTACCAAGAAGATTCATCGATACTTGCAAAAGGAATATGGCGTAAAGCTCCGGCATCAATCATTTTTAGGAATGCAAAGTGAAGTGATGCCGCATTTGCTGGGGTTTATATCCATGAGATGCGACGTTAAAACCATGTATGATATAATTAGACATATGCCTCACCTTTTGGAAATGGGTGGAAAACTTGACAAGAAGAATGACGCCGATGAACTGAATGACCAACTCGGTTTGCTCAAGATATAGACGAGTGCATTGTCTTGTTACCACTTTACACACTGAAAGTAAGGGAAGTATCCTGTATTGTAGTCTAAGTTAGTTGCCAGTTAAGCGACTAATTATTTTCAAACATCAGTCGTGAGATGGTAGTTTAAGTATGAGGCGATGAAGGTATCAATACAACAAGGAGATCACTGGTTGAGCATTTATAAACCTTTGCCAACGTCGACGAGTTTGAGAAAGCATGTATCCACCATATTATTATGTAGTTGCGGAAGGAGTGACCCTAAACCTGACCCAGGTATATTTAGGAAATCAAGCAACAGCTCGCTCAAGTTAAGTACATTCATCATACGCTGAAGGTAAGGATAGCGATCAAGTTCTTCTACTTATTGAGATATGCTGAAGGATTAAACTGAGTATTACTTATGAAAAATTTATGAACGAATAAGAAATGAAAAGTAGGAGAAGGAGAGAATGTTGCAGTACACTGCGAACTGCGAACTACGAAGTATGATATGATCGGGGAGAAAATAGTTGACTTGTCTACTTGCGTTCAATGTCCGTCTGTCGAGAGAGAACAGCGAACCCAGTTAAGTATGGGAAGTTGTTGGGAAGTGACTCCATGCTACATAAGAGTAAAAGATGTACATACTTATGCCCGCCCACCACCCGAGCGATCGATGTTCGATGTATGTGCGAGCCCGTGGTGCGAGCGAGCATATCTTTTTAAGTATCTAATACAACCTGCTAATGTATGTAATATCAATGTCTCACGGTTCTGGGAAACTCCGCATTGATAAGAACTGACGCATGAAACTCGCATTGATAAGAACTGACGCATGTTTTTAGGTACTCCTAGAGAAAGAGACAGTGAATGTCGCAATTGAGGACTCTGGTATAGGTGGTAGGATCTTTTACGGCTAAGAACTCTATCGAAGGTTATTTGAGAACTCTATTTGTCACATTTATTGACTCTATATATCAACCATACTCCTACTTAAGATTTTAGAATGAGAATGATGCGAACTCAGAACGATTGTGAGAACCCCGGCGTAAGTAGATGACTGCAGTTTCTGCCAATCTCGAGACGCTTTACCATGACTTGTCCCAAAAAAGGTTAACCTTTTCATGAGAAGTGAAACCTTTCCATGAGAAAAGGAATCCGAACGTCAAAACGAGGAAGACATGTCCCGGATTTACATCTTTAGAGTTCTTTGAAGGTTCCAACCAAACTTGTTCTTGTCACTGTTTACACACACAAGAGATGTTCAACGGCAAGACAAAAAATCTTAAGGGACAGTCTTGCAACGTGAAAGGCCTTTGTTCTCTTCCGGCACGCATAAGCACACAAGGCGTCTCATTTTGCTTCTCGCTCTTCTCATGCGTGCCGCCAGAGGTGGCTGGACGGGCTAATCGTTATATGTATCTCTTCTTTGATCTGGTTCCTGCATACATCTACATCTTACGATATTATTATTTGTTTACAATACTCGTTTGCAACAGTGGATAGACAGAAGTGTAGCCCTACACAACAAGAGTAATACTTAGAATATCCAAATCTTTCCAACTCTCTTAAACACCCATGACGGACACAGAGCCAATCAAACAGACGTTCCCTTACAAGCTGTACCATGCTCTCGAATGGGCATCAAACTCCGAGTTCAGCTCCGCTCTTACTTGGTCTGAATCAGGTGATGCGTTTTTGGTTCACGATAGGGAAGCGATGGTAGAAAACATCATCCCCCATTTTTTCGATCACAAGAAGTGGAGATCATTTGTAAGTCTAGAGGCGCTGCATTGCACACTACCTTGTTTCATGCTGAACCTGCTTACCTTTATCTAACGGCCCTTTGATTGCATTGTTCAACACTTGCCCCATCAGACCCGCCAGCTGAACCTATGGGGATTTAAACGTGAGCTGCGTGGCCCCAACTCATTGGGAGAGACATACTATCACAAAGACTTCAAGCGTGGAAAAGTAGAAGATCTCCAACTGATTGAAAGGACAGAAATCAAACGACGTTCCGTGAAGAAGCAGCTCTCAGATTTACCCTCATCTAAGCAAAGCTCAATGATCATGACATCCAATGATCAATCGCAGGCTGGTGATATCGCGCAAGGGGCATCTTTCTTGACTGGGTTGAAAGGAGCTCCAGATGTTCTAAGATCAAACGTGGTTACTGGAGGAGGATTTCCGACCGCCTCTTACTATGGCAGCATGCAGGGACATGGTCAAATAAGCAGCATGATCCCCTTCAACGCACCATCTAGACGACCACCTCCGATCGCACCGGAGGCTACTCAAATGTTCCAGTCTCAAGTAATGCCTCAAATGATGATGCAGCCTCAAATGTTTCAGGCTTACACGACAGGCAACTGGAACCCTAACCAGTTCAGTCGAGAGATGCTCGACAAAATGCCCACCCAACAGCTCGTCGCAATGGCTTCAAATATCAATGGCATAAACAGGAACAGCTTGAACTTATTGCAATCTAAAGATGGACCACGTGCTATTTCGGACTCAAGTATAGGTTCAAGCCTAACATCGACTGTACCACCTAAGATTGACGCAAGTAACGAAGATGACTCTACGTTCACAAACGTTACCACGCGCGCAGCCTAAACTCTTCAGCTTTTTCAGCATTGCTCGGTGAGGGTAATGTTCAAACCAAACACAAGTGGAAAAGGTCCTTGCCACACAAGAAAGTCTGACCGTATATGTTTAGAGTCGGCAGGACAAGGATCCTTGAGTAAAGGTTGCTCTCTAGCTGTGCGAGAGAAACGATGCACAGGAAATAAATAATTATACATACTTAATGGCGATTATTCAGGCTAAGTTTCGTGTGTCATGTCATACAACTAACAATTCTCCTGTCATGTCCGGAAATAATCACACCTACAAGAGAAGTCTGAGGTAGATAATAGTTACCACAAGATATTGATTTCATAACAGGTTTTGCTCTCCCCTTAATCTTCCTCCACATCTAATACACTTCAACGTGCCACTGATTATTCTTTTTCAACTCACTTAACTTCTCTGACCAAACGCAGCCCTGGCTTTTGGCTACCTCATCCAATGTATCAAGAATGGGTGGCATCATCCCCTTCAATCCACAGAAGTACACATGAGCTCCAGCGTCTAAACGATCAAATAGCTCTTTACCATTTTGAGCAATGACATGCTGGACATATAGTTTGCCTCCGTCAATGGAGTTCGTCATTTCCCTTGAGATTGCATAATCTATCTTGAGCTGATTTGAATTCCTTTGCATACAATCAAACTCCTCCTTATACAATAGACCTCCACTTACAGGGACCCCTAACACAAGCCAGGCATTTCCTCCAAACATGTGTTTTGCAAGAGTATTTTCCATAAACAATCGATGAAGAAATCCACGGAATGGAGCGATACCCGTACCAGTAGCTATCATGATAATGTCCTTATTAGGGTCTTCAGGAAGGAGCATAGTTTTTCCAACAGGACCAGCCACATCAACTTCATCTCCAGCCTGAACATCACAGAGAAAGTTAGAACAAACGCCCTGCTTAGCTGGGTCTTTGGTACCATCAGGTTCAATGAACTCGGCACGACGAACGCAGAGGCTAATTGTGTTTCCATCCAACAAATCTCCGTAACGAGTAGAAGCGATGGAATAAAGCCGTGGCTTATGCTTCCGTCCATTCTTTGGGTCTACACCAGGCGGAATAACGCTTAGAGATTGACCTTCTACGTAATGAAACCCTTCTGGAAGTTTGAGTATGACATGTTCGATATCACCTGGAGCATCATCTGTGATGAGTTTGGCTCGGCCAAGCACGGTAGCTTTGGCTGGAGCTTGAGGCTTGGCAAAGTTGAGGGGAAGATTGCCGTCTGCATCAAGATGTTCGAGGAAATGCTGCGCATCTTCTACTGTTGCACCTGTCGGAGGAACATCCAAACTGAATTGAGGAGGTGCTAGTTGAAAGGAAGCTCCACCCAAGATACGACTTTGGAGATCATTTGTTCCCTTAAGCTTCCCATTGGCGTCTGGATCAAACACTAATAGACCACCTGCAGAGACTGTGGGTAGTCCAGCACCAGCATTTTTTATTTGAACAGGATCGATTTGATTCAGGAGCCTGGTTGACTGGTGAGAACCCTTTTGTTGAGGAACAAATGCAGCGGTATGTTTGCTTGCAATCGCCACAAGGGCAGCAGCGGATAAGCTTTTGAGTATCATGATGTTGTTGTTGGTTTGTATTAATTACCGGTGTGCATTGATGCTCTTTCGACGAGGCAAGATTATTTATTTGTGGTCGATAATTGTTCCGCAGCAGCCATCAGCATAAGTAGCATTTTCATTTTGGTTACTGCTGCCGCTTTGATGTGACGCGCTTCGTTTGGATTTTGGATCTTCGATCTGCCGAGCCAAGGAGCGAAGCAATCCCCCCAACCTTGCCCCAACTCTTAATTCCCCTAAAAACTCAATACCCCCCTTCGTTGACGACTCTATGAAGCTAGCAGCTGACACAGACTTATTCTCTCCCTCGATCTCATAGATACCCAAGGGGAGATGTCAGAAAAGATTTTTCCTCACGCACGGGAAGACAGACCAAAATGTCAGGGAGCACCATTCACACTTTTACATACTGCCACTGCCAGAAGCACGGATTTCAGTTCTTGTTCCTCTTCCCTCCTCTTGGCAAGCACTCAAGAAAACCGATACGGGTGTGATTGGATTGGAGCCAATCACTCTCCCTGTAGATACACAGGCTTTGAGTAGTAGACTCAGCAGATTGCTTTCATTCTCAATCAGTTTTCCAACACAAGTAAGAATGAACTCGATCAACTACACAGAGAGATAACGATGTATAACGATGTAAAAACTAAGATGTTATTGCATGAATCTGCTTTCTCATTCTGCTTTGACATATCTGCCATTGAAGAGTCGATTTCAGATCATTTTTGTTTTGTTCCTTTTACTTCGTCCTCTGTCTTCAAATCTTCATTGCACTTGTGCACTCTGTAATATTGAGAGACTTGACCAAAAAGAGTCCAGCATCACATATATGATCTCCTTTACGTTTTCCAATCTCTCAAAAGTCTTGAAACAACTGCATGTTCGTTGGATCTAACACTGAGATTTTCCACTGTATGCATCCCTTCGAGGTCGTACTGAATCCAACAAGCTTGTTAAGTTGAAGCCACCAGGTCTGGTAGTTTGTTTACTTTCCCCAGATGTCACACTTGGTGCTGGAGCTTCCGACGTGGCGACTGGAGACTCATCAGCTGCGGAAGATGAACTATCTCCACGGAAGGAAACACCAGCCGAGACACGTGCCGCAAGATCCCCCGTCCCTTGCAACTTTCCTTGTTCATTGGGATCATACACACTTAAATCACCGGGTACAACTGTAGTTATCCCACCTCCGGCTTTCTTGATGCGTTGGCGCATGTCTTCGACCGAATAAAGTTGTGTTGAAGATGATGGGCGAGTGATTGTTGAAGACGTCACTGCTGTGAACGCAGTAGCTGCCGGTATGTGCGTGCAAATGCCTACGACGACAATGGCGGATAATATTGATAGGGACTTCATATTCACAACAAAACAATGGGACGATGAGATGTATTATTCAGGCGCAGATGGTTGTGAACACAGGGAACACTGATAACATTGATTTTGATTGCAGCGCTTTGGTTGACAAAATCATCCGCACGGCACTTTCATTTTTTTACCCAAGATTCGATGAGCGGGCGGCGCCGAGAGGGGGGAAGCAAGGAGCAAAACGAAAAGAGAGGAACTGAAGTTGGAGGTAGTTTACAGGTTCGGTTGTTGTTGACTACTCCACCTTTTTGTTTGACTCTTTATATCTCTCTAGACACCCAGAGCCCAGAGCCCAGAGAGACTCGCTAAGAGAGCATTCTGAGAGACTACACTCATGCTATTACTACTGACTACTAATGTCTATAAGTGGTGCGATCCATATCAAAATCAATGAATACATATCTATTGAGAGTTGCAACCAATGTTGTGATGCATAATGCCCCATTACGAAGATGCAATACAACCAAAAAAGTAATAGATCTCATCACCCATATCCAACGCCGCTAGTTCCAGTCTACAATAGCTACAGTGTACAGAATAATAAGCTTCCTTTTCTGGCTCAGTTGTATTGGAACTTTGCAGGATGTCATCATGTGGTATCCTATCTGGCATGGATGCATCCTCTTCCTCACCTTCCATTATTCCTCCCAAAGTCCTACCTCCATTACCTCCATTGGTAGTATAAGCCTTCAAACCACCAATTGCATCATCGTACATCATCTTCTTCGTCCAATCCACTCCGATATTCATCACAAACATGGCACGATATTGATTTGAATATCGTTCATGCTGCTGACAATCCATACATACGACATTGAAGCATCGTGGGCAGGATAGAATGGCATCGGAGTTGCGTGGTTTGAGGAGACGAGCTTGGTGCAGCATATTGTTGGATTGTGGGTTATTCATTTGTGTTGTTGATGTTGATAATGGTAATTCTTGCTCTTCTTCTTCTTCACCGTTCGTACAATTCGTATCATTTGATGTAGATTCAAAATTACTTGTATTTTGATCACTCGACTTTTCTGTTGACGTCTCATTCAATAACGTGGAATTGTCCCTCTGCTGCTCTTCGTTCTGTCGCTGTTGATAAGCTCTTCTTACGTGCACAGTCTCCTCCCTCCCACTTCGTAAATGTTTATAGACATACGCCTCGTCCTCATCATCCATATTCGAACAGTAAAAATCTTCTGGACCTGCACTCTCCTTCATTTCATTTTCATCAACTGAATCATTTTCGTCTTCATCGTCGTTATGATTTGGAGTGCAAGCTGCAGCAGCTGCGGCTGTGGTGGATGATGGATGGTTTCGAATGTGAGTCGAAGAGAGCCAATCAAGATTCTTCAAGCCGGCTTCATCATCAGACGAGTGCGGAGCTCCATCAGTTTCAGAGACAATGGCTGATTCCTCCTCTAGTACCAAGGGGTCGATAACAGGGATGGCAGCTTCTTCCATTATGTCGACAGTACTACAATCTACGACATTACACAGAACAGAAAATGTACGATAGTCATATGAGATATGAGTCCTCGACAATGGTCTTTGACCTCTAGACACTAGTGATTTTATTTAGATGACGGTACGTTTGTAGGGAGCTATTATCTATTATCTATTTCGACAGGTTATCTCTCATTGAGCTGCACAAAATCTGTGTTCATTGTCCAAAATCCTGGCAGACTCTGTGAATCTCAAAATCTGTTGAGAGAAACGTCCTACCTGCCACTGTTGCTAAATCGAAATGGGGTTCCTACATCTATTCATCGTCAACAAATCGGGGTAAGGTCACAGTGGTGTTTTTTACATCATCATACTGCTGATAGTTGTTATTTTGAATCTCACGCACATCTCTCCATGCTCCACACACACAGAGGTCTAATCCTCCATCGCCCCCTGGGTCCATCGGCACCAAAAATTAATACCAATGATTGGTTACGGATTGGTTCGACATTTCATTCATTACATGCAATTGCTGCCGAGGCTAGTCCGGTGAAGCTGCCAGGCAATAAAAATTCAGGTGAGAAGAGTTTAAATACGGGTGCTGTTTTGTGTTTTGGTGTTTTTGCAAATTACTATAGAAGTATTTTCTTCTCACCTTTTTTATGTGTTATAATGCCAACAAATACTATAGCTGGTGCAGACGATGGAATTGAAGAGATCGAAGGAGGGGGAGTTATACTGAAATGTTTACAAACCAGAACAGGCATCAAATTTGTCCTCACGTGAGTATATATCAAAATACAAAAGTTTAATTCTATTTCTTACTCCTATACTTCCTCAACTAACAATCATTTCAACACTACATATTATGTGCAGAGCGGAACCGGGGACTGCTAATCTAGACTCAGCATTGCGTGAAATATACGTACTTTATGCAGAATGTGCACTGGTAAGAAGAACATGATTTCTTACATGATGCAATTTTCATAGGGTCACATCATGTCTTCGTTGTCATTTGAATCCATTGCTCACACACTCTTGGCTTCCATTCTGTGAACAACAAATGCACTTCACAATGACACAACAAAAATAATTGTAACTACAGAAAGACCCATTTTATGAATTGGAAATGCCGATTCGGTGTGAGCTATTCACTTTGGCCGTGGATGGTCTCATCGAACGATTGGAGAGTGGTGGAGTAAAGTCTCGATAGAGATAAGAGAATGGACACAAACCTACACTAACGCAAACGGTGTGTCCTCTCTCTGGATGGCGCATTTCTGACTTGTAGACAATTCAAAGTCTGTAACACAGGAATTTACACAAACACATTCAATACTATATTTATGTTACTTGACTCAATAAAAGTAGTTTATTGTATCATCTCGTCAAAGAACCATCAAAACTATTGAAGAATATCAAAAAAAAATACGGAAATTTTATAGTAAGTGGTGGTTGGCCCGCCAGGGACGAAATTAACTAAATACAAGAATATCATTGCTTTCGCCTTATTGGACAATACTTAAACTGTAGCATCGCTTCAACATTCTACAGAGTATAATGGGCCACTAGAAGCGGCTCTTGCCCATACTGACGACTATAGATACGATAACAATATGGTTTGATGATGAGCTGCTGGACAGCTCAAGCCGGACCTCTCAGATCAGCTCAGCTGCTGTAGCATCGCTTCAACATACGCAATCCGACTGCGCAGTGCAAATGAGCTTGTATGGTATCTCCCCAGAGTATAATGGGCCACTAGAAGCGGCTCTTGCCCATACTGACGACGATAGATACGATAACGATATGGATGTATGATGAACTGCCGGACAGCTCAAGCCGGACCTCTCAGATCAGCTCAGCTGCTGTAGCATCGCTTCAACATACGCAATCCGACTGCGCAGTGCAAATGAGCTTGTATGGTATCTCCAAAGAGTAGAATGGGCCACTAGAAGCGGCTTTTGCCCATACTGACGACGATAGATACGATAACGATATGGATGTATGATGAACTGCCGGACAGCTCAAGCTGGACCTCTCAGATCAGCTCAGCTGCTGTAGCATCGCTTCAACATACGCAATCCGACTGCGCAGTGCAAATGAGCTTGTATGGTATCTCCAAAGAGTATAATGGGCCACTAGAAGCGGCTCTTGCCCATACTGACGACGATAGATACGATTAGGATGTATGATGAACTTCTTTACAGCTCAAGCCGGATCTCTCAGATCAGATCAGCTGCTGTAGCATCGCTTCAACATACGCAATCCGTCTGTGCAGTGCAAATGAGCTTTCATAGTATCTCCAAAGAGTAGAATGGGCCACTAGAAGCGGCTTTTGCCCATACTGACGACGATAGATACGATAACGATATGGATGTATGATGAACTGCCGGACAGCTCAAGCCGGACCTTTCAGATCAGCTCAGCTGCTGTAGCATCGCTTCAACATACGCAATCCGTCTGTGCAGTGCAAATGAGCTTGTATGGTATCTCCAAAGAGTAGAATGGGCCACTAGAAGCGGCTCTTGCCCATACTGACGACGATAGATACGATTAGGATGTATGATGAACTTCTTTACAGCTCAAGCCGGATCTCTCAGATCAGATCAGCTGCTGTAGCATCGCTTCAACATACGCAATCCGTCTGTGCAGTGCAAATGAGCTTTCATAGTATCTCCAAAGAGTAGAATGGGCCACTAGAAGCGGCTTTTGCCCATACTGACGACGATAGATACGATAACGATATGGATGTATGATGAACTGCCGGACAGCTCAAGCTGGACCTCTCAGATCAGCTCAGCTGCTGTAGCATCGCTTCAACATACGCAATCCGACTGCGCAGTGCAAATGAGCTTGTATGGTATCTCCCCAGAGTATAATGGGCCACTAGAAGCGGCTCTTGCCCATACTGACGACGATAGATACGATAACGATATGGTTTGATGATGAGCTGCTGTACAGCTCAAGCCGGACCTCTCAGATCAGCTCTGCTGCTGTAGCATCTCTTCAACATACGCAATCCGTCTGTGCAGTGCAAATGAGGTTTCAAAGTATCGTAAGAGAGTATAATGGGCCACTAGAAGCGGCTCTTGCCCATACTGACGACGATAGATACGATTAGGATGTATGATGAACTTCTTTACAGCTCAAGCCGGACCTCTCAGATCAACACTATGTATGTGCAGATCGGAACCGGGGACTGCTAGCTTATACTCAGCATTGCGTGAAATATACGTATGGACTTTATGCACAATGTGCACTGGTAAGTAGAACATGTTGCAAATTTATTTTTATTGGGTCGCATCATGTCTTCGTTGTCATTTGAATCCATCGCTCACTCACTCTCTTGACTTCCATTCTGTCAACAACGAATGCACTTCACAATGGCACAACAAAATTAATTGTAACTACAGAAAGATCCATTTTTTGAATTGGAAATGCCGATTCGATGTGAGCTATTCACTTTGGCCGTGGATGGTCTCATCGAACGTTGGAGAGTGGTGGAGTAAAGTCTCGATAGAGATAAGAGAACTGGCACTACCATAACCGACACTACCATAACCGACACTAACGCAAACGGTGTGTCCTCTCTCTGGATGGCGCATTTCTGACTAGTAGAGAAGCCAAAGTCTGTAACACAGGAATTCGATTGATTTGCACAAACACATTCAATACTATATTTATGTTACTTGACTCAATAAAAGTAGTTTACCATCTCGTCGAAGTACCATCGTATCTAATTGAAGAATAATCATTTCTTTCGTCCAGCACATATGCATTTGGATTGACGTATTGGACATTACTTACCGCTCCATCATATTGTGTTCCTCTAGGATGTGTAAATCGCACTTTGGGACTATTGAGATGAGAGTATTGCGTAGCAGGATCATGGTAAGCTGCTACAGGGAAACCGACGCTAGGTTGTTGCAAGTGGACCACTTGCTCGGGAGCAGCGATTCTGGGCTGATCAGAAACAACCATTCTGGGCTGATCAGAAACAACCATTCTAGGCTGCTCCTGAACTACCATTCTAGGCTGCTCTCGAATGGCCATCCTAGGCTGCTCTGGAACTACCGTTCTGGGCTGTTCCTGTAGCATCCTTGGCTGCTCTCGAACTACCATTCTAGGTTGCTCCGAAACTACCACTCCGGGCTGCTGCTCCGAAACTGCCATTCTGGGCTGCTCTTGACGTAGATACCGCGGGTTCATCATTATTTGTTCTTGACTATTGTGATGAATGCTATTGTCCAACACTGACCTTTGCATCACAGGCTGAACGGGATTGTCAGAGTACACCACTCTCGGTTGTTGTTGGTCCATCACCCTCTCTTGAACGGTTTGATTCGATGCCAGCATCATTGATTCAAAGTTTCGTGATGGCGCTTGGTTCCGATGGAAGTCGAAATGTTGCTGTTCGTGGACAGTTCTTGGCGTCATGGATCCACGGTGCTTATAAGACACTGGAGCTGAATGATCAAGATTGGAAGAAGCTCCATTTCTGTATAGACCAGGCGGCGATTGGGGCCTATTTGAAAAGGGGCGTTGACTAGACTGAGATGATTTGCGAGGTGTTGATCGTGGCGAGTACGGCATAAGATGGGGCCTGGAAGATCTGTCACGATTGTGCCTTGGCGAAGCGTGGTGCCTAGGCGATGCAGAGTGTAGGCTTGGTAGCATGATATTTGGTGGCATCCTGCTTCTGGGTGCAGACCGAGAGCGTGCATGTTCCCTTTGCTCCCTATTGTAACGAGAAGAATGGGTGCGACTAATGTTCAGCTCTGGCGGATTCATATCCCTCGATGTTGAGCGGGAATGTCGTTTTTTTGGAGGAGTGCGTATGGTTACTTCTTCCTCTCTACTAGCATCATCGCCAGTGCGACTATACTCATACCCGCTATATTGAGATAGAGAAGCTGACTCTACCGAGTTCGATGGATGACCTGCCATTTCATCTTTCGTGCTGAGGGAAGAGCTGATAGACAAGTCTTCAATTTTTGCTTGCTTTATCTCTACGGTATTCTCCTTGTCAATGCTATTTTTCTTGCTATTTTGCATCATCTTGTCAAGCGCTTGACGAGCATGAAGAGCGGCCTTGGCTGCCTCGCTATGTTTTCGCAGGGCTTCTGCCTCGAGTTTGAGAACGCGGCCTCGAAGCAATTGCCTTTTATCTTTCTCAGCGGTCGATAGGGACCTCACTGATGCCGAGGAAGGATTAGGGTTAGTTGTTGCCAACACCGCATTTGTATATTTCTGCAGAGTCTTTGCTTCAAGTGCAACAATGCGTTGTGAGTGCTGTTTCATACTATCTGCTATTGAGTCTGATGAACTTGATACCTTCCCAGTGCCCGATTGATTTTGTTTCTTCTTTCTTGATAGGTGAAGTTTGGTCTCACCAAGCACTTCATTGGTCCTTGGTACATTCTCAGCGTCCGATTGATTTGATTTCTTCTCCTTTGATAGGTGAAGTTTGGTCTCACCAAGCACTTCATTGATGCTAGCAAGCACTTCATTGGAGCTTTTCAGGAGCTTGTCTTTGTTTGACAACAAGAATTCTTCTTTCTCTTCGAAATCTGCTTTCTCTTCGAATTCTGCCGTCTCTTTCTCAGCTTCCTCGGTAGTACTTGTTACCGGAGACTCCGTTTTGTTACCATTTTCAGGTACTCTAGATTGCGCCTTGTTTTCATCGAATGGTTCAGGGACTCTCTCTTCATTCACAAATTTTACAGTTAATGCTTTCATTTCATCAAGTGGAACAGAGGAAATTGGTTGATTGCTTGTCGCATGGTTGCTCATGGCTTCCATCAACTCCTTCTCTTCTTTCTCTCTCATTATGGCTCTTCTGCAACGCTCCGTGAATTCCGATTCATAAACATCTCTTACTCGCTCGACATTCTCTGGTGCTACGTTTTGCCGCAAATGACCAGTCGCACAACCGTAATCATTATTAAGCTTTGGCAATGGATCTACCTGTCGGGAGTTGGCTGCTTTATCATTAGCACGCATAAGAAATGGATCTACCTTCGGCTTGTTCGCTGCCCGTTGACGAAGTTCTGTGAAGAAGACGTCATCCCGAGACTTGTCGCTTGTTTTCACAACAGCAGCACTGCCCGTCGGCTTGATGACTTCTCCTTCAACATCTCCCTTTGTTGCCGAGTTCATCTTGCTTTCCAAAGCAGGCATGTAACTCTTCGCAGATCCATCACCTGCAATATTATTGATGCCGACACGCTTTGCGACAGCTCTGGGACTCACACAAGCACGCATGGGCTCGGTTGTACTCGCGTTGTTTCTTGCATTTACAGGGCTCCTCGAGGCTGGAAGCTCTTGACTAAAGCGAACATGAACATCGTTGAACGCAACGTGCTCCTTCAGTTCCTCCTCCTTCTTTTTCTTCATCTGCGCCATCTCTTCAATCTTTTTCATGAAGAGCACGTTCTTGATATTATCATTATTCTTTGCCTCACTGCCGGGCGGTGTAGTCGTGTGCTCTGGCTCAGCCTCTGGCTCAGGTTTATCTGCACTTTCTGCTGGTGATGTTGCAAGTGGCTCCTCGACAATAGCCTCATCGGCACCGTCAGAAGGCAAGTATTCCGCTTCACTTTCAATCGAGTAAGATGGAGTCATGACTTCGGCATTGGAGATACGGTTGCTGTTGTCTAATTCTTCAAAACTTTGATTCCCTACACTCTCTCTAGAAGAAGACATGCTACCAAGGATTGATCCACTCAGCAAGTTATTGATAATTTCTACTCCGCCATCTTCTCTGCCTTCGTCAATTGCGTCCTCAAGCTTAGGGCAAATAACACAGGATACGTTTCCTTTGTATTCCATTAAGGGAATACCGCAGTGCGTACACTTTGTTTTGGTTATTTCGTAGCCTTGAACAATCCTCACGGCAAGCGTCTTCGTCTGACGGCTGCGGATGTCATACGACTTCGAGGCCGCAGTGTTGGTCATCGTTGCAACGTTGGTTCTTCACCTGCTAATAACTGAACAGATCCTGTTGCTGATAGCTGTGTCTACACAGCTAGCGTAGCGTGGGCGCTGTCTACCTTCTATGGCTGTGTATGATGCGTTAGATGCATGGTTATTCTCTTTTTCTCATCGTTGGCGAGCCAAATAAAAGACAAAAGAGGTTGCCGGCCCGCCAAATTCGTCGAGAACGAGCAATACTGGCCCGACATTCTTTTGTGTTTTATGTGCCCTGGGCCCGACCCCCTTGGCCCGACCAACAAAATCCCAAATCTGCCTCTCAAAATAAGTAGGTATCGTACCGTCTTTAGTCTTTACCTTAGAAAGTGTCCGGATTTTTCCATTGTCCGGACTGTTTTTCTGGTGCCTTGAAGGTGTCCGCAGCCTTTTATTAGGAAGTGTCCGCCCAGATTCCGACCAGATTCGGACACTTACTAGTATTTTTTCGCCCTGGGAGCGGGATGAGTAGACTGTCCTCGGACACCAAGACAGGTGTCTTAAATGTTTGCATACATCTTACTAGCAAAACCATTGGAAGTGTCCGGATTTAGTAAGTGTCCGTGCCTTTTTCAAGGAGGGGTAAAAAAGTGTCCGGGGTGCAATACTGTGGTCGTTGATACGGACACTTTCTAAGGAAAGACAGGGTACCTACATACCTGCTTACCTACTTAGAAATCCTCGGCCGGGCCGCACACATTCACAAATACGCCAGGTTTCTTGGGTGCTTCTACGCCGCTCTAAAAGGCCCTAAAAAAGAAGCTAAAAGAATCGAAACTTTCTCGCACAAAAAGCCGCCCGTCTTGCTCAGTCCACCCACGCTGATTCACCGCGCTAGTAAATCGCGATTTTATTTAAGCTCCTATGTACGTGATTTTTTACCTTAACTTAGCTACCGTACACTTACACAAGTTACCGTACATCAAAAAACCATCATCTACCATCATGACCATGGCATCCGACAGCGTAGACGCCGTCGCCTATATCTCAGCAAATATCAAGTCCCTAATTAAGTTTGATAGATTAAATCGCTTCTATTAATATATAATAACAAGATTATTTTGTCAGAACATTAATAATTACGACGAGAGGCCCTTCGGATAGGGGGTCAAATATTGTGATGATGCGTCGAATTTTGACCGCAAGGCAGTGCTTTGAGAGACTTTGGGTGCGGCTGTGCCAATGATACTCGGTCGGTATCTTCGAATAATTATATTGTATAGATCAGCCAAGTATCATTGCTGTAGACAAACTCCAAAACCCTTTTAAGGACCGACATGCTGCAGAAATTCGGTGTCGTCACCTGTGTGCTGAAAATGCGCTCTAGCTCTCTCAATATCGCTCCTGACCAGGGTTCGAGTGACCGAAATCGCTTGCTATGGTGTTTCTGAAGACAAAAAGGGCAGTCAAACCCTGGTCACAAGCACTTCCTAAGGTACTAGGGTACGCCGAATAATCACCATGGAGGTGGTGTTTTTGTGCGGTGGGTGTCGGTAAAAATGGCTGATTTTGTATGTAGATATGTAGATAAGCAATATTACCATTCAACTTTACCGTACCACCACTTTCACTTAAAATCGCGCTGTGAATCAGCGTGCACCACGCAACAGATGCACCCGTCTGCCTATCTCTCCCTCCACGCAAACGGCCATCATACGGCCACACAAGAAAGACAAAAGACACAAGACAAAAGATACAAGAAGCCGCGAAGGTGGCGGGCGTGCGTTGGTCGGTCACAAGGCGAGCTCCTTCCGCATTAGGGGAAAAACATAGCGTCCAACGTAGGTACTCCTATTCTCCTGCAGACGACAGAGTTCCGTGGAGTTCCATATAGGATCCCTTTCTCTAAAGGTAGTCGCTAAAATCAATCTCCTATCTCGTGAAGGCGAAAGCATTGAATGTGTGTCATGATACAGAACTATGTGTCATTAAATGTGTGTTGCGGCTGGGCCGTGAAAGCGGGGGGTGCAATCATCCTTGATGACGAGACCCGTAAGCCAGTCCTTGACAGCGACCCAGCACATGGGCACATTCGTGAACCTTTGGTGAAGGTTTTGTCTTTCTTTAGGAGGTGAGAGATTGCTCATATACATCGAAAGATAGAAACCGTTTCATGCCATTAATCTGACCTATCTATTTTAATCATTGCCTTCTCTCTTCTTCCTATACAGTATGGGCGCAAGCTTTGAGCAACCTTTGCTACTTACAACTCTCATGTCACTCGAGTCAAGAATTGGCCAGGGTAGCTATGAGCCCCCTAGCGTCTTCAGCTTTTTTCTCACTGAATACACCCCTAATGTTCCAGCTCTTCAAAATGCTGGCTTGGTAGCGCCTGAATCAATGGTCCTTTCTGGTGATAATCTTTTGGAACTGCATGAGGGAATATTCGGCATGGTCAAGTTTGGCTTGAAGAAATGCTACAAAGACTCTCTTGCATTTTATAGAGTTAACTTACCTTTGAATTGGTCATGTGATGAAGAAGGTGACACCGAAACAGCCACTGCTCGCTCAACGTATTGGCCTGTAATAGTCAAGTAGCATACTACCTTTTGGTACGTATGTATCTGTGACCATACGGATACGTGCTCGCTAAGCTATCGCTTATCGAGATCTCTCTGCCTGACGCATGCCGCTCTGGATTCTGACTACGTGGAAGTAGTCAGCCTCGTGAATCGTTACTAAGGTTCTACGTCTTGGAATTAGTACGATTCTGTCCTGTAGCTCTGAGCCCCTCTTCTTCCATGAGCAAGCTCAACCGCTAGCAGCAGCTCTCTCCTTCGAAGAGCACACAACTACTCCAGATACGTAAATTAATACTGTATTCATCGTCGTTGTCATTACACATCTATTAGCCTGTGTCATTATTTTAAAATAACAAGTGCTCTCGTCGACAAGCACCGCAGAAAGCTACCAGATACCTCGAAACGAGAAGAATTTTCCATCCTGGTGAAATATCAGAAGGACTGATCTTTATCATGTCGCAAAATGAATTAGCATCAATTTACTTGGCCTACAACACTCTCACCGAGGACAAACGGCCAAAAGAATCTCAGGTAACTCGTGGATACATCGAGGATAAAGACAAAGTCGTCTTTCCCATTTTTCCAGTTGCCAAGATTGCCAATGGTCGGAAATGGACTATCGATGGCGGATCAACTAATCATGCCAAAACTACGGTAACGTACTATTCCCTTCCACATAATGTTGGACAACACACCTACATGGTACTCAAACTCATCGAATATGAAAGTCTAATCTTCGAGCTTGGTTGGGACGACCACGAGAAGAAGCTCATGACTCAACTCATCTTCAATCAACAAAAAGCGTCCGAGCTAGAAGCCGACATCGCAAACAAATTCAACGGTATCACCGGTGATCCTCTCGCTAAGAAGGACATCGACGAATTGAAAAAGACACTATCGCAGCATAAAAAGCAAATCACCCATCATGTGAACTCTCTGAACGATAATGCAGATCGTGCAGGAGGTATGCTTGGAAAGCTCATGGGTCATTTCGATAAGAAATTCGCTGTCATCATGGACAACTACTTCAATCAGGGTGCGCCGCACCAAGTGACGAAGTGGAGGGCAGTCAACCATGCATTTTGCAAGGACGCCATGGACTCTTCCAAAATAATGATCCCTCTGATGTCTTACACAGGGACGGTCTTCGATGACAAAGACGAAACATCAGACTACTTGATGTGTCGTAAAGCGATGCTCTGCACTCAAACAGAAACAGGGCCTCGTTTGAAAACTCTTAAGGATATTCTCAAGTGCGCTAATTTATTGTTAGTCGAGCAACATGGTTACGGCCTCGCGGAAGCAACCAGAAGCTACTTGGAATCCAACATTAAATTCCATCGTGCATTCACATGCAAGCAGTGGGTAGGGATGATCACAGCAATCAATCAATATCTACGTCTCCTTACCACCTACAAAGATGATGAACAGTACGCGGACAACGCTAGTATTCCACGTGCCAACGTTCCCTACAACGAAGTGGAGCTGTGCAAGATTGTCTTGGCCAGCATGCCCAGAGAGGTTAGGGATTCTCTTCGAGTGACGTCTCCAAATCGTCCACTTGAAACAGAGCTGGAGCCTTTGGTCGCTCGCATTGACGCCATCTTGGTTCAGCAGAAGACCCAACGCGCTTCAAATGAAAAGGATAAGTCTACCAAGAACGGAGCTTCCAACCCCAACCCTAGAAACCAGAAGAAGAATGGTGGAGGTGGCGGTGGAGGTGGTGGTGGTGGCAATCCAAGTACTAAACCTACGCCTGAAAATCCCAAAGACGGTGGGTGTGGCAACTGTCAGAAGAATGGAGTCAAAGCTTGGTTTACCCATCCTACGATTCAATGCCGCAACTACGAAGTCAATGGTCAAAAGAAGAGGCGTGATGGTGAAAACCGTCAACTACGCGATCACGAAAAAGAAGAAGGATCTGTGAAGGACCTCATCAAAAGCGAAATTGCAGCCGCACTCAGAGACATGCGTTCTGGTGGTGGTGGTCGTGATCATTACAGGCATGACCGACGTGAGCGCTCTCGTTCTCGCTCTAGGTCTCGTTCTCGTAGTCCTGAATACCATCGACGCAGCCGTAGCTATCGCCGTCGAGATGACTATTGAATCATTGGGTCCGACACTCGAATGGAAAATAGTAACTTAAAAGTAAATAATGAATCTGATTCTTATGAACGTTCAGTTAAACGAAGGAAACCTAATACTATCGATTTCGATTTGTATAACCTTGACCATTCGCCGATTAAAGGTGTCATACCCGATTGGAGCGGTGTAAAAGACATGCACGCATCGCTTCGTCAAAAAGTAATCAGGGGAAATGGACTTAAGACTGTTGTTGTCGCAGCGTCCCTGACCAAGAAGGGAAACCGTAACTCACGCCCCTTGGTTTTATTACTTGACTCCGGTGCAGATGATGACATCATCTTTCTGCCCGATGAAGAAGTAAAGGCTTTTGACCCTATACCTCTAGCTCATCCAAATGTGTGGACTATCCAGCAATGGCCAGTTCAACACAGGTGAAGTCGCAGAACTATCTTTCTTGCTTCCGGAGTATTCTCAAAGTAAGATTATGTCTTGTACTGCTGACATCAGACGCATCCACAACAGGAGGAGCGTTCAATACGACGCCATTATTGGTGTTAAAACCCTTCATGCTTGGGGAGTTACTATGCATTTCAAAGAGAAAGTCCTTGAAATTGATGGCATCTCCCGTCCTATGAAAAACAAGGACGAATTCAAAGATGAAAACGTCTTGATGAACATCTATAATGAAGCCCTAGAGCCTCAGTCGACTAAAGAGGAGACTGACAGAGCCGTCAAGATTTTGGATGCCAAGTATGAAGCCGCCGATCTCGAAAAGATCGTCGATGAAAATTGCTCTCATCTCTCCAGAATGCAGAGACTTCAACTACTCAACTTACTCAAGAAACATGAGAAGATGTTTAGCGGATCTCTCGGTGAATGGAAAGGTGAGGAAGTCCATTTTGAGCTTAAGCCAGATGTGAAACCGTTCCGTGGTAGACCGTTTGATGTCCCACAGATACACAAAGCAACAATTATGAAAGAACTTCAACGCTTAATTGATATAGGAGTTCTGGAGCAGGTGCAACAAGCAGACTGGCTCAGTCCATCTTTTATTATTCCTAAGTCAGACGGCACAGTCCGCTTCCTCTCCAACTTCCGCCAGCTTAACAAAGCGCTAGTGCGACGCCCCTTCCCGCTTCCTAAGGTATCGGGTATGTTGCAACAGATGGAAGGCTTTACTTTTGCCTCAGCGATTGATCTCAATATGGGATATTACCATTTGAAGCTTGATCTCGAGACGATGAAGATTTGCGCCATTGTATTTCCTTGGGGAATTTACAGGTACAAAAGACTTCCAATGGGAGTTGCTTGTAGCCCGGACATCTTCCAAAGTAAAATGAGTTCACTCTTTGCTGAGTTGGACTACGTGCAGGCTTACATTGATGATTTGCTCTGCCTATCCAAAGGAACCTTTGAAGACCACCTGGAGAAACCCGACGTGGTATTACAAAAATTAAGCGACGCTGGTCTGCAAGTCAACGCAGCCAAAAGTAAATTCGCAGCCGTAGAGATTGATTACCTTGGGTATCATCTCACCAAACAAGGAATTGCACCACAACATTCCAAAGTCGCCGCTATCCTTGCTCTCAAACCACCTCGTAACGTGAAAGATCTTCGACGTTGCCTCGGTATTATTCAGTATTACCGTGACCTGTGGGTGTCAAGAACTCAGCTCCTCGCTCCACTCACTGATCTAGTTGGAGAATGTGGAACCACTAAACGCTCTACCAAAAAGAAGCCGCCGTGGCGGTGGGAGCAGGTTCATCAGGATGCTTTTGATGAGATCAAGAAGGTAATCGCCCGAGATGTTATCCTGGCCTACCCGAACTTCGGTGAAGAGTTCACTATCTTTACTGATGCTTCAACTCGCCAGCTTGGGGGAGTGATTACGCAAAATAACCGTCCCATTGCCTTTTTCAGCCGGAAGTTAACTGCCGCGCAAATGAAGTACACTGTGACGGAACTTGAATTGCTTTCTATCGTCGAACTCTTGAAAGAATTCAAAGGTATGCTGCTTGGACAGAAGCTGGTGATTTATACAGATCATCAGAATCTCGTTCGAGATAGCTTAGGCAGCACCTCTGACAGAGTGCAGAGATGGAATCTACTCCTCAATGAGTATGGAGCCGACATTAGGTACATCAAGGGTGTTGATAATACCGTTGCTGATGCCATTAGTCGATTAGATTATTGCCCAAAAATCAACCCTCATCCAGAAGACGAACTCGACAGCAAAGGGAACTTCAGGTCAGAATATTCTCACCGCAAGTGGAATAAGCTGGTCTCTCTCTTCTCTCATTATCAAAACGATGATGAGTGTGTTCTGGATAGAGAAGATGTGATAGAGCCAAAGGATTGCATGTCACATGTGTTTGCAAATTCAGCAGCCGATGACGAGGAAATTTACCCAGTCACCGTCAAGGAGATAGCAGATGCCCAACGGGAAGATCCAAAGATGAAGCACATTTTCGAACGGCCTGGTGACTTCAGGAAGGCTGTCACCAAAGAATAGGGCTGTGATCAAGTCTGTTGTCGAACCAGAATTCTTGGGGGGGAATGTAGCCAAAAGTATCAGAATGGCTCAGCAGCTTCTTTTTGCAACGCCCGAGTTTCACTCAACGAGTCTGACCAGAAACTCGAACAACGTTAGGGAGTTATCCGGGTATACCGTACCTCCGGCTGCACCTTACAAGGCAGTTGTATTACTCATGTTGCTTGGAGGAGCTGACAGCTGGAATCTACTTGTTCCTTATGGGAACTGTGCCATCGGAAATCAATACCAAGAATATAAGAATGCTAGAGGTTCATCACATTCTCTCTCACTTTCCGACCTTGCACCAATTTCGGCCGCCACGTCTGATCAAAATTGCAATACCTTCGGAGTGACGAAGGACTTGGGTTACTTAGCAGAGCTCTACAACAACGGCGAGGCTATCTTTCTCCCAAACACTGGGATTTTAGCCAAAACCGGTGAGTGACTTTTATTGATCGTTGCTTTGATTTTCTTCATTGACTTGTCGTCTCACAAATACTTGTTTTCTGCCCTGTATTCAAACCAAACAGTGACGAAGCATGATGATTGGAATGGGGAGACTCCTTATCAACTCGGTGCACACAACTCAATGGTGCACGAGTTCTATCGCAACGATGCTTTCAATCAGCGACCGAACTCTGGTGTTTTTGGAAGAATGGCCGACCAGCTCAAGCTGAAAGGATATCAAACTGCCACTAATGCCGCAGGTGCTGGTAGTCAAATGTTGACCGGAAATGCATTGTATAACAACCCCGTTCGAGGTGTAACAACGAAGAACCCTGACAGCTTAAACAAAGTCCCAACAGTGGCGAATATATACGACATTGTGAAGGAACTGAATGGTGTTGGACAGCAAGATAATGGCGCTATGAGTGAAGCATGGTCGTCAAGAGTTGCATCAGGGCTCTTCGAACACGAGGAGGCGATTGAGTTTGCTCAGCTACCACTATTTTCTGACCACGCATACCCTGGCGAGGGTTCATTGAATGAAAGATTGGGAGCTGTGATGAAGAGTATGAAATCCAGAGGGTATCGAAAGGTAAATCGTGAGTTTTATGTGGTCAAGCATGATGGGTATGATCATCACGGAAGTAATGATGTCTCTGGGAAATTCAAGAGCGTCAATGACGCTATCACAAACTTTGTTGGCGAGCTAAAAAGCAGTGGCTTGTATGAAAGTACCGTCCTCGTAATGGGAAGTGATTTTGGTCGTTCTCTCAACCCGAATAGTAATGGGGGTTCTGACGTGAGTTCTTTTTGCAATTTGCTTGTCATTTCATATCATGTTCTTCTTCCGGCTCACATCAACCTATTCGTTTGCATATTTGTTACCAATACCAAATACGAATAGCATGCTTGGGGTGGTAATTACTTCATGCTTGGTGGCTCAGTCAGAGGCGGCAAGATCCTGGGAAGATATCCTCAGCCACTCACTCCTAACCACCCGAACTGGATTGGACGTGGACGTTTTATTCCAACAACATCTTGGGATGCCGTCTGGAATGGTATTGGACAGTGGATGGGTCTTCATGACGAAGATGACCTCAATGAAGCCATTCCTAATCGTGGAAGTTTTGATACATGCACCGAGCTTTTCAGTGACAATGACCTCTTTATTGATGGAGCTTGTACCTGCTCTGGGTGTGAGACGGTCACCTGGCCGCCAACAACTCCACTAACCTCAGCACCAACGCAATCTCCTCGCACCATTTATCAAGCCGAAGATCAATCTTGGGATTCTTCAGGAAAGCACAGCCAAGGCAACTCCGGATGGACTGGCACGGGTTATGCAAACATGGGTGGTAAAGGCTCGTGGGTTCAATTCGACACTGTCGACGCAGGGGCAGGAGGTGACTGTACCTTGGGATTCCGTTATTCAGTAGGTTCTGTCGACCCTAGATCTTGTACTTTGAAGGTGAATGGAGTTAATGTTGGAACGTTAGTTTTCGCGTCAACTGCATCGTGGGATGGATGGGAAATTGAATATTTCGAGACGACGTGCGTGCCTGGAAACAATGTCATAAGGATCACTGCGTCCACTGGTGAAGGCGGGCCAAATTTTGATCGAATGGATTTTTTGACTGCAAATGCAGGCACTCCCAAGGTATGTCTCTTTCAAAAATGTGTCCTAATCCATTTCTAGCTTTTTATTCTTACGAAAATTGCCTCCTTATCTTGATTACACAGCCAACCAGCCACCCAACAACACCACTACCTACTTCGCCTCCGACAACAGCGGCGCCAACAGTGCCTCCAGCCCCAACACCTTTGCCAACTCCACTGCCAACTCCCGTTCCATCGGCTCAACCAACAGCAGCGCCAACTGCGTCCCCCACTTCACTTCCAACATTTGAACCAGGTACGATTGTCAACCTTGCTCTCCAACCTGGTGCTGTTGCATCTCAGTCCAGCACATGTGGGGGAGAGGCAAGCCTTGCAATTGACGGGAATACCGATAGTAGTTTTTGGAATGGCTCTGTTTCGCTCACTTGTGTTGATGACAATCCTCCTGCTTGGTGGAAGGTTGATCTTGGTGCAGTCAAGCAAATTTCAAGCGTTTCAGTCTACAATCGGATGGATAATTGGAACAAGCAGAAGAGTGTTTGGTACTCAAATGTTGAGATTCTAGATGCGAATGAGAATGTCGTTCAATCTGAATATATAGATGTTACGACGGCTGTAGTGATTTCATTTGACTTTGGCGGTGTTGAGGGTAGGTATGTTCGAGTACAGAAGACAACAAGTGGCGAGTTGAATATGGCTGAAGTGGAAGTCATGGGATCATCTTCTACTACCGGAGGTCAGCCAACTCCTCCACCCACTCAACTAACTACCATGGCTCCAACACCATTGCCAACTGCGCTCCCTACTCCTCAGCAATCAGCAACACCCACACCGTTGCCAACTGCACTTCAAACTCCCGTTCCATCGGCTCCACCAACAAATCAACCATCTTCGCCTCCCACTTCGCCTCCTACTTCACTTCCAACTGAAGAGCCGGGTTCGAATGTCAACCTTGCTCTCCAACCTGGTGCTGTTGCATCTCAGTCCAGCACATGTGGGGGAGAGGCAAGCCTTGCAATTGACGGGAATACTGATAATAATTATTGGAATGGCTCTGTTTCGCTCACTTGTGCTGATGGCAATCCTCCTGCTTGGTGGAAGGTTGATCTTGGTGCAGTCAAGCAAATTTCAAGCGTTTCAGTCTACAATCGGATGGATAATTGGAACAAGCAGAAGAGTGTTTGGTACTCAAATGTTGAGATTCTAGATGCGAATGAGAATGTCGTTCAATCTGAATATATAGGTGTTGAGACGGCTCCAGTGATTACATTTGACTTTGGCGGTGTTGAGGGTAGGTATGTTCGAGTACAGAAGACAACAAGTGGCGTTTTGAATATGGCTGAAGTGGAAGTCATGGGATCATCTTCTCCATAAACAATCCTGCCAGCAGGTTGTGTAACCATAGGCAATGAAGCTTCAATAATTAGGTAACTACATGTGAAACAACTCAACTCAATCTCATCACAGCTATAAATTCTAGTTCAGTTTGTGAGCTATCATAATGTTGTATTCTGTATTGCTTGCACAGTCTGATTTCCAACAAAAGTTTGAATCACGAAGTCAAATTTTCTTCGCGTTTTTTGTTTTGTGCTGCGAGGATATACTTATTATGCGATAACAAGCTGTTGATACACTGCACACTGCCAGCTTCTCTGTCTCTGTCAGGTTACCTATCGTACGGTTATTGCTATTGCATCATATTGCTTGTGTATCTGGCAAGTGCGGAGTACAATCTCTATAGAGAATGTGGCAATATACATATTATGTACATGCACCAGCCATCAGCCCATAAGTATCTCCGTCATCATCGATAAGTATTTATGATCATCTTTTAAATCATCTACTAAGTCTTCTCTCCGTCGTTGCGGGTAGTGTCGCAACACTGTCGCAACAACATCACGTGATAATAGCAGGAGCAGGACTGGAGCAGGAGCTAGTAGCTAGAGTAGCTAGTAGCAGGAAGCAGGAGATTGTGCCTATAGGTGTATGCTAAAATCATTAATAAATCAACTTTTATCAAAAACCAATGATACTTATAGCGTGGATGAGCATATCCAATTTTTTCTGCATATGTTTATCTTATCATTAGTGCTAATAGAATTAATGAGCCAGCTCCGCTCCTGGCCCTCTCAGATCAGCTACATCGTACTATGAAGACGCTATCAAAACAGCCACTCCTACCACCGGTTAACACTGCCTTACGGCTTGGTACAACGGGCTTCGTCGTCGGGCCAATTGTGGATTCCCTTCATAACCAATGTCTTTTGAAATATGATGTAGCACCGATAACTTTGCCGTCACCATTTTCGTCAGCCGATCCTCTGTTGGCATCAAGCTGGGTGGTCCCTCCGTTGCTGGCATTTGCTTATATTGTACTGGGGTATATTTTACCACGCATTATTGAGTTTCTACCTCTACCAAATGAGGAGGGATTGGATAACAACCTTGGCGGCAACGAAGACAACGACGGCAGAAGCAATTCAAATGAACTTGGAAACAAAGCTTTTCTGGCAGTGAGTTCAACAGCAGCAATAATCAAATTATCGGAGGTCTTACAGACACATGATTCCTTTGAGATAGGTGCCGCCGTATTCAATATGGATGCAGGAATAAAATTACAACTGATGACTCTGGCAGATGCATGTCAGTGGATTATATTAGATCGTACTCCTGTTGCTCTGATCGCAGCAACAATCACTGCATTTGGAGGTCCACTTTCTGAACTACCATTTGTTTCTGCGGGATTTTGGGATTATATACCAGAAGCTGCTGATTACACTCCATTAGCTATGATTCAGCCTAGTGCTGCTGTGGAAGGATTGCTAACTGGCGTGCTTGGAGACAATTACAGAGATTTAACGCTATCAGGTATTACGGGGCCTTGCTACTTTGCAGTTACACTGGATGCTATTGCACTTGGAAGGTATTTTTACAGCATGGAGGAAAGGAAGTGACGAACTTGTATCATAGAATCATGTCACTCACTTCACTACGCAACTATATCTAAATCAAAAACTGTACAAATCTATGGAAGCTTTTCTGTCAACTCTGGCACAACATCAAACAAATCAGCAACCAAACCATAATCAGCAACCTGGAAAATAGGTGCCTCTCCATCTTTGTTAATTGCAACAATTGTTTTTGAATCTTTCATTCCACTCAAATGTTGAATAGCTCCCGAAATGCCCACCGCGATATACAAATCTGGAGCAACCACTTTACCTGTTTGTCCAACCTGCAAATCATTCGGAACAAAGCCAGCATCAACTGCAGCACGCGATGCTCCCACGGCTCCACCTAATTTATCTGCCAAAGCCTCCAAGAGGGCAAAGTTTTCGCCATTTTTCATACCACGTCCTCCACTGATAACAACAGGTGCAGAACCAAGATCTGGACGTTCTGATTTTGATACTGATTCCAATAACCATTCTGTGAGTTCATTTGCAGGTACGTCAAGTGACTCCGTTTCTACAGTACTGTCGGCTTCTGCCTTGTCAAATGCTGTTGGTCGGATGGATATGAGTTTGAGCGGAGAACTCTTTGAGATGACTTTGGCCAAGGCGTTTCCTGCATAGAGTGGGCGGACAAATGTGTCTACAAACCGAAGAGAGAATTGCATTGACTTGTTAGCGAAATCGATTTCTCAACCGCAACTCTAGAATTCGTAGATAAACAATAAGTTTTCATAAGAACCCACCTTCTGCAAGTACATCAACTACATCTGATATAGGACTAACTCCCAATTGAGCACCCGCTCTGCCCAAATAATTTGCTCCGAACTTGGTCCCCGGCGCAATGATATGACTATATCCATGCTTCTCATTCGCTGCCACTACCGCATTCGTGACCGTCTCGGCAAGTAAATTCGATCCAGAGGCGCTGTTCGCTTGAATGACTGATGATACAGACGAGGGGACACTAGCCGTGCTGGAAGAGAATGTGAGGAGGGATATTGGACCCGAATGCAGCTTGGTGGCGGCCGAAATAGCAGATAGAGTTGCTGGAGCCAATGAATCGTCGGTGGATGGTTCTGCGACAACTAGCGTCGATTGGGATCGCTTTAGATTGTGAAATGAGTTCAATACCGAAGCAGGTCTTGATGATTGACGAGCTATTAATGGACGAATGGAAGACAACATGGTGTTATTGAGTTACTGCTGGCGGCTGGTGAAGTATTGTCTATTTATTGCTAAGTCTTCAGTGTCAACCAACGCTGAACACTGCCCTGAGAAAAGTGTGATGGCATCATATCGTGTGAAGAATTTTTCGATTCGTCAATGACACCAAAGATTTTGACACCCGAGGGAAGGAGGGGGAAGGTCTCATGGCTCCGAGGGTAGAAAATATGCATTCACAAGTCTCTGAGCGCGAGTCGAGTCCAACGCCCTTGGTCCAACGAAGAGTAAATAAGCTACAAAAGCAAAAAGTTTGGGTTGTATCTGCCATTTCTACAGCACAGGTGCTGTCAAAGTAGATAATAAAGAATGAGACCTATATGTTGAGGCTAAACTCACGAGCCACGATTGCAAAGTTCATTTGATTATAGAGTTCTTCAAGTATTATTCAATATAAACTCGAAGATGTCTAAGATGATGCATATGATGTGATAAACGTCGAAGTGGTAGGCGAAAATGCGTTGTTTGAGTTCTAAATTCAAGACATCACAACCTTGCCAAAACTACCACCACACCCGGAGCAGGTAGCTTTTCCACCACTGAAACTCTTTCGCATGGAGAGGGTGCGCATGCTCTCTTCAGTTGTGTTAACAAATGCTTCGCATTTATGACATGTTGGAAATGGAACATCAGCGGGGTGAACGTCAGAGCGCACATTGTCATCGAAGTTGTATTTCCTTCCTGTCCCCGCAACAGCCTGAGATGTGGCCTTAACTGCATAGTCGTAGGGATGAAAGAAATCCTCGCAATCTTTACACGTAATCCAGTCCCCACCGTGGCCCTCAGAGTTATGAAAACCACAGATACTTTGCAAGCGATGATTTCGGACACATTGGCCTTCTCTTTCATAAGAATTGATTTGATACTGATCTTCCGTGTCACAAATAGTAGCACCACAACAATCAGTCACGGTAAAAGGACCATCGGTCTTACCACATAAGCCGCATTTCTGTCTACAATCTGTCCAATCAACCATACCAGATTCGAAAATTGACCTACTTTGTTCCATACTTCCATACTCACTCTCGCCACCAGCACGAGGCTCCCCCCCTACTCTTCTCACCCTCCTTGTCATACCAGTATAAAGGTCCCTTTCAGTAAAGTTATCAGTTTGGTTGTGATTTGTCCTTACCCAAACTCCACGGTTCGACACCTCAAAGATGATTTGCCGTGTCGAAGTGTCGTGAAAAAAGGCACACTTTGCATTACCGACTTCTTGCCCCATAACAGCTGAGTATACATATTGGCCAGACGTGTGCGGGTTGCCAGGCGTGTACAAATAGTGCGGCGAATTGCAACTATACAGAGACTCAATCCGACAGGACAAGCCAAATGGATAGTTGATCCACTCATCTCCTTCTAAGTACTGCCAGGAAACCCCTTCAGGGAGTGAGTCGTTATTGAACACAAATTCATCAGGATCAACTCCGATCGGTATGTCCTCAGACATCATTGAATACTTCGAATGCCTCTCGTCTCTAATGGGAACCATCCTTAGTTGATGTGCCTCTACCGAAACAATTTCACCGTCCTTTCCATCGTCATTAACTAGTTGAACCTCAAACTTTTGAGCCCGTTTCTTTTGCCATAAACGTTCCATAGCATGCATATCGACACTACCCATACCATCGATTGATCCATTTGACTTGACATATCCGAACTTGGGCTCTGCACTATTTTTCGTCTGAACAAACACACCCCTACTTTCAGAAAACAAGTTTGCAAGGGCAAACATACAAAAAATATCAGGCAAGCTTTTATCCAACGGCTCATGATTATTCACGGAGCCTACGAGACATTTCAACTTCAGCTTCAGCGTTTTCACTTCATGTGGAGCTAGCGCCTCGTCTTCAATACTACGGTCTATTGCGTCAATTGTTTCACGCCAGTAGTCTAAATATATGAAATGTAATGCATGCAATGTGAGTTATGAAACAGCACTTCATAGGTACACTATAGCAAGAAGAAATGAAAAAAAAGTAACTTACTGGGCTTGCACGTCAATTTGTGCTTAGGCCATTGGATTTTCTGACATTCGATGGAGCAATAATGCACATCCCGACATCTTGTGCAGATCTTGATACTTCCGCTTTTGCCGCAGACGGCACAACATCCTACTGCCTTATTTTCTTCATCCATTGCAGCGACACAACGCATGCATCAACACAACACAACGCCAAACGCCTTAGATGAAAGCAACTCTAGCAACGCCGAAAATGACGCCAAACATGCAGCCCTGATAGATAAGTATGTAATGCGAAAAGTGCGGCATCATCGTGAATCGTGAAATGATTTTCGATGTCGTCATTCGTCATCGGTGCCAAGATTTAAGATTTTGACACCCGAGGGATGGAGGGGGAAGGTCTCTTGGCTCCGAGGGTAGAAAATATGCCTTCACAAAGTCACTCTATCTGTTCTGTCGCTCGGTCGCCGGTCGCCGATGTGCCCTACCTACTTATGTGCCCTGGTCGCCGGTACCCTATGAGCCCGCCAAAGCAACTCAAGTCGAAGTCGCAAAAGCATAGAGCTTACTTTATTGTTTGGTTGGTGGTGGTTGTTCCAGAGTCCAGAGTTCAGAGTGATGCCCACCTTGAATGAATAGTAGTAAGTATGGCCCAATTCAGCGGAGGGAAGGGCAGCAGCCGCAAGTATCAAATGACGATGCAGAAATGGAAATATGCTGGCTTTGCTTCGCTCTTCGTATTATGGTTCTACGTCCTACGCGATATCGACGATCAACTTGGGGTTGCTTCGGACCACAAAGCACATAACAACAACCCCAAGTTGGCAAAGCAGCATCCGTATCAAAAAGGTTCACAACAGGAATGTCGTCCACTACGAGATGTGTCGCATTATTCAACCTCTACTGTCCATTATCCAATTGAAGACGAATCTTCTGGTCGGCAAAACTCCAAATACGATTCTTGTCTAGAATTCAAATGCGATTGGAATTCCACCACCAACACACATTGTGATACCTTCGGACCTACAATTTACAATGATCCAACAAAACCTCCTTGCTGCGTGCACATTCTGCGAGACATGGCTGCTGCATTTGATGCTGTCATGTGCAATCTTGGCTTTGAATACTTTAGTAGCTACGGCATGTTACTTGGCCTAGTCCGGAATGACAAACTGATACCCTGGACGTCCGACAATGATTATATTGCTACAGAACGTACACTTGCCGCAATGTATAACATGTCAACAGAAGATAAGAAAGTGTGGTACGATCATGGCATTGCGTTCTTCTTTGACAACTATTATCATCGAGTATGCGTCACGGACAAATTTATGAATGGGGAGCTAGCTAAGTTATGGACATCGTCGAGTTACGAATGGTATCCTCTCGTTTACCCTTATGCCGATATTTTCATTGCAAAAGAGCTGTCTTCTAGTGATGGAAGTAAATCGAACAGCATGATAAAAGATCAATTAGGATGTGAGCACTCAATGGATAGTTTTCGTCCAGCCCAACGTAGAGGAGTTTACCAGGATTCATTTCAAGTCAGCATTCCCAATGATGCTGAAAAGGTACTAGAACGTGTGTATGGTTCGACTTGGAGAATACCAGATAAGGAGAAGAGACCGCATGGCGACACAAAATGCAAAAGGTGATTGAGGCAGACTCCCATGAAACGCAAAAATGAACTTGATGATTCGCTGAATGTAGGTCATAGTATTAGATTGATTTGCCTTGATCAGAATTCATGATATGGCTCTCGACACGTAAATTAGAGTTGTTATTTTCAATGACTGAAATGTTTTAGTTCATCCATACTTGACAACATTGTGGATAAATTGACGTTTGCCGCATCAAGGTGACCCAATAATGGCAAACACACCTAACCCTAACCTATGAACTGAAAGGCAAGCGCCACATTCCTTATTCCGCCCCCATCCATAGACCGTTGATAATTATTGTACTATTTTCATCAAAATTATTGTACTTCCTCTTGATTATTGTCGAAAACCTAATCAAGACGCCATGTAGATTGTGATGCACATGCATCTTTCTATTTGAAGAAAAGGATATGAATAGCCATGATTGCACAGCTAACACCAACGTATGGGCTCAATCTTTCCCCTATCCTACTCATTTTCCAGAAGAACCCCGTCACCCCTGATCGTTTCAGACGTTCACCAGGCTTTGGTATCTGCAGAATAGCGTAGAGATAATTGAGTTGTGAGCACTTACATTATTTGCGTGTAAATATGCATGCCAATGAAAATATATGCGGCTTGTCCAAGACAACAAAGCAAAGCTAGCAAGCGTCTCACCTGGCCACCGTCAAAAATTGTCGGTCTCATATCTCTGAGATAGGCACAAGTGCATATCAGTAAAAGAATGACCGTCAATAGACTTGAGAAGTCAAAAATTGCGCTCATATTTTAATTGACCAAGGGTTTGTTGGGCCGCACAGTTGTATTCCGCCTACGATATCACCGACGAAGTACGATACTGCCTATAGGTCATCGTTATTCGTTATCAGTATCAGGTATCAGGTTGTTACAATCCAAATTCGAAATACATAGGCAACGAGAGCAGCTTGTTGCGGGCGGCGCCCAGTTGGGCCCACATCATGCAAAATCGGGTATAAATGAGATAAAAATATCCAAAATATTAATTATTGTCATCTTATATTGACCAAAAATACCCGAATTTCTCCTACCAAGCCTCTCCTCAAACCATCGTCTCATGTGGGTACGCCCGCTCCCCGCTATCTGGTGGCCTATCCGCTCCTGAACCCTTCCTGAACGAACCTCCACTTTCATATAAAAGTATTGCTCTATTTTGCCAGCCTTTCCACTTTCCACCTCTTACAATACGCTGATGTTCCTCCAACCGATGATGAAGATCCTCGTATTGCTGCTCGTTTCTACGTCCGCAACTGCGTTTGTGTCGAATCATCCTTATACCAGCACAATCAGAGACAAGCAATCACGAAGAGTATGCACAGAAACTCGAGCTGTCTCACCAGGAGTAAATATAGCCTTGGTTACATCATCTATAGCTTTACTCTCTGGGTATCATATAAGACTATCTAATGAAGAGAGAAAGAATCAAGAAACCGGAAGCTGCGTTACTTGGAGGCAATATCAAGCTGATGCGAGGGAGCAATGGGCAAGACACGTGAAGTGAGTAAAATGCTAGTCTATTACACATTCCACACACTCATCGACCATATTATACTCAACATATATTATACTCAACATTATTATGCGCCATCGAAACAATAATAGAGATTCAGATGGATGGTTATACGCTATACAAACTTTGAGAAATGCAATGACTGCTCAGTCCTTTCTGGCTTCTACAGTTTTAAGCCTGCTCACCCTAATCACTGGAAAAGTATGGGACATTCTACGAAGTGCATCGAACAAGTGGGAACGTCGACTATTGATCGTTCAACTGCTAACAATTTCTGCAACTATGCTCTTTTCTGCAAATCAGTTCCTTCAAGGAGTTCGGTGAGTAGATACTGTTATGTTTTTGCTAAATTATTTCTTGTCGTAATCCTTACTCATCTGCAATTCTGTAATGCAGCCTCATGACCCACGCTGGATTCATGTTTCCAGTTAAGAACGATACCAAGGTTGACAACATTATGAGAAAGACAGAAAGTTGCCAATGGTTAGGTTTGCGGTCAATGTATATTAGTATTGCTCCTATTGCGTGGGTTGTCGGCGGAGGTAGGGCGTTCTTTGCATCGTCTGTGGCACTGATCTTATTCTTTCGACAAATAGACAAGAAGCCTGAGGGACTCGGTTATGAAAACTTTCAAGCTAGCTACATATGAAATAATTTCATTTGGGTGGTAAAACTAATCATTACTTTAAATCACAGGCAGCTTGCAAGCGTACAGCATCTCACCAGTTATAGTCGAACGAGAATCGTTTACTCAACAGCTTCCATGGCCTTGTCATAAAGAAGAGAGGTCTTCTTATTCTTCTTCTCTAACTCCAAAACGGCATCTGCGAGTTTCAAGCTAGCTACATATGAAACAATCTCATTTGGGTGGTAAAACTAATCATTACTTTAAATCCAGGCAGCTTGCAAGCGTACAACATCGCACCAGTTATAGTCGAACGAGAATCGTCTACTCAACAGCCTCCATGGCCTTGTCGGAAAGAAGAGTGGTCTTCTTGTTCTTCTTCTCTAACTCCAAAACGGCATCTCTCGCAAGGAACTTCTTCTCATACTCCTCGGGGAACCATCTCATACTGGCAGATCCAGTCATGATATCAATGGTCTTCTTTGTCCTCCAGAAGACGTTCTCTTGGACGTAAGGGACACCATGCTTCTTGCAGAGAGCCTTCACAAGAGGTTGTGATCTCTTGTAAGAAAGCATCGAAAGACTCGGCCACATGTGGTGCTCAATCTGGTAGTTAAGGTATCCATGCATGAAGTCATTGAAGTCACTTCCAGTCCAGAAGTCGACAGATGCAAGGACTTGGCGAAGGTAGAAGGATCCCGAGTAAGGTCTGCATCCCTCACGGAAGCGATACATGTCGTCACCAGCGTGATTGGTCACGATGGCAACGAATCCGTGGAAGTTGGTGAGTAACTCGGCAAGGAACAAGTTCTTGACGGCAGAAATGTACATGTCATGACCGGTACCCATGTATTCACCAATAGCAAGAAGAGGCAATGGGAAAAGGAAGAAGTGGATAAGGAGGTAGGGTCCGATAACGACTGAGAAGAATTCGCTGAAGGAGTAGAAGGGAGTTCCACCAAAGATCAAGCTTCGTACGGTAACAGCATCACTGGGAATAACATCATCGGGGATCTTCTTTCCCTGCTTTCTCCATTTGGCCAACTTCAATTCCTTGTAGGTGTTGGGTGCATAATAAAACCACTTCCATGTAGTGACAAGGAGGGGCAACGCCATCCACTTGATGAAGACGGGGACAGGCAAGTTCCTCAAATCGACGAGATTGTTCTCCACAAGATCCGGATCCTCAATCTCACTCAAACAATAGTGATGACGGTTGTTGTGTTCGACATTCCAAGCCTCGGGCATCATCCAATCGAACCAATCACACATGCGATTCCAGGTCCCACCCACAGCGAACTTGAACCTGTTCCAACGATTCTTGTTGGGGTGGCATTTATCATACCCACCATGACAAGTGTGGTGAGCAATCATTGTCCACCTGGTAAAGGTAAAGGTCGACAGGGCCACAACGGGGATGATGCTCACGCCGAATCCCATGGTGAGCAATCCAACCAAACCGCACGTGTTACTCCACATGATCATTTTGTTGAGGTGACGTACGTCTGCGTCGCCTTGGTTCTTTTCGAGTTCATCTCCGAGTTTTTTCATGTCGGCGGTGAAGGCGTCGAAGTCGAAGGATTTGACCCATTGGTCGGTTTGGGCTAGCTTGGGGGAAGATTCTTGAGGGACACACATGATGTGATGATGGTGATGTAGTTGGTTGTAGTAATGAAAGTTTTGCCTGGATGGATAAAGAAGACGCAACTACGACAACAGAGGAGCGTATTGCGAAAAAAATATGGGAATCATTTGGAGCTCTCGTGGTGCATTGCAAGCAGGTGGGACGTGGGACATGCTGGTGCTTTGCTGGTTTCAAGCTGGAGTGGTCGAGCGATCGAAGGCGTGACGTGGTTTGGTGGAAGAGAACGGAAACAGGTGTATCTCCCGATACCTCGCTAATGATCGCTTTCTGGGATGATGTACATCATGGGCACAAAAGGAGGAGCGATGGGCGTCAAAATACAGATGATTTGGCTTCAACATGAAACACGCACGAAGTTGGAGTTTGGGGCACGCACTGCAATGTGGAACGCACAATCAATGTCAAAGAAGGGCAAACAACTCACAGCGCCATCCAAGTCAAGTCAGAAACGGTTCCTTGATTGCATTCGATAGTAGACACGATAGCATTCATAATATCAACAGTTAAAGTAGAGAGTGTAAGAATAAGAGCAATCAAATCAGTATGATCGTAAGAAACCTAGTCCTATCGGCGGTCCTCGCGGCAACAGCCACAGCGTTCCAACCACACGCACCTCTCCTCAGTAGACCTTCTTCCAGCAGTCGCAACATTCACCGACCAACAACCAAATCATCCAATCTCGTAATGCGTGATTACCCAAAGCCCAATGTGGAAGATACCGATAATTACCGCTTTGCTACGGAAATGTCCAATAGTTTCAAAACTACCTTGAAGGCAGATCCATCTCAAAAGAAAAAGGTGGCGATTATTGGTGGAGGTTTGGCTGGACTATCCTGTGCCAAGTACTTGAGTGATGCTGGACACGAGGCAACTATTTATGAAGCACGTGATGTTCTTGGAGGAAAGGTATCGGCCTGGCAAGACGAGGATGGTGATTGGATTGAGACCGGTCTACACATCTTCTTTGGAGCATACCCCAATGTTATGAATATGTTTGCTGAACTCGGCATTCACGATAGGTTGCAGTGGAAGATTCACCAAATGATCTTCGCCATGCAGGAGTTGCCTGGAGAATTCACCACATTCGATTTCATCCCTGGAATTCCTGCCCCGTTTAACTTTGGACTTGCCATTTTGATGAATCAAAAGATGTTGACCTTTCCGGAAAAGATTCAGACTGCCCCTCCGCTCATCCCCATGCTTATTGAGGGACAATCGTTTATTGATGCCCAGGATGAACTCAGTGTGACAGAGTTTATGCGTAAGTACGGTATGCCAGAACGTATCAACGAGGAGGTCTTCATTGCCATGGCCAAGGCACTTGATTTCATCGATCCTGATAGGCTCTCCATGACGGTGGTTCTTACGGCCATGAATAGATTTTTGAATGAGTCGAATGGTCTCCAAATGGCCTTCTTGGATGGAAACCAACCCGATCGTTTGTGCAAGCCCATGGCGGATCATGTTGAAAAGAATGGAGGTAGCGTGAAGCTTAACGCTCCCTTGAAGGAAATCGTGACAAATGATGATGGAAGTATCAACCACCTCCTTCTTCGTTCTGGTGAAAAGATTGAGGCTGACGAGTACGTCTCTGCCATGCCTGTCGATATTGTCAAAAGGATGCTCCCTAAAAATTGGCAGAATATGCCCTACTTCCGTCAACTCGACGAATTGGAGGGTATCCCAGTCATCAACTTGCACATGTGGTTTGACAAAAAGCTTAAGGCTGTTGATCACTTGTGCTTCAGTCGTTCTCCCCTCCTTTCCGTGTATGCTGATATGTCTGTAACATGCAAGGAGTACGAAGATCCTGATAAGTCCATGTTGGAATTGGTCTTTGCCCCCTGCTCTCCTCTTGCTGGTGGAAATATTAATTGGATTGGAAAGAGTGATGAGGAGATTATTGATGCTACCATGGGCGAGCTTGCTCGTCTTTTCCCCACTGAGATTGCCAATGATGAGAAGTGGCCAGCAACTAGCAAGCAGGGACCTAATGGAACAGCCAAGCTTCTTAAGTACTCTGTTGTTAAGGTACCAAGGAGTGTTTACGCTGCTATTCCAGGTAAGTTTAGTTTGGGCAGAACCTTTTGAGTCAACTTTCTTCGATGTATATGCACAATACTCATCCACTGTCTCTATTTTGTCGTAATCTTTACAGGACGTAACAAGTACCGTCCCAGTCAAACAACACCCATCCCACAATTCACCATGGCAGGATGTTACACTTCCCAGAAATTCCTTGGATCAATGGAAGGAGCCACACTCTCCGGAAAGCTTGCGGCTGAGGTTATCGCCAACCGTGCCAAGGGAAATGCTGACAAGCCAATCAAGGAAATTCAGCAACACATTATTGACGCTGCTAGCTCCTACGAGGCAAAGGATCCTGTGGGCGTGAAGGGAGATGGTGCCATTGCTTTCGGTGGGGGATACACTGTTGGCAAGAAGGAGGAAGAATTGTTGAGAGAGACAGATCCTGCTCAATATAACAACGAGAAGGAGCTTGCTGCGGTTTAAGTTTATACTCAGTAAATTAGCTATAAGAACTTAATATTTTCTTTCTTGTCTGTCTAACATTGGTTGCATTGGCGATAAACCTCTTCATCCATTGCTTCCCTACCCCCTCAAATATTAAGTGCACAATGTCCAGTCTATCTCGTACACACGATCGAACAATCATCTCTGCGAAGTGTTTATTTTATCTTGTGCTCCGTAAATAACACCCTCCTCCTTACAATTGGATCGAACTTGACAAACTTAAACTTTTCAGGTGTTCGTGAGACGTTTCGTCGGGTTGTGTAGAAAAAGCCAGTTCCTGCAGAGCTCAAGAGCTGCGCGGCGAAAATAATCATGAGTTATAAATGAACGAACAAAAAGGATAATATTTATCAATCGATTTTAATTGACGCACCTTGATTGGAACAGTCTTCCCCTTCCCTCTGGCCATATGAAGAACTGCTGATGGATGCATTGTGACGATTTTATTTCAGATCAGTCAATTGATTACTGTTGGAATGTTCCGTATATTTTTAAATAATATTACCAATTTATTGGCAACGTTATTACAGCTAGCGAGGAGATAGACACTTATACTCCTAGTTTTGCAGTATCAGGTGGCTGGGGCTGGCGTTGCGGCTGCCATGGAAGTTGTGTGAAATTAGTTTCGGCCTTCGGCGCGGGCGGTCGGCGCGGGCGGTCGGCGCGGGCGGTCGGCGCTTCAGGTGAACACGTTTTCCAACAGATGTAGACACGTTTTACACTGTTCTAATGAGAGTCCTAACGTAAAGGGACTTTAGAGTTACTGTGACTCATTCGTTGTGCTTTGTGCGTAGCAATGCATGTGATGAAGCAGCACAGCAAAGAAGGGATGCATACTTGATTCACTCGGACATTGATTGAATCAACTGGAAGGATGAAATTAACTTGTATTCTAATCCCAATAGCTCTCGAAAGGGCCGCCGCTTTTGGTGGTGTGACGCATACTACCAGAGCAGTTCGAAATGCAAATTCCTTGGCCAATCGGCAGCATTCGCAGAGGTCTAGTGCACTTCACATGGTCCAGAGTGCCTCTCCATTCAGCGCCTTTGCCGATTTGTTCAATCCGTCAAAACAATCTACTGCACTTGGTGGTGGTAGCGCAGCGGGTCAACAAGTAGTAGAGTCTTTCATTGCATCAATCAACTCAAGAGCAGATCCAGCATCTATTGTGGAATTCTTTTCAGACGATGTGAACTTTGTCGATACATCATACTACAATCCAATTGTTGGGAAGGACGAGTTACGCAAGCACTTTTACCTACATGCTGGCTCTTCTGCGCTTTCTACATTTGCAAAGACTACTGGTTTTTCGGCAGCAGCAATTGTGGTAGATGACATTGTGTCTGTTTCAGAAAACGGAAAATCAAAAGTTTGTGTCATGTATCACTTGACCGATGATGATGGCGTGGACGTTGCAGATACGACAGCTATATCGTTCTACAATGTAAATGATGATGGAAAGATTAGCAGCGCATTTGATGTGACTGAACCAATCTCACCAAAGCCAGGTGATAGTGGTCTGAAATTGCTGAAGACTGTATCAAGTCTTATTGGTGATGAAAGTATCGTAATGACAACAGATAGCAACAATGGTAATGATCAATCTTTAACTGCAGTGGAACAATACTTTGATGCATGGAACAAGCGCGACATGAAGCTAGCAGTAGCTCAATTCACAGAGAACTGCAACGTGAGAGATTTACAATATGATGATGCCTTTTCAAATCGCGACGAACTTGAGACACACCTGCTTAGATGCAAGGATTGCCTTCCATCATCATTCAACTTTTTTATTGATGACATTGCCATGACGAAGCAAAAGGCAGGAGTACTTTGGCATGTAGAGAACAATGGTGAGCCACTCAGTTTCACTCGTGGGTGCTCCTTCTACACACTTGACAGGAACGGTTTGATTCAGACTGGTTTCGATATTCCTGAAAAGGCTCCACCAAAGACAGGCTATTTGAATACTCTCAAGTCCAAGTTTGAAGCTGAGCCTGTTCGCTTGATTCCATTGGCAATGTGGGTGGCATACATGTATATTCTATTCATTTCGGATGGTATCCTACCAGGAGCCAACGCTCTTGCACTTGAGCAACGCACTTGGGAGGAAGTGCGCGACCTCTCCATCAATTTCTTCCTAGTTTCTCCGTTGCTGCACCTTCCTTTCTCGCCCGTGGTCCATCCAATGCTGGAAGGCGTGTTTAATCTGTTGCTTAGTTGGGCAGCTATGTTTGCGTGTTTTCTCTCAGATGAACGGAAAGACAAGCCAAACTTACTTCCTTTTGGTCCAATGTTGGTCGGAATGCAATTCCTCACATCTGGTTTCCTACTACCATACCTCTTTACAAGGACTCCAGAGTTTGAGTCTCAAGTCTACAAGGAAGATATTGATGGTGATTTGCAAGCAAAGGTTGCCGAGTGGCGACCCTTGGGTGGCTTTCTTTCTACTGTTGGAACTGCATCCATTGCATGGGCCTTTGTAGGAAGACCAGAGTTTGGAGAGTTTACCGAAAGGTACAATAGCTTCATAGACTTGCTCAGCATCGACAGAGTTGGAAGCAGCTTCATCGTGGATCTGGCAATCTTTGCGATCTTCCAGTCCTGGTTCGTTGATGACGATCTGCAACGCCGAGGAGTAGCTGATGGTGAATCAATGGTTCTGCGCAATGTTGCAAAATATGTGCCTTTCTTTGGATTGGCAGCCTATATTACCCTTCGTCCAGAACTTCCCTCGAGAGTCAGTGAAATGGAATAGATATGATAGCATCATCTGCTAAAGTTAAATTAGTGTGTTTTCCGTCATTCTTCATTATTCGTTTGTATAGAGATTATATGTATCACGGCTGGACAGTGTAGACCAGCAACTTAATCACAATCATTTGCTGCTCATCTAATAGAAGAGAGCTGTCCCCCTTAGTTGTTGCATCCCTCCCCCCGCGTTCGTTGTGTGATTGCATATATTTTAACACCGGCACCCTCTCATCATGTCTCCATTGGAGCAGTACCCTCTGCCGCCTTGATATATAATACATTGTTGCATCGAATCAACACCTCTCCAAGTTTCCCCGCAAATTGACCATCAATAAATTCCTCTGTGTTCTCTAATTGTAAATTCATGTAGGCATCCGATGAAGCAAGTTGACCTTGATATTCCTGGCCCCACTTGAGACGTACTCTTACCATTTTTCCAGTCAAATCGGCAAGGAATGGTTTGGGATTTACGATAAGTTGTGACTGTGGAGAACAACCCAAAGTTTGCCGAACACAAAGATATCAAAATTTCTGATGTGAGTTTGAAAGTTGTGCGAGGTAAAATACAGAAGCAAAATAAATACTCACCATCTTATTCAACCTTGGAGATTATTAATACTATTATTAATGACTTGCAATAAAGCAGAGTGTATTGTAGGTTGGCACGACGATGAAGTATTGTTGTCGGTCGCTCGATATTTTGTGTTCATTCCAAGTCTGCACGTCGATTTTCCATTTTCCCTCAGTAACGAAACTAAAACATCAACCCACCCAACACAGCATCTATCTCCTGTCTCCTGCGTATATATAGTAGCAAGCACAACCGTTGGCAGCGTTAATATCACCGTAGACCATGAACAATCAGGCTTTAGTTCGGGCTAGATGCATTTTGCGAGCCAATAAACTCGGTTACAGGCCGAAGGAGGCAGTCGCAGTAGGAGTTCAAAATAATTTGATGTCTCCAACGCAGTTATTGGCTTCATCACAGCATCGCTTCGCCTTTTCATCAGTGGCACAAGAACAAATATCGGCAACTCGTCGACCAAGCGCTCTGGAACAGGCAAATCTCGATGTTATCACTCCCGGTCACTCAATTTCCGTTCTACAAAAGTACGCTGGCAATGGCGCCGCACTCATCCGTCAATCTGACTTTGTTACATTATGTGAGTCTTCCCGGCCTGGAAAGATGAAGGACGCCAAAGTAATTGCCACCGCCTTGAAAGAATTCAAGCGAAATAATCGATTTGTTATCCAAAAGGTTGGGGCCAGGGCAGCGATTGAGGGGATGATGCGTTCGAGTGTTCCAAATTACAAGGTGTTGTACGGAAAGCCAAGGCTTCACGCTGCTATTTTTGTTGCAGATCAAATTATTGACGCGAAGACTGGGTTATTCTTTGCAGTTGAAACAGAGCTGGTAGATCAAGTATTGAGTGAGATCCAACAGGCTTTGACTGAAATGGAAGAGAAGGGTATGCAATTGAAAATTGAAATCAAGGAGAAATCCTCAGGGGAGGAAGACGACGATGAAAGGTTGTTGTTCAAAACTCTTCGGGCAACGGAAGGTTTGGTGAAAGTGTTAGTCAAGAGGAGCGTTCGACCAGAATTTAATATGAAGAAACGTGCTGCGCGCAAGTATTTAAAGCGATTACAGACTGTTGCAGGGCCAGAGTTGAGTACTTTAAAGTTGGCAACTGATATCGCGTTGTCGATTGGGGGTGCTGCCGTTACTCAAAAAGATATTGTCGCTCCATATGCTGCAGCTTGGTGGACAAAGGGAGTTGTGGATGATTCAATCCTAACAATGATAGCTGATGCCGAAAGACAAGAGCAAGAAGCGGCACAAGCAGCTGCGGCGGCGGCGGCGGCGGAGGAGGCAAATACAGCGGACGATTCTGAAGCAGAAGCGGATGAGGGTGAAGAAGGTGTAGAAGAGGGTGAAAAGTAATACTTTAAGGTGAAAGAATAGATTAACAAAAACTTTATTGTATAATTGACTGATACTTTATGAATATTGCTGCTGCTAGATTTTTCGCGGTGGTAACGCGATGGGAGGAGCCTGAATATTCATTGCTCCTGATTCAACCCCTTGTCGATATTCAGCCATGTAACTTAAAGCACCACACTGTTGCGCGATTAAACTGGCCAATGCTTCTGCTTGGGACACAGTGAGAGGCCCTATCCTTCCTCCAACACGTGATCTCAAGATATCATTCAAAACTTGGTCGTCATCATGCACTGGTGCGCACTCTAGACTAATACGTACCCTAATTTGAACTGGGAAAGGAGATGTTGTAGCGTTTGGATTCTTCGAGAAGGCCTTGGGCTCGATATTCATCTGGGCTGTGGTGAGTGCTTCGAATACACCAAAGATTAGTCTTTCAGACACGTGATACAGGAAAATACTTGACCCCGGACGGATTCCTGATGCAGCAATCTTCATGTGTGCTGGAAGTCCAAACAATCCACGCCCTAAACATTCATCCATAGTCTGAGAATTGCATCCAAAAATGAATCCTGGAGTAGGCATCGTCGGCCAAGCTAATTCGTCTGGAAGCGGACATCGGAAGTCGAAGAGGACGGCATCGCCGACTGGTGGCTTCTTCGCCTTTTCTCCCCCATCATCATAATCTGCACTGTTCCAGCTCTCGTACAATGTACAAAGCGGTGAATTCCAAATAGCCTTCATCACTGCTTCTCCCGTCTTTGATGTCATGTCCTGGCAATATTGAGTAGTAGATGTTGGCAACAACAAATCTGGGGCGGCTTCCAAAGCCGTTGATGTTGGAAGCTCACAGGTACGATACCATTCACATTTGAAACGGTAGCAGAATGGACCATCTTTATCTGCAAACGCCATTTCACTTTTAGAGCTGGTGGTATGATATTTGCGATCCGCTGATTTGACATAAGAAGCGGTAGATTTTACCAATGCAGCCCCCTGTATATGATGACTATCGCCCACAGTGAAAAATACCATCACTTGTCTGTTGCCATTCACTGCCTTGTTGATTGACTCCGCGTGTTTCTTTTGAACATACCACTCTCCCCTCACGGTTGACGTGGAACAATCGCGATAAGTTGCCGCACGAAGAATGTAGAAAGATGCCATCTCTGGCTCCAAGATTGGAGTTGGTCGCCCCCCACCAGACTGACCCCCCTGATAGTAATCGACAGTTGTCGTCTCTTGATTATCGAACATATTATCCGATAATTCCTTCTCTCCATCTGGGGCTTGATTCTCTTCTTGTCCAGGTTTGGGAAACCTTCGAAGCTCTGCTTCTCCATGGGCAAAGTGACAACCATCTCCAAATGGACATTCTCCGCTGAGGAAATGCTTACATAAGCTTACTTTGAAGAATTCATTTGGCTTGGGAGCAGGCCTTCTCACTGTCACTCCATCTTTCCCAGCCTGCATCTGAGACAGCCCTAAAGTAAAGTCCGCCACCAAGGGCAAATCTATACGCTCTCTCCTCACATGCTTGTACCTACAAAACGGCCCGTGAATACAAAACCCTTGACTATAAAATACACATTCCAGTCGATCAGCCTCGCTAATATGACGAAATGGGCAGTCCTTCACCTTACATCGATCCCCATGTCGACACAAGGGCATCTTACTCAAATCATACTGATGTAAAAATTCACATGCCGCACCCTTCATACACAAATCACGCAGCCAGTGGCGACACACAACCGTTCTTAACCGCGGATCATGCTTGGCACTAGTCAACTGAGGTTCGGCTTCATCACCGGTGGCAAAGACGGATCCTGCCTTGCGATAGGGGAGTGGATCGAGTGTTTCTGGAATGCCTTGGGTGAGGGCGTAATTTTCAAAGTCGTATTCGACCATGTTGAGATTGGATGCCTCTGGCTCCATTACTGTCTTGCCTACTTCGGCCATCATGGTGGAAATATGTTATTTGACGGCTGTTCAGAAATAATTATAATGTTCAATGTTGGAAAGCTCACTTAGCATGGGGCGTCGGGCGCTGTCGGGCGTCGGTGTCATGGAAATTTTTTTTTCTGGGTTTGATGGGCGGGGTTTTTAGCTTGGTTTCCCTTGGTTTGGTGGATTATTTTTGTATGTTGTGCCACGGGAACCTGGGGTTGACAGTGGATGATTTTTGTTAGTGGCCGATGCGACGAGTTTGCTATTGTATAAACATGGTATAAGATTTAAGTCGAGGTTCTCAAAAATCGAGCGTTGAGGCTAATATCTGATGGCCCTTTCTGCTAAAACTTGCTGCCGACGCCACGGATCGGCCATCTGACACGGTGCGCCGCCAAGCAGCGTGTCACTCGTGGCGGTGGCAGCAAGTTTCACACGTTGGCAGCAAGTTTTTGGAGGAATAGGCCATCAGTCATCAACCTCAACGCTCGATTTTGAGAAACACGACTTAAATCTTTTCCGTGTTTATAGCAAACACTCGTCGCATCACTTCATCCCGACGTGTCAACCCCAGGTTCCCGTGGTTGTGCGCAATGCAGAAGGCGCTTTGTGACGCCAATCAGCTACACAACGATAAAGAGCGATGAGCTACGAGACTGTAGCATCACTTCTATACACGCCAGCCGTCTGAGCAGTGCTAATGTGCTTGTCTGGTATCACCGCCGACTATAATGGGCCACTAGAAGCGGCTCATGCGTATATTCACGACGATAGATACGATTTGGAATAATGAGGTGCAGCTGGCCAGCCCACACTGGACCTCTCAGATCAGCTACTAGACTGTAGCATCGCTTCTACGCACGCCAGCCGTCTGAGCAGTGCTAATGTGCTTGTCTAGTACATATCACAGCCGACTATAATGGGCCACTAGATGCGGCTCATGCGTATATTCACTACGATGGATACGATTTGAAGCAAATCAGGAGCAGCTGGCCAGCCCACACTGGACCTCTCAGATCAGCTTCGAGACTTTAGCATCGCTTCTACGCATAACAGCCGTTAATGTGCTTGTGTAGTATCACCGCCGACTATGATGGGCCACTAGATGCGGCTTATGCGTATATTCACGACAATAGATACAATCTGGTAGATCGAGGTGCTGCTCACCAGCCTCTCAGATCAGCCACGAGACTGTAGCATCGCTTCTACGCACGCCAGCCGTCTGAGCAGTGTTAATGTGCCTGCATAGAATTTTCATTGACATTTGTCTGGGCATTTGAAGTATGCTTCTATTATTGTTAGAATGGCATTTTAATAGTCGGATCTAACTTTAAGTCCGTAAACAAGTTCTGGCGCAACTCTGGATTCCATTTCTAGAGAAAGGTATCTCTTGATCAGGGCTGAACCTGAGCTGTACACAACATAAACATGAGTAAAAGCTTGTAGAACAAATCTTTCCTTACTCAATCACACTTCTTCAACAATGTGGCTCAGCTCTACCATCCTGGCAGCCTCGGTTCCAGTACACCCCAGGCAATTCTCATATCAAGAGTTTTTGTGAACACTGCTTCTCCACTGTCTTCTAATCTCACCCTCATAGTTCGTAGTAATCTTCCCCAGTTGGAATTGAACTCTCCGCTGAAATATTTCGTAAGTAGAGTTGCACAAAGTTTGAGAGTCAGCGCGTGAACAAACAATCAGAAGGTTGCAAAAGAAGAGGCAGACAAGACAACAAGCACTCACACGACAGTCCTCGCCTTGGCTAATATCATCATATCTGTAACACTCGCAATATTCCTATGATACCTGTAGAAACAATTGTCCATCGACCCATCGCGAAACCCTCCTTCTCCATCTCCATTCAAATGAAAGGCGGTCTCTTCTGTAGGGTTGAAATAGAACGACAATTCATGACAATTGTTCCACAATATCGTACGCTCGTCAATGTGATGGGGCAGGTTGGCGATCTCCTTCTTCACAACGACCGGATCATCCGTGGCGACGTACACAATGCGTTTAATCCTCTCCACCTCACCCTGTTCATTCACAGGGCATTCGGCCTTCTTAAATTGATCCAAGTAATGAGCAAAAGGAATGTAGTCTGTGGGTAAGTTTGCCTTATCGCGATGACCCTTGGTCAACCAATACCTTACCACTTGACTACGTGCCTCATAAATCAATTTATCACCACGTCGCACATGAATGGCATCATAAGCTTCATCCTTCTCACCTATCCTTTGATACAGATCAAATGACTGGAGGAACTCTTCCACATCACGTGCAATCCATGGCTGTAACCGCATAAACCCAGCCTTGTTCATCAACCCTACTGCGTAATCCCACATTATACTCCCAGACAAAGTGGAGAATATCTTGGCCTCATCCGATGTGGCACCCAATCTCATTGCCCATCCTTCACTGGATACAAATTGTTCTTGATCATTCCCTCTTTTCTTGGAAAGAAAGTAGTCGCGAACTCCTCTCCCAGACGTCGCAATCACATTGACTGTCCGTCCATTCTCTTCGCATGTGATGGGTGACTTGAATGTAGATGAACTAGCGAAACGGGCCCAATCGTTGTAATCATACGTGTCGACACAGGGAATGGGACACCCACCACTTAGCCATGTTGGGTGATCAATGAGTCTGGAAAATCCTCCGGGGAAGTCCTCCTTGACTTGCCAACTATCGGACGATGAAGCTTGTGATTGCATTTGATCTTCGTCAAAGGCATCCTTTGGGCAACCAAATTGTGATGCGCCAGCGTAGGAGCTCACATTATTGGGTGGATCGAGTACTAGAACATTGCGATTAAGATACGTCCCAGTCAAGACGGCCACTATGTAATTGTTGAGTTGACTTCCATGACCGTGAGCAGAATAGTGCTCCACATCGGGTAAATAGAGGAGCATGTTATCGCATTTATCAGCACTGGCTGTGGCCTTAGCCCTTCGCTCAATGGATTGATCGATATCATTCACATCTTGCAGTGTGGAATACTTCTCGAAGTCAATGAAGGATTGTCGTCGATAATTTAGGAAGGAGGAACTGGAGGGGTAGAATGAAGAGAGGGAACCCTGTAGATTCATTAAGAAAGGCGATGTGGCAGCACAGAGAAGGAGGGTAGCTGTGTAGGCCTTTGTCATAGGAGAGCACTTCTGAGTAGAGGACGGCATGGTTGTTTGTTAGTTGCAAGCGTATTAAGAGGGTATAGGTGGGAAAGTTTCTTTGACAATGACCGGTCTCATACAATACACAGTCAACAGTTCTCAGGACAACTCGGCGATGTTTAAATTGAGAGTAAAAAATACGTGGTATTGGATAGGAGTACTACTTATGGAATTACTATGTTTGTCACTTTTGTACCTGTGGAATCACTCGGTCATGCATGTAAGTGTCCTTCTTGTCACTCTTCACTCTACAGAGTACCTGGTGGAATCAGTCACTGGTCATTGGTCTTCATTGAATGAGGGGCACTCGGTTTGAACAGCCCATCTTATGAGCGAGGAAGGCAATGGCGAGCCACTCAGCCGCTGGATATGTATGTTGTAGCTGGATGGAGAGCGAGGAGGAGTATTTGGGTCATTGGTCATTCTTACTGAGCAAAAGGCATTTTTTGACGTCATCATGTACAATATCAGAGCATTGTAGGTATGTCATTCCAGTACCGATGGTTGGGCTGTATGCAGTCATTGGTCATTCCCCAATTAAATGGTCAGGTACCTAGGCAGGAGAGCTGTTGTATGTGTGAACATGCATACTTACAACATACATATATACTTAGTACCTATGTCTACTTACCTACTGGCGGGAAATAATTGTCACTGTCGCGCCGTGACCAGCCGTGACAGCTCACAATTTTACACACAAATCACTAATCACTAACAAAATTGTAATAGTCTAAATATGGCCATCTTGCCCGACGAAAATTCATAGATCAGTTGAAAGTAGCATCCCAAACAGTGTATGTACAATATTTGATGCGGAAGCGAATAAAATTCGTCGAGATAGAGCACCTACCGACGAATTTGTTACCAATAACTGCTATTTCGAGCTAGAATGAGCATGCCTACGGCAGATCTGCATGCCTGTACTGCTGCTGCTATGCGAGTATACTGCATATAACGTTGACCAGTGGTTCTATCGAACGCTAATAGTCTGTACTATCGTATTATGATCGACTATTTGTGTTAGGGGTCGACATGGAGGCACAGAACCTCCATGTAAGGGTGTAGAACTCGTGTTTTTTGTGTTTTGTTAGTGTTTTGTGTGGAGTTTCAGTGACAGAGACAATTTTTCCAGTGAAAAATTTGTCCCGCCGTAGCAGCCAGGTTGGTACCGTCCGATCCCGACGGTTTTTGTGCCCCCGTTGGTTAAAGGGTGGGGAGTGGGTCGATTGTTATCTACAAACTAACAGCTGAACCCAAGCGTCTTGGCGTGCCAATCGACATGGAGGTTAGAGGAACGATCTTGATGACGCCTCCATCGTCCGTCCGTCACAAGATTGAGGTCCGAACGATTCGGATTTGATGCCTAACATGCGCTGCATAATATCAATGTTGTTGCGCCCGTCGATGTGGTTAATTCTTGAAAACCTGACTGATTTCCTTCTCTACTATCTAAGTCGACTTTAATATGCAATCAGGACCTATCTATGACGAAGCTGACAGTGTTGGACACAATGTACTTCCCCAGATGACGTCACAGTCACAGGATGCATCCCAGGTCACTGCTTTGTGATCGAATGTTCTGAAACCACTTATTCTTCGTCTAAATGATATAAACTACTTTAATAATTGCCTATAGACAGTGGATTCTACCAACTTTGACTGCGCTACACACAATAGACTGTCTAAATAAAGTGGTGCTCAGGTCTGCCCAAATAGGACTCAGTCAGGGCCTTGAAGAGATTGTCAGTAGGCCTGTCTCCAAATGGGGCATGAGCAGCACCTCTTACCTCCTATAACATCCTAACTAGTCAAATTTCATAATAAGCACACTTCAATGCTCATTTTGACAGCTTGAAAAAAAATATATATACTTGTTTACTGTGAACGAAAAAAGACCCTCTAATATCACCTTAGAGACTGTAGCATCGTTTCTAAGCACGCAAGACGTCGAAAGAGTGAAAGCATACTTCATGGCTATCGCCACCACGTAAAAAACACCAGCGAAAGCGGCTCATGCGCATATTAGCGACAATGGATACGATTTGGTATGGTAGAACAAGGAGCTGCTGGCCAGCCCACACTGGACATCTCAGATCAGCTTCGAGACTGTTGCATCGCTTCTACGCACGCCAGCCGTCTGAGCAGTGCTAATGTGCTTGTCTAGTATCTTCAATAAGTATAATGGGCCCCTAGAAGTAGCTCATGCGTATATTCACGACTATGGATAAGATTTGGTGTAGAAGATAGAGGTGCTGCTCGCAAGCCCACAATGGACCTCTCAGATCAGCTTCGAGACTGTAGCATAGCTTCTACACACGCCAGCCGTCTGAGCAGTGCTAATGTGCTAGTCTAGTATCACCGCCGACTGTAATGGGCCACTAGAAGCGGCTCATGCGTATATTCACGACAATAAATACGATTTGGATTAATGAGGTGCAGCTGGCCAGCCCACCCTGGACTTCTCAGATCAGCTTCGAGACTGTTGCATCGCTTCTACGCACGCCAGCCGTCTGAGCAGTGCTAATGTGCTTGTGTAGTATCACCGCCGACTATAATGGGCCACTAGAAGCGGCTCATGCGTATATTCACGACGAAAGATACAATCTGGATTAATGAGGTGCAGCTGGCCAGCCCACACTGGACCTCTCAGATTAGCTTCGAGACTGTAGCATCGCTTCTTTGCAAGTAAGCCGTCTGAGCAGTGCTAATGTGCTTGTCTAGTACATATCACCGCCGACTGTAATGGGCCACTAGAAGCGGCTCATGCGTATATTCACGACGATAGATATGATTTGGATTAATGAGGTGCAGCTGGCCAGCCCACACTGGACCTCTCAGATCAGCTTCGAGACTGTAGCATCGCTTCTACACACGCCAGCCGTCTGAGCAGTGCTAATGTGCTTGTGTAGTATCACCGCCGACTATAATGGGCCACTAGAAGCGGCTCATGCGTATATTCACGACGATAGATATGATTTGGATTAATGAGATGCAGCTGGCCAGCCCACACTGGACCTCTCAGATCAGCCACGAGACTGTAGCATCGCTTCTACGCACGCCAGCCGTCTGAGCAGTGCTAATGTGCTTGTGTAGTATCACCGCCGACTATAATGGGCCACTAGAAGCGGCTCATGCGTATATTCACGACGATATATACAATCTGGATTAATGAGGTGCAGCTGGCCAACCCACACTGGACCTCTCATATCAGCTTCGAGACTGTAGCATCGCTTCTTTGCAAGTAAGCCGTCTGAGCAGTGCTAATGTGCTTGTCTAGTACATATCACCGCCGACTGTAATGGGCCACTAATAGCGGCTCATGCGTATATTCACGACGATAGATATGATTTGGATTAATGAGGTGCAGCTGGCCAGCCCACACTGGACCTCTCAGATCAGCTTCGAGACTGTAGCATCGCTTCTACGCACGCCAGCCGTCTGAGCAGTGCTAATGTGCTTGTGTAGTATCACCGCCGAGTATAATGGGCCACTAATAGCGGCTCATGCGTATATTCACTACGAAAGATACAATCTGGATTAATGAGGTGCAGCTGGCCAGCCCACACTGGACCTCTCAGATCATCTTCGAGACTGTAGCATCGCTTCCATACACGCCAGCCGTCTGAGCAGTGCTAATGTGCTTGTCTGGTATCACCGCCGACTATAATGGGCCACTAATAGCGGCTCATGCGTATATTCACGACGATAGATACGATTTGGATTAATGAGGTGCAGCTGGCCAGCCCACACTGGACCTCTTAGATCAGCTACTAGACTGTAGCATCGCTTCTACGCACGCCAGCCGTCTGAGCAGTGCTAATGTGCTTGTCTAGTACATATCACCGCCGACTGTAATGGGCCACTAGAAGCGGCTCATGCGTATATTCACTACGATGAATACGATTTGAAGCAAATCAGGAGCAGCTGGCCAGCCCACACTGGACCTCTCAGATCAGCTTCGAGACTGTAGCATCGCTTCTACACACGCCAGCCGTCTGAGCAGTGCTAATGTGCTTGTGTAGTATCACCGCCGACTATAATGGGCCACTAGAAGCGGCTCATGCGCATATTCACTCACTCAGATACGATTTGAATTAATGAGGTGCAGCAAGCCAGCCCACACTGGACCTCTCATATCAGCTTCGAGACTGTAGAATCGCTTCTACGCACGCTAGCTGTCTTTTAAGTGCTAATTCGCGTCTGATCAGGTGATATTTGCTTCTATTATTGTTAGAACGATATTTTTTACTCCGATTTAAGGTGAAGGCCGTAAACAAGTTCTGGCGCAACTCTGGATTCCATTTCTAGAGAAAGGTATCTCTTGATCAGGGCTGAACCTGAGCTGTACACAACATAAACATGAGTAAAAGCTTGTAGAACAAATCTTTCCTTACTCAATCACACTTCTTCAACAATGTGGCTCAGCTCTACCATCCTGGCAGCCTCGGTTCCAGTACACCCCAGGCAATTCTCATATCAAGAGTTTTTGAGAACACTGCTTCTCCACTGTCTTCTAATCTCACCCTCATAGTTCGTAGTAATCTTCCCCAGTTGGAATTGAACTCTCCACTGAAATATTTCATAAGTAGAGTTGCACAAAGTTTGAGAGTCAGCGCGTGAACAAACAATCAGAAGGTTGCAAAAGAAGAAGACAGACAAGACAACAAGCACTCACACGACAGTCCTCGCCTTGGCTAATATCATCATATCTGTAACACTCGCAATATTCCTATGATACCTGTAGAAACAATTGTCCATCGACCCATCGCGAAACCCTCCTTCTCCATCTCCATTCAAATGAAAGGCGGTCTCTTCTGTAGGGTTGAAATAGAACGACAATTCATGACAATTGTTCCACAATATCGTACGCTCGTCAATGTGATGGGGCAGGTTGGCGATCTCCTTCTTCACAACGACCGGATCATCCGTGGCGACGTACACAATGCGTTTAATCCTCTCCACCTCACCCTGTTCATTCACAGGGCATTCGGCCTTCTTAAATTGATCCAAGTAATGAGCAAAAGGAATGTAGTCTGTGGGTAAGTTTGCCTTATCGCGATGACCCTTGGTCAACCAATACCTTACCACTTGACTACGTGCCTCATAAATCAATTTATCACCACGTCGCACATGAATGGCATCATAAGCTTCATCCTTCTCACCTATCCTTTGATACAGATCAAATGACTGGAGGAACTCTTCCACATCACGTGCAATCCATGGCTGTAACCGCATAAACCCAGCCTTGTTCATCAACCCTACTGCGTAATCCCACATTATACTCCCAGACAAAGTGGAGAATATCTTGGCCTCATCCGATGTGGCACCCAATCTCATTGCCCATCCTTCACTGGATACAAATTGTTCTTGATCATTCCCTCTTTTCTTGGAAAGAAAGTAGTCGCGAACTCCTCTCCCAGACGTCGCAATCACATTGACTGTCCGTCCATTCTCTTCGCATGTGATGGGTGACTTGAATGTAGATGAACTAGCGAAACGGGCCCAATCGTTGTAATCATACGTGTCGACACAGGGAATGGGACACCCACCACTTAGCCATGTTGGGTGATCAATGAGTCTGGAAAATCCTCCGGGGAAGTCCTCCTTAACTTGCCAACTATCGGACGATGAAGCTTGTGATTGCATTTGATCTTCGTCAAAGGCATCCTTTGGGCAACCAAATTGTGATGCGCCAGCGTAGGAGCTCCCATTATTGGGTGGATCGAGTACTAGAACATTGCGATTAAGATACGTCCCAGTCAAGACGGCCACTATGTAATTGTTGAGTTGACTTCCATGACCGTGAGAAGAATAGTGTTCCACATCGGGTAAATAGAGGAGCATGTTATCGCATTTATCAGCACTGGCTGTGGCCTTAGCCCTTCGCTCAATGGATTGATCGATATCATTCACATCTTGCAGTGTGGAATACTTCTCGAAGTCAATGAAGGATAGTCGTCGATAATTTAGGAAGGAGGAACTGGAGGGGTAGAATGAAGAGAGGGAACCCTGTAGATTCATTAAGAAAGGCGATGTGGCAGCACAGAGAAGGAGGGTAGCTGTGTAGGCCTTTGTCATAGGAGAGCACTTCTGAGTAGAGGACGGCATGGTTGTTTGTTAGTTGCAAGCGTATTAAGAGGATAGGTGGGAAAGTTTCTTTGACAATGACCGTCTCATACAATACACAGTCAACAGTACTCAGGCACAACAACTCGGCGATGTTTAAATTGTGAGTAAATACGTGGTATTGGATACTACTTATGGAATTACTATGTTTTGTCACTTTTGTACCTGTGGAATCACTCGGTCATTGGTCATTCATGAGGGACACTTGGTTTGAATAGCCATTACTTCTTAGGAGTGCGCAGCAACAACTCTTCGGCGTGCATGTACGTGTCCTTCTTGTCACTCTTCACTCTACAGAGTACCTGGTGGAATCAGTCACTGGTCATTAGTCTTCATTGAAGGGCCTCGGTTTGAACAGCCCTTACACAGAGGAAGGCAATGGCGTGAGCCTAGCACGTGACGCCGCTCGCTGCGCTGGATGAGGAGGAGTATTTGGGTCATTCGGTCATTCTCACAAGCAAGGCATTTTATGACGTCATTTTTTGCCATTCCAGTAGTAAGTATGCATGCAGTCATTTCAAACATACTACCGCGCCAAAAAATTGCGAATGGCAAAAAATTGCGAATGGTAACAAACTAGGCGTATCGGGATAGTGGGCGCTTTTCATACCCTCTTGTGGGCGATGCCCACGTGGGGCCCACAACTGCAATAAATCAGGTGAAAATGAGCGAAAATGCGGGCAAAACAAACGAATATCGACCCAAAATCATCACAGGTAGACTTGGCCCGCACGAAATCGGATCTCGTCACACCTGTCTTTCTCCTTCTCTTTCTTCCGGCTTCTCGCATCGCTCTGGTCGTTAGGGACAGACAGAAGGGATGTTGAGAGAGAGAGAACAGCCATGGTCATTGTTCATCAAGCACCAATATCGTGTAGAACAATCCTATAGCTGTTCATCTTTTTTTTTGATTACTAGAGACATCTTTGCATACACATAACGTAGTCTGCAATAAGCAGCTCTAGTACCTCTTTTCTAGCGTGACAGACCACACAGGAGGACCAAGGCGCGACGCCGGTTTTCCGCAGGAAAAACCGAAATCTCCCTTCAAGCCTCCTGTCAAACCAGTCCCTCTTGTGGGCACGCCCCCGCGCCCACTATCCCGATACGCCTATAACAAACACTAACAAAAAGCAGCAAACAACCATGTCAGTACCTACACTATAGCAGGCACATAAATAGACCTTCGACAAAAAAGGCGATTGATGATGCCAAACTGAAGTCTATTCGAATATGATTATTCCTTAATTGAACAATTTATATCTATTTCTGATGGAGATAACATAGTAGCGATTTCGTCATTTTACCTAGAAAAAATCACTAACAATAATCTCCTCCTGACCCCACATGTCCAATGTTGCTCAACTACTGCATGGCGAATATAGTAGTTGAAATGCTGACCAGTGGTTCTATAGAAGCTAACAATATGGGCTATCATATAATAGCTGGTTGATGGTGTTACAATCCTACCATAACTCTTAATCAGGCTGTGGACTAGGTTTGTCCGCACAGTTGTTGGGAGTATGGATGAATTTGAGGAAATTTTGAGTGGATTTTGTGTGGAGTTCGCTAGAGAAAAAGGTGATTCACGAGTTCCAACTCGGGACCTAAATGCGATTCGCATTTTTTTTACGCGGTATTGTACCTAGCATAGGTCTTTTTAGAGCCCGTTAGTAGCACCTGGAAGATTCAGGAGTCCCAATAAAAATTCCTCCCGTCCACCACTGTACACTTACTAGCTGTCCCCCCGAATCCAGGACAACTCCAATTCCTACTTTCGTAGAAGCTATCTTTTGTTAGTATCCTCGATCTCCCTACTTCCAATCGATGCTATTGATAGATTAGATAGGAGATAAAAGATAATGATTAGAGTATTTCCGTACTCTACTTGTATCTACGTACGTGTAATCTAACACCCCCCCACAATTCGATATCACGTAGTCGATATCGGATTGTACCAAATAGCATCTCTATCCTTTCAATAAAGGACAAAGGAAGTCCACTTTACAATGAGTGACGTGACCAAGTTGTCTCCAACATCATTGGGGTAATCAAGGGTTGTTTTTGTAACTGAATCATCTGGGTTACCCCGGTCGATCCCAGGATTCCACTGGCTACCATACAGACCCATTTGATCGCCTGAATGCATTAAGGTAACGGGAATATCAGCCACTAGGTAACCTTCGTCAATCATAAACGACCACGGTTTTGCCTGCACTCCAGAGTTAGTTCCAATAATATTCTGCTGATCCACATCGTTCATCTTAGGTCCAATACATTTCCTCTGCTCAACATCGGTTGTCTTAGTTCCAATACAGTTCCGCTGCTTAACATCGGTTGTTTGAGTTCCAATACGTTTCCTCTGCTCAACTTCAGTTGTCTTAGTTTCAACACAATTCCACTGCTCAATTTCAATTTTGTTAGTTCCAATACGAGTCCTCTGCGCGCTATCATTCAGCACTATATCCGCTGCTGTAACCTCAGTCGGTTCAAGCTTCATGGAGCTCTCTTCTTCACCAGTATTGTATTCGTCCTCAACCTTCGGTTCAAGCTTCATGGAACTCTCTTCTTCATCATTATTGTATTCGTCCTCAACCTTCGGTTCAAGCTTCATGAAACTCTCTTCTTCATCAGTATTGTATTCGTCCTCAACCTCAAATGCAATATGATTTCGCTGAGTTGCTGCTAAAAAAATCTTCCCCGCTGTTTCCAGGTCGTGTTGGAGTTGTGGAAGAGTTTCTACTAATTCCTCATACTCGTCACTGTCTTCATAATTAAATGGTTCATACTGAGTAGATTGCTCAGAGTCGTCAAAGGTGTTAATAAGAGTATCCAAGTTGTGTAGCATGTTATCATGGGCTGCGTACACATCGTCGGCGTCGTCGACTGGTAAGTACCTAATTGATGTTGTTTGCTTTGTAGGAGGTGTGTCACTGATAAATGTTGGTGAATCTACACGTAGTGTTGTTGCTCCGTTAATAATATTGTCATGGCATGTACCTTGTGGAGGTGTGGCAATGACAATTTTGTTTAATAGCGCATGAGTTGCGCCGCCAACAAATTCGTTGGTTGCCAAATTCACAAATGGAATTATGGCATAAATGAACTTCATTGTTGGTGATTGTATAGGCTCTATAACCTGTTAGTATCCTCGATCTCCCTACTTCCAATCGATGCTATTGATAGATTAGATAGGAGATAAAAGATAATGATTAGAGTATTTCCGTACTCTACTTGTATCTACGTACGTGTAATCTAACATCTTTCCGTACAATATTTTATTTCACTCGAAAAGTCCACAAAATCGTGCGTAGCAAATAAATCTAAACCACCACCCGCACTACATACCATGCCCATGAGCAGCCCATGACCATGGCATGGTGCCATTGCTCCTACATCCATCGAACATTGCAATGGCTACAAAGAGCACTGGATCATCTTCTCGTTCTTCGCGTTCAAAATTATATGAGCGCTACGACGTAGAATTACCGAGTCCTTCCTCGAACAGCACTCGCAAAAAATGGAGTGTGGGCGGGTGGCTCGTGAACAATCATGAGCAGCAGCAACAAAGACTGCAACTTCCACCCGATCAATGGACAAATATTGAAATGATCCGATATATTTTCAAGAATTCAAGCTTCAAATCAAAACTAATTGCCATTTTGGCCATCATGATACTCTCATCAATCATCAAATCGACATTAACATTTCACAATTCTAGTGGCAGCAACGACTTGGAACCGAAACAACGAGGGCCAGTCATGACAAAATACGGGCTACGACCAGAAAAGATGGACCCAGACTCGCACAAGCGATCGAATCCATTTGCGCCTCCTGGCCACCAGAGTTATATGGAAGGTGTGTTGGAACGAAAGAGAGTGAAGAAACGGGAAAATCCCCCACCTCCGCTGCGAGGGCAAAATCAACAGCAACTAGATGAATCGTTGCAAGAACAAAATAATCCTCCAAAGACGCAGCAAAAGAAGTCGCCCCAGCAATCAAGAACAAAAGCGATCAAAAAGAGGGCTCAAGGAAGAAAAATGCCATCTGAGTGATGCAATCATCTCTAGAGTCACATACTTGCGAATCGCAGACACATATGTTTCATCACTCAACCAGAACAATTACTTTATATTTTTGACAGACCAATGAAACAAAAATATCTGCTGAACTTCAGTTTCCCTGGGCTGTCTCTTTCAGGTCATAATCGTACATGAACTGTCATCATTTGGGTCCGCGCACAGGGAAACTCTTCCTAGTTCAATAACAACCGATTAAGTTTAGCCGAGATGAGAAAGCTGTCTTTTGATAATATTAGGGTTGAAGACGGATAACATTCATGAGGTTGCGACTACGAGAAATGGGCTCAACTTGTCATTTTTCTGCAAGACTTGTGCGTCTACTTAAGTCTTCGGAGAACTACATGTGTTAGCACACTACAGCCGACACCGCGCTTAAGGTGATTAAACTGTGGGATTCTCAGGGACGGAAGGAGTCTAACCAGCGTCATCTCCGGGCTATGCAGCAGTATCTAAAGGACAAGTATCGAGAAGTACATGGGGAGGCGAACGCTGATTGGGACAACTCTTGGCGGCTCATCGACGACTCATTGAATTCTCCACGGCAGAGCAACGGATATGATTGTGGTCTCTTTGTCCTAGCCAACGCAACCTTACTGGCACAAAATATCCCACTGTGCGAGAATTCCTACAATCAGGCTGACCTCCTCCTCAAAGAAACCAGGATGAGGATCGCAATGTTGCTGTGGTCAAGCAGTACGAACCAACCGAGAGTCCCTTCCGCAGCAAGGCTGCTTAGCAGCGCGAATACAACGGGCGGCAAACGCATGAGTGGACACCAGGCAGCGGGCAAGCCTAACCCCAAGCCGGTCAAAGTACGGCCGGCCGGCTCAGGTTCATCGTGCAAGGAGCGCAATAAACGACGGAGAAAGGACAAGCGGATTATCCCAGGAGGCACCAAAACTAGAGGTCAAGTTCACGGGGACGACCCAACTCCCATGCAGCAGACGAAGTCCCTTCTCACCTGTAGGGGATTCAACACTTTAAGCCACCACGCAAAGACACGCACCTCCCAAGCGAAAGAAAAAGAAGCCGTCAACTTGAGGCCACATGCCGGCCAGTCTTTTAGTGTAAGCAGATGCACTCTCATTTGGTTTCGAACGCTCCGGCGTTTAAGAGCTACGGGGGCACCCGTCTTGATGTCTGGCAATCCTTTCGGCAGAAAAAGACCGTACGTTGTACCTAAGCAGGTCCAGATTATACTCGAGTAGATTTCTAATCTGATTAACTTTGTATTTATTTGTTCTAGTAGTGTGCTACTTTGCGATGGCAAACATACGCACATAAACTCAAAGCTTTTGCGGAATAGAATAGCTCGTCAAGGCATTTGGAATTGGCTGTTGGTTGGCGACAAAGGGAGAGAGACACCATGCGAGGACTCCGTCCGCGAGATATATAGAGAGGCACCAGTTAGCTCCCGGCAGGCTACACAGGCTTCTTCGGGACCAGCCCGAGCCCCTCCAGGTTTAAATTCTTCTTTCTCTACTGACACAGGTGTCTAGAGGGAGTGTAGTGAATAAAATAATCTATCTATGTACTTATAATAGGCCTTTGGATATAGGCGGGCGAGGGGGAAGCCCCCCGATAGTGAAGGTTCTGATCTGGTGGCAAAATCGTCTAAATGGGGGAAAAATGGTCCATCACGCTGATTCACCGCGCTAGTAAATCGCGATTTTATTTGAGCTCCTATGTGCGTTATTTTTTACCTTAAGTTAGCTACTGTACCCTTACACAAGCTACCGTACATCAAAAAACCATCATGACCATGGCATCCGAAAGCGTAGACGCCGTCGCCTATATCTCAGCTAATACCAAGTCCCTAATTGAGTTTGATAGATTAAATCGCTTTTATTAATATATGATAACAAGATTATTTGGTCAGAACATTAATAATTACGACGAGAGGCCCTTCGGATAGGGGGTCAAATGTATTGTAATGATGCGTCGAATTTTCACCGCAAGGCAGTGCTTTGAGTGACTTTGGGGGTGGCTGTGGCAATGATACTTGGTCGATACATTCAATTAAATGTATTGTATCGATCAGCCGAGCATCATCGCTGTAGACATACTCGAAAATTCTTATATGGACCGACATGGTGCAGAAGTTCGGCGTCGGCACCTGTGTGCTGAAAATGCGCTCTAGCTCTCTCAATATTGCTCCTGACCATCATAGTAACCAACCTAATCGCTTCTAATGATGTTGACGAAGACAAAAAGGCCGTCACTATGATGGTCACAAGCACTTCCTAAGGTACTAGAGTACGCCGAATAATCACCATGGAGGGGGTGGTTTTGTGCGGTGTGTGTTGGTAAAAATGGTTGTTTTGTATGTAGGCACGTAGATAAGGTCTAATATTATACAACTTTTACCGTACCACCACTTTCACTTAAAATCGCGCTGTGAATCAGCGTGCCATATTAGCCAACATTCGGCTAGCTTTAGACGGAAATCACGGGAGTTTCGCTAACTTAACCGTCCCCCCCTTCTCGCCGGGGGGAATCTGGGGGGAAATCCCCCCGATAAGGGGTAGGCTAGCCCCCTATCCAAAGGCCTAGAGGGCCTAAGTAGGTACCTCCCGCCCCTCGGGAAGTCTGAATACGACAGCTGGTGTCTGATGTGACACGAACAACTAACATTGAGAAGGATTATGTATAAAGTAAGCATGCAAGTTCAAGTGGAAAGTAGGAGTAGGAGTACAGCACAGCCGGCCTGCAAACCCACTTACTGCTTACTATCTGTTTATTCCCCGGCAAGCGATGCCTCATAAGTACTTTTCAGTTTCAGGAGTACTGCGTGTCAGAGTCAGAATGACTCCTCCTCCGTTAGAAGTAGAAGGTGTAGAAAATGAGGCGAGTGCGAGTGTAGACGAAGAAACAGCCGGACCAGGACCAAAGGACAAAGCTGACACCACTGAGAGAAGGAGGCTATCCTTCGCCAGCCTATAGGGGTCACTTTCCTTCAAGTCAAAAGCAACCGGAGATGATGGGTGCTGTGATGATGAGCTGTGTAGGGGTCATCTTGCGAATGCAAACTTTTTCTTGCCGCCAGGTCTACGCGCTTCTATGCGCTCAATCCGGGACGGTTTTAACGTAAGGGAGGAGGAGAAGGAAGAGGATGGTTGTTGCGAGGGCGGCGCCTGCAATGATCATCTTGCCAATGCAAACTTTTTCTTGCCGCCAGGTGTCAGGCCTTTCAAGGCAGAGTCGAGCAGATCAATGTCAGTTCGTAGGCTCACTGTGGATTCGATTCAATCCAGCAGGTACTTATTAGGCTGATACTCTCAACGAAAATGATGAGGATGACGAGCCCATGTCGAGGATTGGTAGATCTCATTTTACTGCCAAAGGTATTTGTTGTTCATCAGAAATTCCCATGGTAAAATCTATCCTTGTTCCAATCAAGGGTGTTGAAAACGTGAAAGTGAGCCCAGCGACAAAGGCCATTTATGTTGACCACGACATTGACATTGTGTCTGCGAGTGATCTTAGTCGTGAGTTGGATGAGGGAGGTTTTTATGCAACTATTATCAAAGATGCAGCAGTGGAGATTACTCAAAAGATTGGTATTCCTTCGGATGAGAAAGTTGTGTCAGTATTTGACGTGAAAGTGAAAGATGGAGACGTTGATTCACTTGATGAGGAGAAAATCCGTGCTTGTGTTATGTCAGCATTAATTGAAGATGGTGAGAAAGTATTGAAAGTCAGCCATCTTAAGACTTCATTCAAAGTGGAATACAACCCTTAATTATACCACGACATCTCAAATCTCAAAATTAATCGATGGCGCTTTGGAAGTGGAAGGATGTTTTTCCACAGTCACATCTGATGGCGGAGCAGATGGGCGCTGGGCTCTTCAAGCATTGAAACACGGAGTGCAAGATACAATTGAGTTGCAGGAATCATCTGTCGCTTAGCCTGTTGTCATGTCGGGCATATTTTGTGCATTATCTTTTCTCAGGTGAGGAGAAAGTCTATCTTTTAGCAACTGCTTCTATGGTCTTATCGAACATTAGCGCACAGCTGCGCGTCGTCAGGTATATTGCTGACACTCCTTTTTCGTCTCACTTTTGCTCTTGCGTATTTTTACGGACCAACTTAGCTACATTGGGGGAAATTGGAAATATCTCAAATACTTGGCCCTTGTTAGCGTTGCCTTGGGTATTCCGTTTGTGGGCATAAAAGCTTTTCGCACGTTGCGCAGGTTCAAGTTTGATGTAAACGTCCTGGTAAGCAAGATAATCCTACACACAGCTTTTGTCTCGACTCAGCTGGCTGTTGCGCTACTGTCACTTACATACATTTTAGGTCCTTTTTGCAGTCATTGGAGCTATCGCTCTTCAAGATTATGTTGAGGCAGCAGTGTTAACATTTCTCTTTGACATAAGCGAGTATCTTGAATCATTAGCAATGACTCGTGCACGAAATGCTCTTTCGACGATTGTTAGTGTACGCCCAGAAGAAGCAAACCTGATCAATCCTCTCACCAACGAAACTGTTGTATTACCAGCCACTGCAGTCAAGGTTGGCTCCATAGTCTCAGTTCGGACAGGAGACAAAATTCCCTGTGACGGGATTGTTGTGGAAGGAGAGTCAACCGTGGACGAGTCAAATTTGACAGGGGAGAGCAGGCCAGTGAAAAAGGTTCCTGGCAGTGAAGTCTCTGGAGGCACTATCAATACTGGAAATACGCCAATCAAAATTAGGACTACTGCCACCACAAACAATTCTGCTATTGCAAAGTTATTGAGGATTGTCGAGGAGGCGCAATCAAATCGCAGTCAAACAGAGGCCATTGTAGATTCGATTGCGCAAATTTACACTCCGATTGTTGTGCTGTTAGCAATTTGTATGTGCTCATTCCCTTGGATCGTTTCGTATGAGGTTGGGCGGTTTTGGTTCAAGAACGGACTAGTCCTCCTCGTTGTAGCTTGCCCGTGTGCACTTATCATCAGCACACCAGTCACGTATGTAGCTGGACTTGCCGCTTGTGCACAGAAGGGTATCATTGTGAAGGGAGGTCAGCACCTCGAGACTCTAGGTAAAGTACAGTTTATTGCCTTCGATAAGACAGGGACCCTGAGCGAGGGCGTATTTCAACTGCTACACTTCAATGAAATTGGTCAAAGTCGTGATCGGAAGGAAGTTCTTGCCTACCTATCTTTGATGGAATCATCAGCTAGTCATCCTCTTGCAGATGCCATCGTGAAGGGAGCTGCCAATGAAAAGGCCGAAATCCCTTTACATCTTCAGGTGAAAGATCACACTCTTTTACCAGGAGAGGGAGTAGTTGGTATCATTGATAACAAGACAGTTCACGTGGGCAACAAAAGGTTATTTCTCCGTTTAGGACTGCATCAGAAATTGTCCGAAGAAGATAAAGTAACAGTGGATGGTTGGGCTTCGTCAGGGGGCACGATTGGGTTCATTTCCATCGAAGGAGAAGGTATCGTTGGCTCGTATTGTGTCGCAGACAAGATTCGAGATGAGACAAAAGATTGTCATTCAAGATTTGAAGGAGAAGGGCGTTGATATTACTATGCTCACCGGGGATCAGCGTCAGGCCGCACTCGGTGTGGCTCAACTGATTGGATTGGATGAAAATGACTGTGAAAAGTGATCTCCTACCGGAAGAAAAGTTGACTGCTATCCAAGAAATGGTAGATGACTGCAAAGGTGAGAAAAAGTGCGGAAGACTGAAGAAAGTAATGATGGTTGGTGATGGAGTTAACGATGCACCAGCACTAGCTATCGCTGATATCTCTGTTGCGATGGGCGAGGGATCCGCTTTAGCTTTGGAGACAGCAGACGTGACAGCTTATGGGATCCGATTTAAGCAAGCTTCTCTTTATCATCAATATGGGACCACGAGTTACACGGAGGATCGTTGAGAATGTTGTATTTTCTTTCATGGTCAAGGCGATTGTAGTAGGTTTTACTTTTGGGGACAAGGCCTCTCTATGGGGGGCTATCGTTTCAGATGTTGGGGCTATGCTCCTTGTTACACTTAACGGGCTAAGACTATTGCCATCTAAATCCGAGAACAAAGTGAAAGAGGCGGAGAAGAAATGTGAGTCAAATGATGAAGAGGAATCAACGTGATAAAGCAAAGAAGTAGGAAAAGGAAATCAATCATCGACAAGTAGGAAGGAGTCTGTGTTTCTGAAAGCGAGTTTGTCTATTTCCAATGTGCGTTTAGAAGATATTTGTTATAACACTAGAACTTAAAGAATAGGAATTTAAATATATACACCTTGCAGGATAATAATAACAACTTAAAAAATACTCAACTAGCCTAACTACAATACATACTTGCTGAGTAGACTCGAGGTCCGTTCATTGCCATGTGTTTACACACATAACAAGGCCGCAACGAGGCGACTGAGGCTGATCCTCACCATTTGTATAGATCTCCCTGACAAGGATACCTCGCTCTATCTCTGGCTTATCTGCTTGCCCAGAGCCAGCCTAGAACCTAGAGCCTCTAAGCCTCTAGAGCGAGAGAGCCCTGGCTGTTGGCTGCCTTGAGCTTCTCTGCCTGAGCTGCCTGATTCAGTAGATAATAGTCAAGTCAGCCAATCGATCTCTGGCTCGCTCGAGTCTCGAGTCCCTTTTGTGTCTGCTGCAGTGCGTTAGATACATATAGATAAACCCTTTGTCACCATGGCTGTCACTTTCACTTCTCGCTTTCCACTTCAACATCATTACAATAGCGCTATCTCTCTCTAGAGTATCATTATCAAGCGGTCGAGGACAACAACAAACGTAAAACTCTCCGCCCTTTATCTGTAGATGTCGTCGTCGCAACTGTCCAATCCGCAAGCAGTATGGTTCCTCGGGGCTCCAGTTTCGAAGGCAATAGCCATAACAGCAGTTGTCACTTATATCGTGGCAGAAATGAATAAGTTGCACCAGGCATTAATTTTCGGTGCGTCAACGACATCATTGTATGCTATGCTAAGAAGATATTTATATCATTTCACTCACTAACACTCTCTGTCTCGTCCTATGACACTAACAGATACGACTAAAATATTTGACCAAGCACAGTTCTATAGAATATTTGTTTGCAATTTAACATTCGGCAGTATGGGCGAATTAATTTTCGGGCTTTTGGCATTATGCCCATTGCTGCGGAGGTTTGAGCGTGAGATGGGGAGTAGAAAGTTCGGTGCATTTATCGTTTACACATCAATTTTATCAACTGTCGTGGAGCTTTTATTCTTCAATATATTTTTTGATATTGAGCGATACTCTGGTCCGTACCCCCAGCTGGGTGCAGTTCTTGGCCTATTTCACAAATTCACACCACGAATGCATCCGAAGTTCTTCGGTGTACTTGGCTACGACTTTTCGGAAAAATCAATCACCTATGGGCTTTGTGCACAAGTAATTTTGAGTGGGGGTTTCAGTACTATCATTCCCACATTCTTTGGCTTCATCTCTGGGTTGTTCGCGGTGAAATGGAGTGAGACTGAGCTACCCGACTTAGTGTACACAATCGCCGGACTGATTGGAAAAGTTATCACAGATGATGCCCCTGCAGTTATGATGTCTCGATCTGTACAACGGGGCGGTTCGAACCGAACGAGACGATGCTCCAACTGGGACAAGACCAGCGGCACCACCAGGCGCAACCTCCACGACCACCTCCACCGCCTCCAGAGGAAGCAATTGCGCAACTTTGTGCAATGGGATTTGATAGAGAAGCCGTGGTCAGGGCATTACAGCAAACTGATAATAACATTGAAGCTGCTGCCAACCGACTGTTGATGGGCTAAACGAATGCTAATTGAACAATAATTCCTGTTACTTTACAATCCATTTAGATCCCAAACTTTGTCTTCTTCGCCTATGACTTTACCATCCACTTCTCTTATCAAACGATAGGCCTCCACAACACCGATATCAAATTTGTTGTCATCATGTCCAGGAAGGGGTTCATTATCAAACCCAAGGGCTGAATAGCTCTCTCCGTTGATGAAGTCCTGGTCTAAACGAATGCCATTCGTGCCCTCCACATTTGCTCCCATGGCAAGATAATCTGATTTGGCCACCATATACTGCTCTCTAATTGCCTGGCTTTCGAGGTTGTCGATGCTGGAGAAATCGGGTGTCCAATTAAAGCACTTTGGATCGGGATCTACTCGAAATAGGAAACACTCTCCATCACCATAACTTGCGGGGTTCACATTCCAAGCATGAGAAGCAAACATCCCAATGGTCGCAGTAACATTGCCAACAATTGCTTCGATTAGAACTATTGTGTTCTTGTATCGGTTACATTGATTATAAAACGATGCCAGTGAGCGTCCATGAATCTCTGTTGAGTAAATCAAGTCAAGCTTGGTCGTCTTCAGGGAGACTGGTAGCCACTTTGCTAAATTTGATCGCACTATTGTTGGTTTTGCAAGCTTTACCGGTTTATCGTCGGATAGAATATATCCCAGTGGCTTCGGTGGAGTCTCGTCAACGTAAATTGGCATGTTTTCAACTGCCCATGTTTCATGATACTTCAAGGCTCGCCTTAGCATCTTACGATTGGGGTACAGCTTTGCAACCTTACCAGCTTTGGGATACATTTTATCAAGATGTTTCGCAAGCGTGAATTCAGGATGAAAAGTCTTCTTCCTAACTTCATTCCACCATGATTTAGAGTCGGTCAGTTTCAATACCTTGAGTTCTTTCTTCGAGATGAGCTTGATCAAAGAAAGTGCCATACGGAAGTAAGCTTTGCAACCTTCCACCAAGAAGATATCCATAAGGTGTAGGACATCGCTCCTTTTCAAAATTGAGGTAAAGAAGCGCTTAAATATAATATCTAGCGCTTCAGGCTTCAAAGCACCGCAACTTTCCATTATTTTGAAATGTGCTGAGCTTTGTTTCTTGACATAGAATTCATATGTTTTGCACCAAGAGTAATATTCCTTCTGCGAGACTGGTACGAATTGCGAAGTATCATTAATCATTTCGCAAATTGTTGCATATGTATAGCTTGCTGGCATGTGAGTCAATAGTAATGTGGCAATGTCTGGAATGGTTGGACTGTACTCAATGCCAATAACTTGCTGCAATGTGCATAGAACAAGTGTTAATTGCTTAGCCCCTTCTTCCGGTAGAGGGTAATCAATGTGAATGAGCTCATTGAGAACCTCTTGCGTAAGGCCGAGATCTGGTGCAATTGCATCATCTCGATCTGCTGGATTAGGGAAGACTGCATTTAGAGCGAATTCCCACTTCGTCTCGATGCTTTTCTTGTTACCGATCGTTCCATACGCATCGGTTTCTGTGATGGGCAGTTGAGGATTTGCTGCTCTTGCAATAGATGAGATCCATACTGCACATCTAAGGTGAGGTGGCAAACCCAAACGACACTTTTGCTTCAGCCGTTTTAGTGATTGCTTGTCATTCTTCGCACCAAGGACCAGTGGCGTTCGATCACCAAACCAGCCAACCTTTTCCTTTGATATATCTCTGCCAAATATGGAATCCTGAGATTGTACAAACTTATCGCTCTCGCTCATGCTTGGCCAACCAAGGATTCTATTCTCCCTTTGCTCTTTCTTGGGAGGACCCCCTGCCTGTTGATTATCATCCACTAACAATGAATAAACATCAAAGACACACCTCATGGACACACAATGACATAATGCATGCAATCCATTTTGAAATTTTGGATCTTCAGATTTTTCGATTTTGCACACATGCAATGCGATGGTCATAAGATGTGTATCTTTTACTGGGCTTTTCTATGTGTTTCTATCTCGCCCACAAACAGATGCACACATCAAATTCCAGCGTTGATTTTATTTTTGCCACTGTCGATTTCCATTCACACATAAGTACACAACCCACAACCACGATAACCACGAACACTCACACGATCTCTAATCTATTACTGTGAAGCATTGCCGCCGCATCATTAATCTTTTAAAATTACTAAAGAATGGCACGATCGCTTGGTGGAAGCTCCGCGTATTCTTACGCCGCCAGTGGTGCAAGTAGCAGTGACTATGAAGATGAACTCGATGAAGCTTGAGAACTCACCAAGCAGATACTTTGAATCTGCCGCAGCGGCGGTTGGGCCTCGCTCTGCTGCTGCTGCTGCTGCTGACGCTGGTGGAGAATCCACTCCTCCTGTCGAAGATGTTGACTTGGCAAATATTCTTGCACAAGATGCTGACTTGGCAAGTACATTTATTCTCAAACCGGTGCGGAAACACGACAATGACCATGAAATAATAAGCCCACTTGAATCAAATAGTGGGGAACGCTCGCCTCGCCAGGAACATTCTCAGCGTTATCAAGAATACTATGATGTGTTGGAGATGGCAAATAATCGCTTGAGTCAGAAATCACAACTACCCTCTCGTCTCGATTCAGATGAAGCAGTAATTCTTGATGAATATTATGAACAGAAGAGGAAGTCAAAGAAGAAAAAGAAGAAGGACAAAAAAGAGAAACGTAAACAGCAAAAACATGAGGAGGACAAGGAAGAAGATGTAGATATAGATGTGGATGGTAGAAGGAGATCATCCGTATTTCAAAACGTCTTTCAGCCTTCTCTTTTTGAAGCTCACACTAATGGCAAAAGAGCCTCCATCTCGAGTGAAGCAGAGCTGAGATCTCAACTTGAAAAGCCGAAGCATAATGGCAGTTTTGTTGATGAAGAAAATGCTCTAGATCCGAATGATGAAGTTCCAGGGCCTATCGCTTGGAGTCCGGCTGCACTCGTCAACGCATCACGATCAAAGCAATCTGGTGGAAGGACCAACAAGCAAGGATTCTACACGCAAGTCGGAGGATCCACTTCTGCAACGAAAAAACCAACCGGATTCGGAGGTTGGGTGCAAAACTTGATGCAGCCACGCAGTAGTGACAAAGAGTTGCCCAAAGATTACAACCTTAATAGTATTGGGAGATCAGATAGTGCAATGACTGAATCGCCAAGTTTGTCGCATTCACGCAAATCAAGTGAATCAAAGAAGAAGAAGAAGAAAAGAAGCAAATATAAAATCCTTAACTCGATGTGATTCTATAGATTGGGGAGATGAAAGTGCTCTAGGTGATCATGATGACGATGATGAAGAAGAAAGTGTCATTAGCCGCCAAAAAAGTTCCGAGATTGAAATGAAGGTTGTAGATAGTTGCAGTTTCAATGAAATCAACGAATCCAGCGAGAACTGGAATGCAAATTCTGATTATATTGAGAAATTAGTTTGGTACAGAGATAGACGAAGGTTGGCAATTATTGTGACACTTGTAGTTGCGTTCTTGGCCGGTTGCTCTGCGCTTTATTTTAGTGATGGGAATGAAAAGGCAGAAGGCTCAAACAAAGAAGAAGAAGAAGTATTTGATGCAACAATAAAGGAAAATGTTCCAGACAGCAGCCACATCAAGGAACCTCATCCAACTTACCCGCTGCCGCACAACCCACCACCGATTGATCACTCAGTCTTACAAGGTGGATATGATGGCTCATTATTGCAACCTCTATCTGCTGATGAATATAAGATCATTATTGAAAAAATAACTCCGGATGCAAATGTTTTGAGCAACTCAGATACTCCACAAGCAAAAGCGATGACCTGGACGCTAGAGGATAGGACAAAGTACAGTGTTGAAGTTCCAGCACGTGTGGGAGTGAGATATGCTCTCGCAACCCTATACTACTCTACAAATGGTGATAATTGGCTCAACAACACGAACTGGAAAAGTGGTCATGAATGCTTGTGGAATGGGGTCTACTGCGAGTTGGATGAAAACAATATCATATCCCTCACCTACCTGAATCTTGTCACCAATAACCTTGATGGTTCAATACCCGATGAGATTGGATACATTGAGTCACTTCGTCGAATCGAATTGGGAAGCAATCAGCTTATTGGGCCAATCCCAGAAACATTTTCCAGACTCAACGAGTTGCGCACGATTTCTGTGAGTGACTAACCAGCTAACGGGAGAAATCGGAGCCAACATTGATGGCTTGACAAAGCTAGCAAATTTGGATCTAGCGAACAATCGATTCCGTGGTCACGTTCCACATGGTCTTGGTGGTATTCCTACCCTCTCTTATGTGCGGCTGAGCAGTAATAGGTTTACAGGAGCCTTTCCGACATCCTTCATCAGCCTCAACAACCTCCACACGTTGCTTATTGATAACAATGCCATTGGCGGAACGTTACCTGCATTGATGGGCATGATGAAGACACTGGTGAACTTGCGTCTACACAAGAATGACTTTTATGGCGAACTCCCGAACTTTTCTGACGCAATACTCCTTGAAACAGCTCACTTTGATGACAACTTCTTTAAAGGTCCCCTACCTCAATTTGGATCGCAGAGACTAAGAGAACTTTACCTTGATAAGAATTCTCTCACTGGCGCCATACCAGTTAGCTACGGTAACCACCCCAAGCTTCAAGTGCTAAGTGCAAGAAACAATGATATCAGCTCTACCATTCCTGCATCGCTCGCGAAGGCCACGAACCTTGGAGTGCTCGACTTGTCTTACAACAAGATTTCTGGGGAGTTGAGTGAGACCCTGTCACAGTTAACACAACTCAAACAACTCTATCTGAATAATAACAGACTTCAGGGTTCATTTCCATCATGGTTGGGGTCGATGGAGAACTTGGAAATAGCTCATTTCAACAACAATTTATTCTCTGGAGATTTACAGCTCGGCTATGAATTTGAGCATCTTGATTTCTTGAAAGAGTTTACTATTGAATTCAATCAAATGGTGGGCATGGTACCAGAAGACGTTTGCGATTTACTGTTGGATGTACTTACCGCAGATTGTTGGGGAAATCCAGCTGCTGTTGAATGTCCTTGTTGTACTAAATGCTATTGACATGAAGTGCCATAGCAGAGGTAGCAGTAGGATACTTCTCTCTAGAGGTACTAGGACGACTACGGCAGGCGATTGCTTGTGGCGAGTGCTATCCTTGTTGTACTAAATGCTTTTAATCTGTACTTACTTGACTTAATTAATCTTACCAAATGATACACATACAGTCAACAATAATCTATGGGCGCAAGGAATCATCATCTATTGGTCTCTTCCAGGAAAATATGTATCCTGTTCCAGAACATTCACGACATATTTCGTTACCATCATCACACACTGGACAAGATTTGCCGATGCCATCGATGAACAATGCATCTGTCTCTCCTCCGATTCCTGACAGGAAAGATACACCTCCGCAAAATCTGCAATAGGTAGATCCAACGCCAGAACATGATTTACATATTGTTGGTTGAGGATCTGACCATAAAGAGCGTTTGATTGTCCTCATCGTCGGAACTCGTTTGCGTTGTGGTGGTACAGTCTCATGTATATTATTTGCAATGGAAGGTATCAAAGTTTCATCGCCAAAGGCTTCACAGAGATCTTCACAATCATCGTCTTGGAAGAATTGACTTCCTTCACTGCTCTCTGCAGATAGATATGATTTCGTCGTCCGTTGATGGATAGTTCTGGCGACGGTACTTTGTCGAAGATTCATCATTGGAAATGCAACCGTTTGCTGTGCAATGAAGATCAGCACAAGTAATGTCCGGATCAGCGGGAAGAAGGAAAATTTGCGCATCATGGATAAAGTAAATGATGGATAGAGTTATCCATTGAATAGTCTCCATACAATCGCTCGATATGGTTTGTTCAAAAAGCCAATCCTTTTTTTGATTAGATAAATAAGTGATTAGTTTAGGATTTGGCTTTTGTTGGCAGGTTGCATCACTTCTACTTTCGGCGTTCCGCTTTGGCTGCAAGTGGCTGGCTGGGCGTGTGTTAGCAAAAGCAGCTGCTCTCAGCAGATGGCTTTTCTTGAAGCGATGGGCATAGATTCCAGTTTTATCGCTTTGATGGGATTGATTTCACCTTCTCCTGACTCCTGACACAGAATCTTCGATTTCGAGGATCTTTGCTTTCCTCCATGCCACAGCCAGATCTTGATGGGTAATCATCATCGCATCAATAGTACTCCACCATTAACAAGGTAAGTGAGTGCAACTTACAGGATATCCGCAGCTATGTTATTATTATGCTTCTATATAGAGAGACACATGACATGCATGCACGTGAACTGCCTATGCTTGTCGCCGATAGAAGATAGAAGTATCCTCTCACATACTCCTATCTTCCGTGCTGCCATACATGACACATCATGCTCTATTCAATTCAATTGTTCGGCAATAATTCATTTCTCACTTCAAAATTAACTTGCACTCCCTCAGCTGCTCAGTCAAGAGTATGAACGTAATGATATCGATAAGAACCGTCGCTGCTTCTGTTGCGGCACACTTCCGTCCAAGTCTCTTTATTGTACCGGTTGTCAATTGGTGAACTATTGCTCTGCCACATGTCAGAAAAGAGATTGGTCGAGGCACAAGCTTTGCTGCAAGAAGATTCAGCCGTTGATGAACGGCGAAAGTATAGTTGAGTCTGGGTCTGATGAGGCGAAACAGCTCCGCCAAAAAGGGACAAGTGATGGGGATCCCACGCGCATGAATGAAGAGGCAGTAGCAATTTCTCCCGAGGCCCGCAGGCTCAAACTAGAAGGGCGCTTTGATCAGGCAGTTGCAATGTACACACGTTGTCTTGAGTTAGATTGCTACAATCATTGGTACTCTTTCCAACGCGCTGAAACACTCTGGATGAGTTACTCAAAGTTGATATTATGATAGTTTATTGTATGCAATCGTCTTCTTATTCATCAGCACCTCCTACATTCCTATTCACAGATGGGCGCAAATAAGCAATTTAGCATTCTTAATCTCGCTATTCACGATGCTCTGTACACAATTACGTTGGATCAAACGTGCCAGCCCGCCTGGTCGTTGATGATTAGATGCATGATCGATACGCTTCAGCTTGAGCAAGCTGGATCTGCGTGTGAAGAGGCAATCCGCTTATTCCCCAGGGGATCAGAGAGCCACGACATGTTCAAAACATTGAAGCTTCAAATCCACCGAATGAAACAGCGATGCCGGCAGCATAATCCCGTCATCACCCACGAAATCGCAGACTGGAATGATGGCCTGTGTTTCTTCTACACTACTGGTATGGTCAAAGAAGGGCATCCAGAGTTGCTCTCTGTCGACTTGCCGTACCCTAATCCACGCACCAGTCGCATTATGAAACGTTTGAAAAAAGAAAAGGATGAAAATGGATCGTATCCTTTTACTCTTGGTGCGTCGATCTGGATTAAAGAGACTAAACAGTGGGTCTCGCCTATCCCTGTCACAGTCAAGAAGCAACGTCAGCAGATTTTCAAACATCTCATGACGAAGACAAATCATAAGAGCAAAGTGGTCGTGCTCAAGGTGGACAGCACAAGCAAAGAGAGTCGTCCTGAGCCCTTGAGCAAGGAGCAGGCTGAGGCTTACATTGAAGAGATCGTGAAAAATGCTCCTAGGGTTCAAGCTTGTACAATCGTGGCGAGAAGCTTGTTCCTGAGTCTTTCCTTGCTTCTTTGGCTTTCGGGTCTCTTTCCTTGGGAGAGGATAATTGATGACAATTACTCTCTCACCTCTATGCTATCGACTGGAATCTTTTTTGCATCATATTATCAAGTAAACAAATTCATGAACTTTACACATATTCTTTAGCATTAGAACTCATCTTCTGAGTCGTAGTCGTAGTAGTCTTCGTCTTGTTCACGTTCATCACTGCTCCAGTCCCAGTCGTCTTCAGTTGAGTCTTCGTCGCTAAACACTCTGCCCAACGATGCAGGATGTACATTCCTATCCCTATTACTATCAATTCCATGAGTTCCTATTCTACTTCTTTCGGTGTCATTTTTTGTTCGATATTGATGTGAAGATTGTGCTGTTTGCTGTTCATCGTCGTCACTATCATCTGATACCATGCCACCTTCTTGTAGCCATGTTCTAAATTTGTTCACATTCGGCTGTGAATGCAGTGACTTTCGGACATTCCTCAAAGCACACATCTTTTCATTGAGCTCTATTGGATCTGCAAGTGGTTCTTTGTACAATAACCATGCATAAACAGCAGCTGCGCTACGGCCATGTCCAGCTCTACAGTGGACATACACTCTGTCTCCCCTGGATTCATGTTTTTGAATAAAAGACACAGCCTTCTTTAGATCCTCAACACTTGGCTCGAAATGATCTACAGTTGGCAGCCGCAAATGTTCTATTCCAAGCCGACGATATGATTTCACTGGCCCTTGATATTCTTCGCACATATTCACAACACCTCTAACTCGAAATTGTGAGTGTAACTTTTCTGGATAATTCATGAATCCAAAAGGTGCACCACCAAGAACGACTGCATTATCTACCACCGTTGTCCATTTTCCAATCCGCCGAGATACCGTTATCGGCAGTGTGGGCCAAAACAGAGCTTTACTAACGACACTTCCCAATGGCTTGGGAAGCATATGCTTTTGATTGAGGACATAAAGAGTTATTGTCGCAAATGCTACTGATCTAAAGCACAATTTCGCCAGGCCTAGGCCAGATAATAGAGACACGTTGTGCTCCGTAGATGCCCTCAATGGCGACCGAGGTACATTGTTGCGGCGTCCCTTTTGGCTGCCACCGGAGATATGAATAGGATAATCGTCGTCATCATCATTGCTGCCATCTCCGTCATTATTGTTTTTCTTCCCTTTTCCAGTGGTAGCAGTGGTTGGCGAATAGCTGTCGGAGTATAAGCGAGGCCGATGATTGGTATTGATACCAAAGTCGCCACTGTTACTATGAGGTGTTGCCATGATGATGTTTCGTCCTTTTGTTATTATTTGAAGAAGTGTGGTCGCTTTTGCGCTTGCGGATTTTGAATTTTAGCGACCCGAGTCTTTGAGAGAAGAGAGGAAACCCAGTGCCCAGGGCAGACCAGCAATCAACTCAATAAGAGCAACGCCAGCAATGGCAGCATGTGAGAAGAAGGCGAGAAGAGGCTAATAATAAGCGGGCTGTAAAAGCTAGAAGATCAGGAGGTGACTGGGAGATTATATTGGTAGCATATTCTTCCTCTGCTGTGCTACGGCTATATATGCATCGCGACCTATATCGCGACTAAAAAATGCTGTTAGGGACCCTTAGCTTATTGAACAATCCAATTAATCAAGTTAACTGGAGCTTTATAGATATTATGCATAACTATAGAATTCTACCACCCACTAAAGTCACCAAATGATGTCTTCTTCGGGGGAGGAGGCAAACGAGAGATCCCAACATCTACATTCGTGCTTGTCTCCGCCTTCCTTTGCTTCGTTGCTTTTGACGAGTCACTCTTGGCAACCTTGAGATACTTTCCAATCGTAAATGATTCGGAAGCGACATCATCACTGCTTTCTTTTGACAAGACATTACCTCTATCAGTAGCTGCATCCTTTGAAGAAACAGTTGAGCTCAGTCCTACAGCAGGTGATGACTTTCGAGAATCTCGCAATTGTTGTTTCTCCTTCTTTCGTTTTTCAATCCTTCTCCTCTCCAAGTCCAATGCCTCACTTACAGGGTTGTCCAATATTTCAATACTCTCAATTCTGACTGTCTCCAGAGGTTTGTCATCCTTATTCGTTGGTATCTGCTCCATTCGTCTCAAGGTATCCAACCCACGTAACACTTTTCCAAACACAGAGTGCTTGCGATCAAGATGTGAACACGATTTGTACGTAATGAAGAATTGCCGTCCATTTGTCCCGGGTCCTGAGTTGGCCATTGAAAGCACTCCCTGCCCAGAATGAGTCAAACGATCATCAAACTCATCTTGAAAAGGCTTGTCCCAATAACTGCTCCCCTGATCATCCTTTCCCTTACTATTATCAGCCTTCTTGCCTCCCTGAATCATAAAGTTAGGAATCGATCTATGAAACTTACTCCCATTATACTCTCCCTTCTCCGCCAACAACATAAAATTCATAGACGTCCGTGGCACTACATCACAATGAATTTCAATATCCATTACACCCACAGTTGTAAACATGCGAATTGTTCCCTTCTTCTTGAGACGTTTCAATTGTTCACATTGTGATGTAATTATTTCAGTCTTCGGTGGCTAAGCGGGAAGTGTTTTTATTGGTTACAGTCATGGATGTGGATGTGAAGCTTCCAGAAGCTTTGCCGGAGGTTAGATTGATGGATGTTATGAGCTCGTCTGTGTATATCAATTGCTGTTGTTGTTGTTGTTGTTGTTTCTTTGAAGAGGTAGTATCATTAGTATTCAATTTGAGCAACTTCTTTGATTCCTCCTCTGCAGCCTTTTCTCTCTTGCGTTTCTCTTTGGACAACTTGTCCATAATTCGTGATGCAGTGACACTATGTCGTACATTCCCCGAGTCACCTCCTGCAGTATGATTGTTAGTGTTTTTGATGGAATCACGCTGGGTACGGATGTGATTAAAATTCTGGATATCTCTTAATTTGCAGTGTCTTTCATCATTTGGATCCTGCAATACAATCACATCATCCTTGGTGAATTTCAATCCACTCACTAGATCTATGTAGTTCTTCGCCTTGACATTTAATTCGTGATACGCCTCGTAGGAGTACACATTGGCTTCATTCCCCGGTGGACGTTGACGAATCGCCACTATCTTAGTTCGATCCGTAAACGGTTTATTCAATACAGGACATTGCCATTTGCCAGTAGAGTCATCCTTGTCCATATTCAACATCAATAAATCTCGACTCGTCATGGGTCTCCCAGTGACAGGATCCACCTTGTTTTTCATTACAAAGGGGAGAATGGCGGCATTATCAAATATAACTCCATCGGAAGAGCAGACGGGTGTTGTGAAGGGAGTTAGGGTGAGTGCACAGCAGTCGAATGGTAGGGGGCGTGCACCTGCGGATGATGATGTGCCTGTGTTGGAACGGATGGATTGATTGGACCGATGTTCTCGGGCGGATTGATATTGTTTTTCCTTTTGTCGTTTTGGCATTTTGTTTCGACTATCAACTACCACATCAACTGTAGTTGCTGCTTCATGCTATGATGCATGCTATGCTATAATATTATGCTCTTTTGCTGTGCTTCTTCTGTGCATAGCTTACTACTTGAGATAGAGAGCACCTGCTTGCTGCTTTGCTCCTTGCTCTTTGCTTGGATCTCAGATGTGCTGATGCCAACGAAATAGGTATAGTCTAATATCAACTTTCGCATTCTTGAATTTGAATTCCTTATATTCTTTCCTGCGACAATCATTTCCAGCAACCATTTACCTCACAAGATTCGACTGTTGAGAGGCAAACGCCAAGCAGAGGTGCTAAGTGCTAGGTGCTGGTGACATGGCTAGCAGGTAATACCACCGTTCTCACGCGAGAGCACTAAATAAGTCGGCCGTTTTATCACCACTAACTGAAACTAAAGAGGATCACACATTCGAATGCGAAAGAATACGACCCGTCGAGCTAGCCACAGCGTATAATATTACTCCCAATAATATTATTACATAAATGTCTTCTCCTGGCAATGCCGTAGACAAGAAGCTTGCCTACGAGGGCGTAGAGGTGGTTGCCCTACCACCACGGCCACCACCTCCTCCGCGCTCGACGCCGCCTACCTCCATTAACCGTTGATAGACGCACACTCTCCTTTCCCGCTGCATTCGAAAATTCACCACGGACCAGACTGGCTATTTCGGAATCGATGGAGCAGGTTGAAATGACTACGCCTCCTCGACCTGTCCATATTATGTCCACTTCTACTGCTACTGCTGGTGCTGCTGCAAAGACTATTAGTAATAAAAATACCATCACAGGAGGAGCTGCAAACATCAAAAATGATACTAAAAAAGGACAACATCAAAGGCAAAGCTCGTCACTCTCCAGTAAAAGTTCCAATTCCAACAGCACCAATAGTAAAAACGCATCATCTGCCATTACAACAACAAAAACAACAAGTTCCAAACCAAACACCAGTAAGACAGGGAAACACAAAAAGAAAATGACCTACGTCCAAATGGCCAAAAAGGGATATCAAGAATTAGTCCATGCCATTATTCGTCCACCTCGATCCAAATACCCCCTTGAGGCACTGGGGGCAGACCAATTCCAATTTTGTGGGAAGTCATTTGAACGGAAGGACTTTGGTGTGGTCAATGAACGTGGATTGTTGATTGAATGCAGCATGTGGCAACGTGTGCAGGAATGAGGGGGGATGAATTTGACGTAAATGTACGAGAAAGAAGAGGAAAGGCAACAGACTGTATTTGAACGACAAGAGTCGGAAGCAACAGATGCAACACCCATGCGTGGTAAAATTCAATTCATTCCACAACCCAGAAATAATAGCAGTGCGTTGTCTGAAGATGACAATCTGGACACTATAGAAAAGGGACGGTTATTATACGTAACAATGCCGGATTCAAATGAGACGGAGGATACTGCTGTGTCATCGACTCCATCATCATCCAAACCGCAGAGTGATGGTACTACTGATCATAATATATCACCTCCTGGTCCTCATCGTTCCTCTGTTTTTTCACCAGAGGCAAAGTTATCAAGACCGAATGATGAAGAACCTATGCAATCATCAGCTGCAGCAGCACCTACTACAATCATCATCATCACCTAGAAGTAGACATTTGGAACGTCGACCTGTGGTGATTTACCTTCATGGGAACTCTTCCTCTCGAACAGAAGTGATTCCCCAATTAGGTCACTTGTTGGCATTAGGTCTCACTGTAGTGGCATTTGACTTTTGCGGCTCGGGCCGCTCCGAAGGAGACTTTGTCAGTCTTGGCTACTACGAACGAGAAGACTTGCAAACTGTCATTAATTACCTACGTGCCTCCGGAACAGTGTCCAGTATTGCACTCTGGGGAAGATCCATGGGTGCTGCCACGGCACTCATGTATGGATCACGTGATAATACAATCTCGTGTATGATTCTAGATTCTCCATTTATTGATTTGGCAACACTGGCGCAAGAGCTAGTAGAACGGGGCAAACAGCATGGAGTACACTGTGCCACAAATTGTGGTGTCCATGGTGATGCGTATGCTCAAGAGTTCGGTGAAGCAGGAGGCACGATTCAACATTAAGCATATTTCTCCCGTGAGTCATGCACCGAAATGTTTCATCCCGGCCATGATTGTGGCTGGTGAGCATGATGACTTTATTAAGAAGCGACATGCGGAAGTTATTCATAGACAGTACGCCGGTGATAAGAACCTTGTCATTGTGGATGGTGATCACAACAGTCCTCGTCCTCGATATATGATCCAGGGAGCAATGTTATTTTTGCAGAGTTGTATGAAAGTGAGTGCCAGCTTGGAGCTGATAGTACCGCCCGATACAAGTCTGGTTACTCCACCTTGGCTTTCTCCGGAAAATTTGAGAAATTTATCGGCTTCAGTTGAAACTTCGGAGGGGGAAAGTAGGTGGAAGATCTTGGTTTTCTGCCTGAGGATCCGCCGAGGACAATCTTCTTCGCAAGAGAGAAAGAAACAACAGAATCGACAACGACCGCTTGCTCTTCCATCATTGAATCATGAGGACTGGAGTCTGTTTTAGCCGGTCGAGTACGGATGTCTCAAGAAACAGCGCTCAGCAAAATAATAGTGTTGCTCCCTATGATGAAACTGGAGCGACACTGCCTGACATGTCCAAACGGCAGAAAGAAATTCAATCGAGCTTGTTCAAAATGCTGGGTGAAAATGAGTTGCCTGTGAGTTAGGAAGAAACTGATTGAGTGACACATAGTATTATCAACAGCTAATGCATTGTACTGACGTTCGGGAAGTAACTTTCTATTATAATGAAACACTATTACGAGCTAGTCAGTCTTAGATGATGCATTGTAAGATAACATGGGTGTCTTGAGTGAGAGACCAGCACCCTTCTGCGACTCCAAGGCCAACGCAATGACCTTCACGGAAGAACGGACGAGAGACACAACCTGTCGAAAATCCTTCCTTCGCTGCCTCAAACTTGTCGCCTTTTGTCTGACCTCACTATGGTCATCCGTGCTCAAGTTATCAGTTGTCGTCATCCTTCTTATGATCAGCACCTGTCACTCCAGTTTCTTCGTCTGTATAAGATGGTAGTCTTGCCAAGGTTGATCGGAGATCTGCGATGACCTGCCTTGGCTTTTTGGGGAGCGTCATTGTTGTTATTTAATGAATCCAGCCAAATCTTAATTCCGTGTGGGCAATTTGAAAGATAGTTCGAAAACTTGACGATGCTACCAAGAGTTTGTTTGTGTTTCTGTGCGTCATTCTCGTCGTGTTTGCTCTGATCTTCTCTGTCAACAATGTCTTTGTACGAGGTCAAGGCAGAGTTACACGACTTGCAAAGTTGTTCAAACCCTGAGCTGCAACGCTCTGCCAAGGTAGACGTATCTGCAGGAGGCAAATTCAGCTTGGCATTTGTTCGGAGCTTCAGCCTTGGCTTGGGGGCCTCCAACTTTGACTCCAGCAAGGACGAACCCAATGCAGTCCACAGAATGCCATCCACAAGATGTTCACCCATGAAATTGGCTGCATGAACTTCCTTAGCAAGATCAGGAACTCGGATGGCATAACTTCCAAGTATATTGGGTGATTGCACCGACAGAGCAAAAATGGTGCGGAGAAGCTGCAACCTTACAACATTTGACGCGTCACTCTCATTTTGTGTGCATGTGTACAATGATAACAATTCTCGGAATAGACCAGAGTCGAGCAAAACTTTTGCATCCGAGTCCGACAGGGTTGTTCTCTTACTTCCACCTCCCTCAAAGACGGTCTGAAAGTCGAAACGTGCTTGTATGTTTATCAAGTACTCCAATATTGGGATGATGCAGACAACAGTACGAACCCAAGACGCTGTTGTTGAGTTCTCCTCGGCTTTTCCAGTGTTATCACTACCAAACACTGACTTTTTCGGTCGTACACATTCAATAATTCGAGCAAGCGTGTCTATTGAATTGTAAATAGCGTCACTAACTTCGTCTCGAGGGCAAACACTCTCTATCGAAGTTCCACTTAACTTAGTGGAGGAGGAACAAGTCATTTCTTTTGAAGAGCACAGTGTCGCAAATGAGGATAACCCAACTGCGGTCAGTGGTGGTAGATCATTTGTGTTGTTTGTATCTTTTGATGGAGATGATAGTATGGACATAATGTCTTCCTCTGAATGCGATAGGAATGCACAAAGAAGTTGTAGATATGTCGTAAGAGAATCATGCCCATGATTGTTATCCATCGCTCGATCACGCAGCACAAATAGTGGCCGATCCCATAGTGTCGTGATATCATCCACGTCCTCGTCTGTGGATAGCTTGTCTTGCCATAACAGAGACTTTGTGTCAGATGAACCATTCGTACTTCGCCAGCAATAGTGTAAACGCCAAATCTCCCAAACTTTCCGACATTCCCAAAGCAGACCAAGTACGGCTCGATAATAAGTTGAGTGCCATGTTACCGTAAGAAAAGCTGGATAATAAGTGATAAATTGATTTCCGTGCTCCATCCCAAGTTTGATTTGTTGGATCTGGATTAGAAAGTTGTACGGGGTTGAAGTAATCACCATCCATGTCGTCGTAGTCATCGCTATCGATGTTACCGGCAGTAGCGTAAGGATTGTAAGACGACTCATACTCATAGTCATCAGGATCCGAATCCTCCGCCCATATTTCTTCCAAGGAGTCATTGTCGAATGTTTGTGCTTGATTATTATTGTTTTTGTTGTGAAGAAAGAATTCACTGCTTGAACTACTTGCATCATCATCTCTCTTGTGTTGAGCTGCTTGTGAGCGATCTTCCTCCATCGACATCTTTTCAATACCATCAACAATCTTTGCAGTTGCTTCCTCCACTAATTGTGATTTTTCTTCGGCGCTCAGTCCCTCATGTGCAGCTGACTTAATCTTTTCTGGAGGTTGAAACGAGCCCAAAAATTGAGAGGTAACATTCAAATCATCTTGTTGGATACAACGATATGGTCCTTCTAAAAATATTGCAAAAGCGAGTTGTGCATATCCTTCGGAAGATGTGATGCTACTTGAACCAATCATTGATTCGTCTTGTGGCTGTTGCTGGTTTGCTGCTGATTTACTATCCTCATTGTTTCGAGACGTATTATCAGTTTTATCATTTGATTGTTTTGCAGAAGATGTAGCCTTTGATCCAGCACGTGCAACTGCTTGTAAAACTCCCTCAACAAGAGGTGATGACAGCGCTAGTTTTGTAGGGTTATTGTTGTCGTTCTTTGATGATCTGGCGGTTGCAGTTTTGTACTTTGGAACCAACACCTCTGCTAATTGACGACAGACCCGATCTCCTCCCGTAACTATTGGGTCATCATGACACAATTCTCTGTACGCAGCTTGAATTTTCGAGTCATCCACAGGATAAGTACTAACCGATATGTAAGCGACTGTTCTGCTGCTGTTTGAGCTGTTCACGTTCTGCAGCCTCCTCTTCCTCTTTTGTGCGAAGTGCTTCGGCAAGTGCTTTCGAATACATGCGTAGGAAATGTTTTTCGTCCATTTTATTACTGTTTGACTCCCATGATGACGAAGTTGATTCACCCCTGGAGGGTTTCTTTGACGAGCTCATGTTATTATTAGTCTCTATTGCACTCTCGATATCAGCGGTTCGTAGCAATGTTATTGTAGCTAGAGCTAGAGAGAGGGCCTATCTGCCATGGTCATTGCCAAAATCCAAATCTTTCTGTGAAGATTATTGTGTGGCGGGAGATGCTACTTAACTAAAATAGCCAAACTTTCAGACACGTATCTTTAATCGAAGTACGACAGACCAGAAGTACGTCAGTTTCGCCTTGGTTGAACTCCCAAAGCCACCGACCATCGACAACGAACCCCATCGCACACACGCGTTTGCGACGTCCTTCCTCTACGGTTACTTTTTCAGCACACTACACAAAGTCATCTTAATGTGAGTTCGAAAATGAATATCGTAGTGCGATGTGGATGGGGCAGCGGTGTCTAATATGGCCGACTTGTGCAGTGATGATATACAAGATATGGACAATTTTATGACGATGAGAAAATGCTCGTACACGACAGGATATTGAAGAACATATTATTACTTGCGCTTTTATCGGACTCTATCGGATGTGCCTCTAACCTCTTCGTTTGGACCTCTCTTTTCCTCACAATAATAGATATACACAATTTCAAAAATGAAGAACTGCCAAATCCTCGTCCTCGCTGCCATCGTTGCATGCGCCTCCGCCTTCGCCCCTGTCGCACAGACCACCCGCCCTGCCGCCAAGCCTTTGGCTGCCCTCCCCAAGGAGAGTGAGGCCTCCCCTCTCAAGGACTCCAACGCCGCCGCCGTTGCTGCCTTCGCCACTGCCATGGCTCCTTTCGCCGCCCACGCCGCTGATGTTGATGAGGGTGTTGTAATTGGATACGGTGCCGGACTTGTTGCCTGTGTTGTTTCCCTTGCTGTTGGATTTGCCTATCGGATACGGAACTCTTGTCAAGCCATAAATTTATTTATCATGTGGTCAATAAGAGAGAATAATTCATTCAAATATCAACCAGCAAACACCCTTACTATACACATGTCTGTGCATGCAGCATTTCGGCCTTGTTTAGTATTTTGTCGGGATGAAGCTTGTTTCGGGCTGGGCCTACGGCTATTCTTCAGAGTGTGTCTACTTATCGCTAGAGAGATAACAGTGTAAACATGTCTAATAAAAAGGATTAACCACCTGACATTCATCGTATTTAAACTTGTTGTACGTCGTGAGACAAGCGTGTGAGATCATTCTTTTTCACTCTGCCTGGATTAGCTGTAACAAAATGCAAGTATTCGAGGGAAAGTCTTCATCCGTATATACACGGTGGATTCGCCTCAGCTGATCAATCGTAAGTTTAGTACGCACTTGTGGCAATTAGGTATTGTACTTGAGACATGCGGCTTCCAAGCGCGAGAGATGTGAAAGATTACATGCTTAGGTACACAATCAATGGGTAGTATCAGCCTGCTTACCACACCTAAATCAAGTAAAGCGTGCAGTAACATCTGTTTCTAAACAAACGTAAGTGCAATTGAGAGTTCGTGTGTATGATTACAGTGTTGCTGCCTTGGTAATACAAGCGCTATAGTATGATTACGATTACAAACTATATAATTGAGGGGGACAAAGTGCTTACATATCGCTTCGCTGTTCCTCGTAGTCTTCGCAATTCGTTTCACCTGCCACTAATGGCAACTCTAAAATCTGAAACTAGGTTGCTTAAGAGAATGGGGAAGCTTCAGGTTTGGGTAGCCTCACCCACATTTGTGCGCGCTGATTGTTAGACCAGCTGTGAAATTGATTTTTTCTTCTTCAGTATAAACGATATATTTATTGGATCTTGGCGTAGAAGATTCCCTTGGTGAGGATCTTCTTGGGGACCTTGGATCCCATATCGGTATCTCCTGGTTGGGAGGCAACGAAGACACCTCCAATTTCACTCTCTTCAGCGTTAACCTTGTTTACTTCCATTTCGATTCTTCCCTGGCCAACATCGAAGGTCTTGTTGTTCTCCTTGAAGAGCTCAGCATCTCCCTCCTCTCCGGATTGAAGACCAGGAAGAGCGACAGCCATATCGTATCCGGTGGTTCCTCCACGTCCCTTGGGGTCAAGGAAAAGACCGGTACGGTAGGAATGGAACAGAGAAGTCTCCTCCCATTTGGAAACCAGGCTTGAATGCTCCTCCGTTACCCTTGGCAACAAGCTCCTTAACAGTGAAGAGGAATGGAACACGCTCTCCTCCTGGAAGTTGGACAGGTGGTGGGGGCGTAGTCAATACCCTCCTCCTCAGTGAAGACAATGTTTCCTCCATCAGTCTTGATGGATCCCTCAATTCCCTCAAGGGTGTAGGTCTGACGGGTCATGACCTTGGAGTTAACAAACTTCTTCTCAGTCTTTCCAGGCCTTTCCAATCTCCTCCTCAACGGCCCATGCCTTGGGCTCGATACACAAGTCAACAAGACGAGATCCAGACTTGGGAGTGATGGTGTCCTCTCCAATAACCTCAGAGCAACGGTTGGCAAGACCAGTTCCCTTAACCTGAAGGTAGGAAAGCTGGTTAAGCTCAGGATTTGGTGATAGCCTGAGCGGGGAGGGTAGCACCGAAGATGGCAGCACCGGCAAGAGCAGCAGCTCCAACCTTGGCGAAGTCATCCTTCATGGCATTGAGTTGAGTGGCGCGCTGCGATAAACGGAATACATGAAAGATAAAATGTTAGTTGTTGTGTTTCGTTTCAGCTGAATTATTGCTTTCATCATGATATTCATGGATCTTCCATTTCATGCATTCGATTCCGATCCCATTTTTTTGCAAATCGGTTGTGCCTCCATAAGGCACCGACAATTATCTCCACTACACAGCACGACTTCATAACTTACGTTGCCGGTGGTGGCAGGGGCAAAGGCATTGGCGGAGGCCGCGAAGGCAACGGTAGCAAGCAGCAGCGAACTTCATCTTGACGGTAGTGTTGTTTGTAGGCAAATTGTAGTTGTTGCGGGTGGGGCAAGTTTGGAGCACGTCAGTGCTTTTTTCTGTGGTCTGTCTTCACCGCTTCGGGCAACTTCAAAGATTTCCTCAACTTGCTTGCGTTTGTGCTGGAATACCCTACGTTTATGCAGGGTGTGATCATTCCACATATCTTCCCTAAAATGGGCTAAAAAATGGGCTAAAATCATGATTTCTTAAATTAGTGTAGTCTCTTTTCTCCACCTTACTTATTGGTCCTTTTCTCGAAGCCGAAGTACCTACATAAGTGCTCATCGTAATCGATCAGTTGTTGGTACCAACAGGTGAGAGGAAGTGGGTGGTAGGCCTAGTACTGAACTAAACTTAACCAACAAAGAGAAATAATCGGAGCAGAGATGTCAAAGCGTGCGTGTCCGACCAAATATACTTTCTGAACTCTTCATAGGCTAAGTGTCTTTCCTCAAGTTAGAGTGCGTTTGATCTTGTGAGGATGAGTATCATACTATTGTTCGTCATCATGTGGACAATATCTTTGTTTATACAAGAGGACCCCTTGAACGCATCACATGATGACATGGTACATCTTTCATCTTTATTCCTTATCCTTCTTTTCCGAGATATGTTTCAAAATGCTTGGCCGGCTTGAAGAGACTTCTCCAAGAGTTGATACCACTTCGGTACAAGCAAGCCCTCACAAATGAGAGAGATAATAGCAAACTCTTATGTATGCGTGGCATCTGATAAGTGAGTAGAAAAAATCGTTCGAAAGGTATGAGCATTGAAATTGAAATGGTGGCAGAGGAGAGAAGATCTATAGTAAGAGGGTGAGCATTTGGGATGATGTGAATGAGTTCCAAAAGAATTCAAAGTAGTAGGAGTTAACAATGAAGGCAGTAGGCACAGGACCTCACGGCTTGCCCTGTCATGTTATTCGCCTGTGGCCTTGACTTGACCCAAGACCAATCGCCCTGTAATTTCCCTACTTCTACTCCCACTACCTTTCCTTCGACCGGGTAACGGAATTCAGCGAGGTATCGTATGATTCCTACGTAGAACATTGATGGCCGCGCCAGTTTTTTCCAAAAAAATATCTCCCTCATTAAGACTTCACGATGGCAGAGCAGAAGAGAGTGCATGCAGTCAGTCAGTCTCAGTAAGGAGATCACAACAATAAGAGCAGCCACCATGCCAACCTCCTAGCAACAGCAATCGTCGCAAGTCAATTGCCATCGCTCCTCAAGGGGAAAATGGCCCAATCAACAGGGCATCTCCGTCCGTCCGCTTTGATACGAAGAATGTTGTTGCCTCCTCCAAACGACGAGAGTCGCTCCCTGCGGCGGCGATTCCCAACAAAACTTCTTACTCCAATAATAGTCACAGTAGCAACAATAACAACAACAGTGCAGTGACACCTGGTAAAAAGTCAAGCAGCAGAAAAGGTAGTGCCGAAGACGACAATCCCGATCTCGTCCTCGCCTATCATTTCAAGGGAGTATCGCGCACGCCCTACTCGATGAAGAAACGCAAAACGCCCGGCTTGAAAGAGAGACAACACCACAATCATCATCATCATCACGGAGACGCTATTGTTGACGATAGTGGACGAATCAGTCAAGAAATGAAACGGAGCAGAACAAGCAATGACTCTTTTTCTGCCGCTGACAGCTATGAGAATAATGCTCTAAATGACACTTTCAACATGGGGGGCAACACCGCCGATATCAACAGTGTACTATACGCCACATCCTCCGGTGCCGGTGGTGGATACGATGATGTCAATGAAAGTATGATGAGTATGGACAGCAAATCCTCCTCTTCTGCTGCATCGAGCACGGCATCCAGTGAAATGGATGCATTGAACGTGACAACATTGAGTGATACGCACGAGTATACGGCAAGTAGTTTTATTCAGGCAACCAAGTTTCGGAATGTGTTGGATGAACGTTCCAAAAGTTTGTTTGCGGAAGCTGAGGCGGCCAAGAAGAGAAAGAGGGAGAAAGAAGAGGCGGCTGCTGCGGCGGCTGCTGCTGCTGTAGTAAAAGAGGCTGCTGCTACGGAGACTTTGGAGTTGCAGACACAGAATCCGACTAGGGACATTGGGTGGTCTTTTATCGGATGTAAAGAAGAATCCGGATGAGCCATCGGCCACCTTGGAGTTGGAAGATCTTACACTCAATCTTGATGATGATGGTGGTGGTGGTGATTTGACTCAGAATGCAACTCGGAATCTTGGTGGGCTTCTTTCGGATGTGAACCAAAAACAAAACGTTGCCAAGTCGTCCATCCGAGAGGAAAAGGGTGATGATTATGATGATGATGATGACGAAATTGAATTCACTTCACATCAAAAATCACGTACTCCACGCAAGAGCGATGTGAGTGTCATGAGCAAGGCATCAGATGATGAGACCAAGTCAGCTGGTAATTTGGACGATTTGCTCGCGGAGAGTCATAGTTTTATTGAAGAAGATGAACGTCAGTCTTCATTTGTGGAGTCTACTGCATCTGGAAATCAACTCAATGGCATTCTTGAAGAGGATGAACGTCAGTCATCATTTGTGGAGTCTACTGCGTCTGGAAATCAACTCAATGGCATTCTTGAAGAGGATGAACGTCAGTCTTCATTTGTGGAGTCTACTGCGTCTGGAAATCAACTCAATGGCATTCTTGAAGAGGATGAACGTCAGTCTTCATTTGTGGAGTCTACTGCGTCTGGAAATCAACTCAATGGCATTCTTGAAGATAGTCCCGCTCCTGCCGTTGCCAATAAAAGCATTGCCAAAGCTTCTCCTAGCAGCTTGTGTCCATCACCTTCCTTCGTCACTGGAAAGAAGGCTAGGGCTTCTCCTGTCATTCTCAAGAAAATGGGAGGTGACATGTCAACAATTCACAAGCTTACTGCAAGTCTCAAGAAGGAAAATATACAAAAAAGGATGTCACTTCCAGTATTTGCGGCTGGAAATCAACTCCGGCCCAAGATGCGCTACTCCATGGACCCTCCAGGAGTTATGAACGAGACTCCGGCTTCTCCCGAGCCAGCAATTCGACCAGATGTAATGGATTCCCCAGCACGAAACACTCGCAGTGCCAAGAAGTCACCTGCTCCTGCTGACTCGCCCGCTCGTAATACGCGTAGTGCAAGGAAGTCTCCCCTATCACCCATTCCTACAGTTGATTCTCCTGCTCGTAATACAAGAAGTGCAGCAATGAGGAAATCTCCTGCTGCTGATTCTCCTGCACGCAATACAAGGAGTGCTAGAAGGAATAATTCTCCCTCTCCAGCGAGAAGTCTCTTCAATGAGTCCACTGATAGTGTAGAGATGAAGCAAGCGTCTGAAATGTCTGAGCCGAGTGATGATCTTTCGTCGGAGTATCCTTTTCTGTCTTTAGGGGATGATCCTCCCTCGAACCCTGAGGCAGCTGGTGACACGCTGTCCTACTCTGATGGTGAAGGAACCCAAACTGCCGTGTTTAATGAGTTCAATGATTTGCTCCAGGAGGATAGTGATAGTGGCGAGATTGAGTACACCTCAAGGCAGTCTGCAAAGAAGAAGAAAAAGCGACGTGATACTGCAGAAACAGCCGAATTGGCTGGACTTCTCACCGAACTCGCAGACGATGAGGAACATGCCCAAACGACTACCCCTAGGGCAAGCGCCATCAATACGCCAAAGAGCATTCTGAATTCATCGGGCAAGAAGGCTGGTAAGAAGAGTGTAGCCTTTGGCTCTCCAAAGGCGGCAGAATATAATATAGAAAGCCCGTCTGTCAGTATGACACCTATGCATCCTAAATCTGTCCGAGAGCGCTGGGCAGTACCGGAAGATGATATGGATGAGAAGACGACTGAGTTGGAGAGTGGTATGGCGGACTTGCTTGCCGCAAGAGGAAGCAACTCAGAAAACATTGATCCTATGGACCAATCTCATGAAAAGACTACAGAACTTGAGTCAAAGCTTGATGTCCTTCTTGAAAACAGAGATGAAGAGAGCGTCTTCTCCTTGCCATCCGTTAGTGTTGAGTTGAGCCAGGATAGTAGTAAAGATGATATGTCAATGGTGGAGCCAACTCAAACGATTGCTTTGGAAGGGAACTTGGCTTCTCTAGCTGCTATGAATCAGAATGAAGGGACTGCGATGACATCAGAGGCGACAGAGACGATCAATATCGAGAACACGATCACTTCGCTTGTAGGCAAGGCAGGTGGAGAGGAAACTATGGAGGATGTTACCCTTCCATCTTTGCCAGACGCAACTCAGACCATTGATATTGAAAAGTCTATGGGTTCTGTACTGAGAGCTGGTGAAAAACACATGGCAGGCGAGTCAACCGAGCCATCTCGAACAATTCAATTGAATCCTGATCTAGAAGATTTACTAAACGAGGCGGGGCCACCTCATCATCACAGCGACTCGATCGAGTTCTCTAGCAAACATATGTCTGGGGAAGATGACACCGTTTCAGAGTTGGGGATGAGAGGTATGACTAGTCATGAGCTTCAAAACAATCAAGAGGTGCGCCAAGGATTGGAAAGGATTGTAGAATCCACTCCACCTGAACCAGTTGATCTCACGCTCAACGAAATCCTTTCAAAGGGAGGCGCTGCACTTGGAGAGCTCGCTCAGCCTGGGGCAGATGTTGTAGTCAACGCACTCAATATTGCGTTGGAAGCTTCTTCTATTTCGTTGGTAAGCGAAGAATCAGAGAAGATTCTCTCCTCGGTTGTTGATCAAATTGAGGCAAATGAATTTGACGTGGGTGCCGAATACAACGCAATCGTTGAACAAAATGAAGATCTGCTAAGACTTATCCAGGAAAGACTTCGCTCAGCTGAAGACGCAAGTGGCATAGTGAAGAAGATGAATGAATTGGCAACAGCAGTCAATGCCGCCATCGATGTCGAGTGGAATGATTGGTCGTCCCAGGTGGCGGAAGTATACAACCAGGAACTATCGAATGCAATCCTTCCCGTGGTAGAACATGAATTAGCTGCAATCGCTGACAAAGCGGCGATGATTGATAAGAATCGAGAGCAGGTTGCGCTTCCCATGCTGATCAGGTCCGCTAGAAGAGAAACGAGAAAGAATCTGTTGAGAACAAAAGCTGAAGTTGCAGCCTTTCAAGGTGAAGTTTCAGAGCTCGAGGCTGAACTTGAGGAAGCCGAGATGCAGCTGAAGAAAGTTCAATCCTCGCAACAGAAACTTTCGCAGCTATCCAAGTCAGTTGAAAGCGCACATCATCTTCATTGCAAGGAGGAAAACAATCGACAGACTGCTGATTCCTCCTACTTCAAGTTTTTCTCAATTGAAAAGCTGCACAATTGGGTTCTCACCGGTTCAAGTGACTCCACCCTCAGCCTTGTATTTCGAGGTGCATCCGTTCAACACCTCACATTGTCATTCTCGATTAATGATACGCTGGTTGTAACTCTTGACGCCAGCATGGATGAAGTGCCTAGATCGGCGCAATCATTCTTTTCTGAATCAAGAAAGAAGAAGTTTCATCCTGCGGTGGCTGGGTTTTTGTCCAGCAAAATGTCGTTGCTTTGTGAAGACTTGAAAAATATGCGGCTGCTGTCTCCATCTGAGATTCCCTCTGTAATTCATTTTGCCGAGTTGAGAGCAGCTAGGATTGAAGAGGCCGCTAAAGAAATCAACACAATCCTCAAAAGGTGCAGAGATTCGTTCCTTCAACCAAGTGATACGCTCAAGCATGAATATGAATTCACTGCCTTCTTCAAGAACTCGTCTAGAAAGCGCGACAGGCTTCGTGTGACTTTGACTATCGCTGACTGCTACCCTTTTGCACCTCTAGACCTGCATCTACAATCTTCGAGTAACCAGTTTGATACTGACTCTATGAATCGCAGACTGCGAAAAATTGCTAAGCCAGGGTTTGGAGCCCTGACAAGAGTGATTGATGCGGTGCATGCGTTGGTGCGGTAATTCATAATGAGTGTGGTAAATATTTACATAAGTAGTTAAATAGAATGTTATTTGATAGAATATATACCATGGGCGTCGTACTGAAGTCGTAATGAATCCGATTTAGTGTTGTTGTTTGTGTAGGAGTATTTTCTTCAATGATTTCCCTTGTAGATATTGGGTCAATGATTTGATTGATCTCTCCATATTGGTAGAAAGGTAGGAATCAAAGGTCGATAACGTCATTCTCGATCGTTCCACTGCCTTGATTACATCAGATCTATCCAACTTGCAATCCAACTGCAGGTTTTTGCTTCTGTTGCAGTGATCAATAGCAAACAATGCGGTATATGTCGCAATGGAATGAAACTCAAGCACCAACTTTGAAACTCCACAGAGTCGTACCAATGATTTTTTTGCTCGTCGATCTTTGGTTGATGTTGGCTCTAAAGTTAGACCATCAACTCCTGCTCCCAAGCTCTCGAGGTAGTTTTTTGAAGCAGCAGACAAATCTGCAAGGAGTGTTTGAGCTGCGTTGCAATCTACCAAGATTATGTTTGTGTTGTGGTCAGCATAGAAATCTTCCGTTCCCCATTCATTCTTCGCGTGGTTTGCATTTAAGCTGGGAAACAAGTCGTATGCCAAGGACTGGATCTTTTCCAAATCAACAACCATCCGTGATATATCTGCAAAGGTATTTGGATGCTGTTGTCTCATCTTGTCAATACATTCTGAGACTTGAATATTATTTTTCATGAGTAAGCTGAGAGATGAAAGGTTGTCAAGAATGCTATCCAAATCTCTTGTCGCCATGGAAGTGTAGGTAAACAGTGGCTTGTACTCAGTCATTCTTGGCTTTCCAGCCAAGTTGGAAGATATTAGATCAAAAGCTGATATCATCGCACAAGCAGCATTTGTCAAGCCATTTTGTGGTGCCACAATCTGTCCACGGTAAGCATTCCAATCGGCTAGACTCGCCAACTCTTCAAGGATTGCATCGTCAAAATAACCATGACAAACGGCTGCTCTTATATTTGGTGCATCCGAAGATGACGGTGATACAAACAAATCTGTCAGCAATGCACATGTCTGTGCACCAACAGCACCCACGAGTTTGTTTCTAGTACACTCATCACACAAATATGGAGAGATCATAACTTCATGTTTGTCTTTTTGGCCGTGTCCATCTAATGTAACATAGTATGATGCTGGTCGAGCGATCGAGTCTTCCATTCTATCATTAACTCTACACCAAAGTAAGCGGAGAGAGTGTTCCAGCAAAGAAGACATGCTCGTGATGAAGATTGTAGTTAGAGGTGGAGTTGTTTGAGAGTTTATTGTTGAGGAGAGGCAAGTTGTTCCCAACTCGTGTAAGGTAAATCGGAATAGGTTTTGATGAGATGACGGAACGAAGTCTCCAATGCACGATACTGACTCTAACTCTTGCATTCTAGAACTTGAAGAGAGAAGTGCTCTTCCATAGTCAATCTCATTCTTCATTAGATCGTATTTTGTCAAGTTAGATAAATCGCGTTGTTGTTGTGTCATCATCTTCGTTTCGTCGCCACTAACACAACATGAATCGAGAGTTTGGATCAGAACTAACGTTAACGAAAGCCACCGTCGATCCAATGTAGATAGGAACCCATGAGAGAGTAGATTGCGCAAATTGATACCTCCAACTTTTGTTGGAAGGAGTAAGGTTTTTAAGATGGGCGATAAGTGTGCTATAGGAAATAGTCGGTTGTATTCCAGGGAAGGATCTGTGTCGAGCTTTGCCATTTCTTCAATCATATTGCTGAGGAGTGGAGCACCTTTGATATGATTATTCTTGTTTTGTGGACGAATGCTTTGGAGGACAGCTCGTATGGATGACTCGAGTAGGTTGACTGATACCATTGATGCGACGACAATTGCAGAGTTGCTTTGTCTTGATGATAGTTGAGATAAGCAAATTAGACCTTGTATTTTCTTTCGGTACATTCAGCGTCTTGCTATTTCCTTCGAACACAACATCATCACAGTGATTTGCAAAGTGATGAAGCTGATTGATCGGCATGATACCTCCATCTCCCAAAGAATCAAGCCCGTGATGCTGCTTGAGCTGCAGTCTGAGCGTATCTGGATCGACAGCAAAGGGAAATAACGACAAAGGATCATTATCATCGCACAGCAGCTCATCTCCATATCAGCATTTGAGCAATGTCTGGATGGATGTATTCATACCCTTCCATCATTATTACTTCAGTGGAGGAGGACATCATTAAAAAATCACGTCGTGAATAATCATCTTGTCGAGCATATGCAATGATGAAGCCATTCGCTACTGATATAGAAGCTGAAATAATGATGATTAGTACTGATACTGCGGCGAGTCTACGGTGCCTCTTTTCTAGCAGAGCCATCCCTCTGCCATCCCTGCGACTACACGCTACACGTCAACATTCAACATCAACAAAGATCATCGTCTTCAGTGCGCTTTGCGCATTCTGCACTCGTCGACAATGATAATTGGCCAATTATTTTCCTTCAGTGCTTCTAAATGAATTATCATACATTTGCAGCTCCTTTCGTGTTCATTTCGTCAACGTCATCGACCCATGCTGCATTTTTTTTGTTCCGCTTTTGTCACTTCGTAGGTATGTCTGTGTAGGTGTAACAATAGATTCGATATCAACTGCCCACAATCTCCTTGTATTGACTACCGCCCGAACTAACACGCCTAACAAACAATGACAGACTACACAAACAAGCCTCTAATCATTGGAATAGCCGGCGGCACAGGAGCGGGCAAAACGACATTTGCAAAGAGCATCTATCGTGCGTTTGGTGGCCAAGAGTGGGGCAGTCCTACTACTGCTGCTGATGATGATGCTGCAGCTGAATGTCACATCACTCACCTCTCTCATGACGATTATTATAGAGATTTGACCCATCTAACCATGGAGGAACGTGCCTGTGTCAACTTTGACCATCCATCCTCGCTTGATACCGATTTACTCATATCTCATTTGAAACAACTGATTCAAGGACAGTCGGTGATTGTACCACGATATGATTATACCCGACACTGTCGATTTCAAGAGGGGGAGGTAGACGGGGAAGGACGTAGTACCGGTAGAGTCGTCGAAAGTAAACGAGTTATATTAGTCGAGGGCATTCTAATTCTAAGCGTGCAAGAACTTGTCGATTTGATGGATCTAAAGGTATTTGTGGATGCTCCGTCCGATATTCGATTGAGTCGAAGGATTCAACGTGATACTGTGGAGCGAGGGCGAACATTACCAGATATTTTGAGTCAGTATTCAAAGACTGTTCGGCCGATGCATAATCAATTTGTGGAGCCGTCCAAGTTGAATGCTGACTTGATTGTGTATGGTCATCATGATAATACTGAGGTTAGCAAAAGGAGGATGGAGTTGGCTATGAAAGTGATTTGTAATCATTTGAAGATGGAGACTGCGATATAGAAGGATAGTGGAATAGGATAGGAGGACGTCATTTTAGGTAGAATTGGGCTAATCAGTTTTGTGTACTGTTCGATTAGGATGACGATCTCTCTGTGATTTCATTGCAAATGCAGCAGCTTCCATGAAGCACTTTTTGTACAAATGATTGTATTTCACCACATTGTCGTTACCCTTCTGCTTTAGTCGCTGCCTTTTATTTGCTGTAAACGCTCTTCCACTCTATCACAGTTCCACCACCACCGTTGCATCAATTCCATCACCGTGTCAACATTCAACGGCTCACACGAGGATAATTCTTTGACGCGCAATTCATCTAGCGGTAGCTTTGCAGCACGTATATTCAGTGACTCTTCGGCACGCCGACGTGATCGATCCTCCGTTATTCTACGATCTATGAGCATCCCTACTAATTACTATTCTTGGAGGACGACAGGTTGTTGGAAGGGTGTAAGATGCATCTGGGGAAAGATATACGACTTCTTCTTCCTGTATTGATTCTCGTGTGGACTTTTGCTGATTAAGAAACTCGCGAATTTCAATATCTGGTTGAAAGATAATCTCTTCTGTTGATGCTTTTGTTTGTGTTCCAAGTTCGTCTACGCGAGCTTTGACTGAGTTGATGTCTCTTTCTTTACCGAGCACATGCACGTGAGAATGATAGTTTTTGCCATTTTTCTCTGAAGCCTCTGATCTCCATTGTAAAAAGTTGGTTAGCTGACGAGACACCGCACGCACTCTTTCGTTCCTTGGGCGCTTTTGTGTAGGAAATCCATAGAATGCGTCACATAAAATGATTGGTGTTGGTGCATCTTGCTTGCAGTCAAGAGTAGTTGATGATGCTGATTCCACATCACTGGTCGCCTTTGTGTCCTTGCTGATTTGAAGACGATCTAGTGCTAGGGCGGCGTCTGTGGCGGCATCGGCAGCTGCTGCATTGCTATCCATGATGGCTCTTTATGTCTCTATCGAAACATTAGCATGATCCGAAAGAAGAGGAAGAGGGCGAGGAGGTTTTTTTCGTTTGGCCTACTGGCGGGAACTAAATCGTACCGGAAATAAATCGTACCACGGAGAAATCTCCAAACAAATCACTACAATAACAAAACACAAAAACGACGCATTCTACACCCTAATATCATGGTTCTGAGCCTCCATGTCAACGCCTATCCCAAATAATCGACCATAATATGATAGCATAGACAAGTAGCTTTCGATAGAACCACTGGTCAACGTTGTATGTAGTATACTCGCATAGCAGCAGCAGCACAGGCATGCAGATATGCCGTAGACATGCTTCATTCTAGATCGAAATAGCAGTTATTGGTCCCAAATTTGTCGATAGGTGCTCCATCTCGATGAACTATACAATAGTCTCTTCTGCATCATATAATGTATATATACTGTTTGGGATTCTATTTTTAGACCGCTCTATGTATTTTCGTCGAGTAGCATGGCCGAATTTATGACTCTTTTCATGTTGTTAGTGTTTTGTGCGTAAAATTTGAAAAATCGTACCGCGGCGAGGTACGATTTAGTTCCCGCCACGGCTCTAGTCCCGTATATTCGTGACTCACAGCGTTAGGAGAAGAAGCTTTCCCGCCGCCGCACGCACAATAGGTTAGCACTTTCGTAGGAATAAGTATCAATTATTTCGCAGCCTCTCTTCTCACTAGCAGAAAAACCTTGAAAAACACTGCTACAACATACTTCTACCAAATTGACGATTGCATTGGTCAAATACTCACGTCACTAGCAAGAGCACATGATAAGGATGTAATACAATCTATTACTTCTTAATTACCCGCTTTCATGCATTGGTGTTCTATCAATTCGCCATTGTTACAAGCTAACATCAACATCTATGGTTCTCTTTCAAGTCAACCTTCAGCCATGCTATCCCATTCTCCACAAATCATCAATATAATTGATTATTTCTATCCCTATGATTGACTTTATTTTGCAGCGACGGCAGCCTCAATAGCTGCCTGTTGAGCCTCTCGTGCAGCCCTTTGTGCGGCCTTAGCTGCCGCCTTTTCTGCCTTTAGCTCTGCTGCTGTCGGTTCTTTCTTTTGTGGAGGAGAGGGCTGCGGCTACTGCTGCAGCAGGTGCGCTAGGAGTAGCATCAGATGAACTATGTAATCAGAAATAATGAGTTTGGATAGAGTACAACTGATGAGCAAATGATGTCTTTTATTATTTCTTTGATGCAATAATATATACACATTTAAGAAGCCTTACCTAGCTGATGATGACGCACTCGAGGCTTCTCCCTTAAACAATTGCTTATCACCCTTGAGGTTAGAGTTCAGCTCAGCCTTGAGAGCGTCTTGATAGGATGGCAGCGAAAAGTCAGTGAAGTCGGAGCTGGAATACTCTGCTGAAACCACAAAAGAGCTGCTGCTGCTACTACTACTTGATGTTGGATTCATTAAAGGCGAAGCAAGGCTGGGACTGGCGCTCATTGCCCATAAACCCATTGCCAAAGTCGTTGTTGCAGCGATGTTGACGGACACTTTACTTGCGGAATTCTTCTTGATTGACACTCTTCAGAGACGTAGGTGAAGATGTCCAATCAACATCAACTCGTTGTGCAGAGATAGTTGCCGAATGAGTGAACCCATTGCAATAATTGGACGATAGAGTCTGTAGAGACAGTAAGAAAGCAAAGAATCTCATGCTGTGGCTTCTATTCGGCGCTATTGTGTAGTGATTGATAGTACTTATCGGGCAGAAAGCAACGTGCGTAGTGCATGCATCATTGCATATAGAAACATGAAAGAAAATCTATCTGTCTCCCTTGCAAAAATGGCGCGTTCAGGATGTCCCGCCATTTTTATTTTCATCGAAAACCTATCATCGCCGCTCGCCGCCGCCCGCCGCCGGCCACCCATCACCATGCCCTCCTACTTACACCAAGCAGCCGCACTATTATCTCGCCTATCCAGCCGCAATGAAGAGCTACCTCTGCTATATATTATTCTACACTGTGCTTAGCCAGACTTCGGCTTTCACTAGCCCGCTCACAACAACCAATGCAATTGACAGAAGAACAGCACGATGTGATGTGGCCATGATGGACATCAGCGATGGCGCTGTCTCAGCAACTGACGAGGCAGATGATCCAAATGAACTCGCTCTCCTCCTTCCAGGTCAGACACTTCGAATCCAAATAGGCGATGTGTCCTCGTCGCGAAAGGCGTGGAAGAAGAGACGGCGTAACTCCAGCCCCATCCTCATTCCTTGCAGTATTTTGGGCATGAATCGTGAGTGGATGGTCCGATGGAATTGTATGACACTGTTGCATCAAGTCGGGGAAGAAAGTTCTGCAGCTGATGGAGCTGTTGCAATCACTTCTGGCAAGTTGGGACGTGCGTATAAGAAACGATTGGGGGGTGATCTACAAGTGCATGCTGACGCATTAGGATATGATTCTGTGGAGTCTCTATTGCAAGCGTTGTTTGATGAGAGGGTCCAAGCGGAATATGGTGTGTCGACATTCATTGAGCCTAACCATGGGAATCTTGTGCTCACGACAGCCTTGACACGAAGGCAGGCAAGAAGTTTCACTAATTCTGCTGGAATGGTGCAATTCCGACCCGGGGTTGAAGAGAACCAAAAAATGATTCATACTGGTTTAGCATCGGTGCGTTTGTCGTCCAGTATTGGAAGAATGCCAAAGTTTACCCAAGAAGTTTTAGGAGCAGCGTTGCGTGTTTCTCCCTATGATGAGGCAGCGGAGAAATACCAACAGGGCGACGAATTCAATGCATTTGTCTATTCGTATGAGCTCAGTGGCGATAATGAGTCACCTCTGTTGGTTTTGACGGCAGATGATCCAAGGGGCAAAGGTATGGCTTTGGGTGGTACTGGAACTTTCGGAAGCAGTACCCGAGTATTCAAGAGGAGAAATACCAAAGGTGGCAATTTTCAACATGATACTTACGAAAGAGAGTTGAGCAATCTAAGTGCCGGTGAAGGTCCTATTTCTGCAAACGTTGTTGCTGTATCTTCCCACTCAAATGCTGTCTTTGTAGATTGTGGTGTTGGAAGGAAACGAGGAAAGAAGTATGGTGGAGGAACTACGAAAGTGCTTGGTATGCTAAGGTTTGAGGATATCGAGGGAGAAATGGATTTTGAAGCGGGTGATGAGATTGACGTGTACATCAAGGCAGTTTCACCTCAATCTGGCCGGTTCATGGTCACTCAAGATTCATCGATCAAAAACAAAAAGCAAAAGGACTTGAAGATGGAGAAAGAGGCTGATAAAAGAAAAGATAGGCTGTCGAGCAAATTTAGCATCGATATAACTTCTGTGATTGGAAATGAATATGACGGAGTAGTCAAGGCACAATCAAAAAGTGGAAATTGGTGCTATGTGCAACCCATCGTTGGCGAAGGAGAAGGATTTGATTTACCTGTAGGCGTGGCCAGTATTTCAGAGGGACAAGACAGTGATACTCCATACTCGTCTGGAGACAGTGTTCGTGTTAGAGTTGAAGGCATTGATGAAAAAAGAGGTCAATTATCTCTGACACTGTTGAATTGATTTGTTTATTGGAGAATGTACAATTACAGTTAAGCATCAATCATAACCGTAGCTATTGTTATTATGCGCAACAGAGGTCTATTCTGTAGAGCTGCTCACTAGAATTTCCTCTTCGTCGCTGCTTTCCACGTCCTCCGTAGCACTCATATTATTGGGCTGTGAAGCTTGGACGCTTGCCTCATTTTGTCCCAGCATTCTGAACAGACTTCCTTCAATCTCTTTCTGTCTATCCTTCGTCATTCCCAATGTCTCCACATCGATATCATTGTCATCATCATCATCAAACTTCAATCCAGAAACAGCTGCCGCTGCTCTTTCCTCTTCCAAATCAATTGTAGGTTTGTGTTCCACTTCAACAGACTCTTTTCTTGTAGGGGATGTCACTCCTGGCGTCCGCCCCCCTCCTCGATTCTGACTTGAACTTGATCTCGTTGACTGGCCCATCCTCTGGCCCTGTGATCCTGGATAACGCCAAGGGGGTGACAGGACATTCATTGAAGGGTGGATTCGCAATTGCCAATCTGCGGGGATTTGTAAACAAGCTTGCAAAAATATTGATACTGAATCAAACATAAATCGAGGGCGGTTGGAATTGTGATCACCATCGACAACAATCATATTGGCATCTCCGGCATAAACATCATGCATAGCGAGCGAGTGTGATTTTGTAATAAAGTCATCATTTTCAGCAGCCACGAACAAAGCGGGTATGTAGCAATGCGGAACATGTGAGATTGGGCTCACGTCTTTGATATCAAAATCGGCTTGTCTGCGGACACTGCCGCGAATCATCCGTATAGCAACAGATGATACAAAGCCTGGAACATTGATGCCCTGGTCACGTGCTTTGTCTACCATTTGTTCACACAAAGCTGACAAATCAGAGAAAGGACTATCCAAAACCATTGCAGCAATAGATGGATCGCGATCTCCGTGCATTAAGGCGGTGACTGGAGAGAGATTAAAATTAATTGGATGAGTATTCTCAACGTGTATAACAGAGATGGATGCATACAATGCCATACTCACCTGCTCCCATAGATCTTCCCCAAAGAGCAATTGTTGAAACAACATCCGTCGCCCTCAAATGTGCAACAACACACATCAAATCTTCTCTCTCAAAATAACCCAAAGTGACATGGTCCCCGTCACTTTTCCCACTCCCCGCAAAATCAAATGCAAAGACAGCCACACCCAATGCCAGCAGACAAGTTAATTGTGGTAATACTTCCACACGCGCACTGGAATTTCCATGCATATAAATAACCACGGGGATACGATCCGATGAACGTTCGACAGGTTCCCAATGGGAACATTGTAGATTTAATCCCCGTTGGGTGCATAATGTAAAGTCGGTACGTGTGAATCGTTTCCCCAAAAATGTAAAAGCTGGGGGTCCCAAATGCTCCTCGCGGTATTGACAACGGGGTGGTCGAATGATAGCATTGACTAATTCCTGGTAGCCAGACTTGGCCATCTGAACATATGAGCCGAGAGATCCCTTTTCTGGTGGTGTAGGTGAATGACTGCGTGAGTTGCGCAGCGACCCACTTGACGACTGTGAATCCAATCGGCGGTTATTAGATCTACCATTGTTGCTACTACTTTGTCGTAATTGCTGTTCCACATAGGCTCTATGTTGCGTGTCATTGATATCCAATAAACTAGCTAAACGTTCTGCCTCCTTAATTTCCGCCTGCCGGGCCCGCTCTTCCTCTGCACGCTGCTGGCGTAGCCGTTCCTCTTCGATCTCTCTCATGGTGTGCTTCGGTTGGCAGTTGGGGGCTGAAGTACCTGCGTTTACTTTTTTGTTTACGTCGGCGTGATTTTGGTCAAGGCGGCCTTCGGAGATCTGGTAGAGAGACTCGAGCACCTTGCGCTCGTCGTCTATTACTGATGATTGGTCGTTCCCCATGGTTTCCTCGCGTGAATGTTGTTTGTTGTTAGTGTTAGGATCTGTATATAAGAGCAGTGTTGTTTTTAAGAATTGAAATTAAAGAATGCCAATCCCAAATCCCAATCCAACGACATCATGAACATAAATTGGTCCAACCATGGGACCGTCCCACTCAAAAACAAGAAAAAAGAGGACCGAAGTCGGACAGGGACCCTCGCGAACTAAACCCCCCGGGGTCTAACTTGCGTGTTGTGTCGGAGGTGACGGTGGCGGATTATCTAAATGTTATTGTCGTGTGAACACGATAACTACGCCACCAACGAAGAAGCCGCCGGCCCCATAGAATTTTCCAGCACCAGCATATTGACTTCTATCGATATTATCTACAAACTAAAAGCTGAGCCCAAACGTCTAGGCGTGCCCATCGACATGGAGGTTGCACGCCGAACGCCGATCCCATGAGATCGAATGAGAGCTAGCTCGAGCGAGTTGGGGAGATTGGCGCCCTCCATCGTCCGTCCGTCACAACAAAGTAAGTATCGTAGGTAGATCGTAGGGGCTTTCGCGATTCGCGAGGGTCACATCCCCATTCCCCTGGATGGACGGGACATTGATGAGATCACGGGAACCTGGGGTTGACAGTGGCTGCTTTTTGTTAGCAGCCGATTTGTCGAGAGCTTGCCAGGAGTTTCAAGTCGTGGTTCCACCGCCACGAGTGACATGCTGCTTGGCGGCGCACCGTGTCAGATGGCCGATCCGTGGCGTCGGCAGCAAGTTTTTGACGGAACAGGCCATTAGAAATCAACCTCAACGCACCTCAACGCTAGATTTTGTAAAACACGACTTGAAACTCCTGGCAAGCTCTTGACAAATCTCTCAGCAAGACGTGTCAACCCCAGGTTCCCGTGATGAGATTCACAGGGAGATTCGCATAAAATCTTTTCTTGTAGGAATCAGTAGGCCCCACACAGACATCATAAGTACTTATTTTTGCCAATGCTCATAAAATGAATCTTTGAACTCCTTCGCTTGCTGTGAACGATCATTGAATAATCATCATGCGCTTCGCTCTTACATCTACATACTCTACTTCTAGCTGCCAAGTTGGCATCACATGCTGCTGCTGAAGACGTCATCACGCTGGCGAAAAGGCACTACTATTCTTATGGATATGAAGGAGACGTCACTAGTGGTGCGCCGAATGGGTGAGTAACATTTTTCATCAATAATTATCATGTTCATGGTCTTCGCTGATGCTTGCGCCTCGACAAGCAAACACATGATGATAATAGTGCCGTTGTCATTTGCTTTTATAATGCATCGTCTCACATCTATCTTCTCGCACGATATATCTCAATAATTTCCATGATACATGTTATCCTTCCACATCTACGCATCTACGTCAGCTATGCGTACGGAATGGGAGGTCTTGAAACGATGTCTTACGACAAGGAAGAGAAGATCTTGTATGGCATTAGTGAGCAAGGATTTATAACCTTGATCGACCAATCAAACGCCCCCGAAGAAGCGCCTCAACTCCCAATTGTAGTTAAGGCAGAGGGAACGTTCACATTTGTTTCTGTGTGTGCAAACCGAGGCCTCCTCTTCGTTGTTTCGAAAGATGATCCTAATCTTGGCCATGTTCTTGTTTACAAGGCTAGTACCAGGTCTGAAGATGGTACTGTCACCGCTCCGGAATTCTTGACAAAGGTCGAAGTAGGTTATGGACCTGACATGGCCCGTCCAAACGGTGCTTGTACGATGCTTGCTGTTGCCAACGAAGGAGAGGGTCAGTATGATGACACTATGGGTCTGATCAATCCTCCAGGAAGTGTCTCATTGATCAATTTGGAAGACCTTGACAACATCTCCTCTACCAACGTCCCGTTTTTGTGGACGGATGAAGAGCTCATTGCGAAGGATATCCACTTGCCTCTATCAAAAGATGCACTTGAGTATTGGGATCAACATTCTTCCATCGCAGGAGATGTAAACTTCACCCTTGCAAGAGCCACGTACACTACTGATTCAGTTCTTGAACCTGAGTGGATTGAATGGTCAGCTGATGAGAAGTATGTGCTTGTGAACCTTCAGGAAAATGCTGCTCTTGTCAAGGTCAATGTTGAAACGGCTACTGCAGAAGACATTTACGCGTATGGTCTCAAGTCTTGGGAAGAAACTCCCATTGATATCATTGAAGATGATGGCTGCGCCACAATGCCTACTGTCCCCGGGCTTTTCTCGGTAAGAACTCCTGACTCAATCGCGGTGATAAATGTTGATGGGCAGACTTATGTGGCAACTGCCAATGAGGGCGATGATATTGGTAAGATGGATGTGTACGATATTGACTTATTCAACGCGTGTTTTGTACACAAATCTCACAGTTTAACTTTTTTCGTCTATCAATCCAGAATATGGTGACTTCGAAGAAAAGCAAAAGGCGAAGGATGTATTTACAGGCTCCTCTCTTGGGTTAGTTGGTGCAAGCGCTGATCCAGCTATATTTGATCCCAGCTCGCCTATGAGTAGCCAATCAAAGTACTTTAATGCTGAATGTGACGAAGCTGAAATTGGATGGTGCGCCACATCCATGAGACTGGCTGTAGGAAGTACCATGGTTGATTTCAGCAATGTCACTGCTCCTGTCATCAAAAAAATGGTTGCCATTGGAGGGCGTGGCATCAGTCTCTACAAGCTCACTGATGATGACCTTGAACTCGTCTGGGATTCAAAGAGCGAGTTTGAAACAGAAGGCTGTAAAGCATATCCTTGGGCACACAATGGGGTTCATGATGAAGAATTTGCTGACGTGAATGGCACTCTGTGGAATTCTGATCCAGATCTCCAAGAAACACTTATGGAGATGAATGATCCTGAGGAAGATGGATGGTAAGTTTGAGCGTGCTTCATTTCAAGGCTAGCACCATAATCGTGTCTGACTAACTGTGGTTATTGTTATGTTTAGCGAGGATCGTGGTGATGGTACTCCAGGAGCGTGCGCAATGGGAGATACGGTTGATGAGCGCTCACTAAAAGATGGGTACGCAGCAGAAGCTATTGTTAGTGGAGAAGCTTGCGGTAAACGCTACATGGTAACAGTGAGTGAGAAGAACTCTGTCGGGTTCCTCTATGATATTAGCGACATCGAGAGTCCAACTCTTGCGCAGGTTTTTCACCTTTCTCCGGATTCTGAGAAGAAGAACCCTGTCCTTGCTTACGCCGATGGAGTACTTGGTGAGATTGATGCTGAATCCATCCTCTTCATGGAGGCAGAAGTCAGTCCTAATGGAAAGGCTGGTATCTTATTCGCTGGAGCTTGGTCGACAAGGTAAGTTTGTAAGCCTGGCGAGACATCACACAACAGGATCATCTTTGTTTAAATCGTACTGACTTCTCATCTCAATTTGTTTAAAACCCTCACGACAAGCACATCTTTCTGGGAATTCAACTGTGGAGATGACACTGCTGCCGAGGTGACACCTGCTGATGATGTAGGTAGCGAGACAGCATCTAAGCAGTCCGTTGACGATCAATCGTCTGCTTTCATTGCGTCTAAATCAGTTCTTGCAGCTGCTGCCCTCGCCTCTGTGATGGCATCAGTTTCATTCATGTAATTTCTCTCTATGGTACTTAGGTGTGCATGTGAGATGATATAAAAAGAGAAAGATAATTGATAATTAAGATTTTTGATTACATTTTATAACAATTACAATAGTTTTGGCATTGCTTCAAGCCAGACAGGTATTAGACAGGAGTTCTTCTCTGTAGTAAAAAAGGATATCTCTCTCTTTGCTGTTGAACGTTGGACGAGCTGCTCCTGTTGCCTCCAAAGAAACAAGTGACTGCGATCATGTTCATCGCTATGAGAAAGATAAATGGTAGAGAAAACTCTGGTGCAGATTCCGCAATCGACTCTGCTTGTAATGATCTGAATAATTGTATGGCCATAGAACTGAAGGTGTTTGAGAGTAGCTGAAATATGATCAGGACCGAGCTTTCGCTCATTTGTGAGATCTCAGCGACGGCAGCCTCAATAGCAAGGTTTTGTAAGGATCCCACGATCAAAGCCACTGTCAAAAGGCTTAATATCAACCCTACAAATGATTCCCATTCCATGGTCATCATACACATCATCAGCGCTACAACTCCGGCAAGAAGAGAGGCCGATAACAAGCTGTGTCCTGTGTGACGGATTCGCCCATCTATCCACAATGAAAGGAGAAATCATTATGAATAGCTGAAACGCACTCCCAATCGCTCCCACTAGTATCTTACTTGATCCTGAGGTGCTTAGAAGGTAAGACATGAATGTGATGAGAGAATTGGCTACGACGCCAGATGTGACAAAGGCGATCGAGCAACGAATAGACCCTTCCGTAGAGAAATACGTCTTCATTAATGTCCAGACTTGGTAATCTCTAAAGGTTGCCTTTTGGTTGCGTGGTGTTTCTACATGTTGCTGCGGCACCAAAACTTCAATCTGACCATGATGTCCTCGAGGAGTAAAGCTTCCTTGAAGATTAGGAAATGGCGAAATTGGTTCTATAGAGCCGTAGCTGAAATTGTTCGAGCCATAGCTGAAATTTGTGTGATGACCTGCACCTTCTTTGAGCTGTTCTGTGTACACTCCAAAATGGTCTGCTGTTGATGAACTATCATTTCCGTTGCTGAAGACGATGTTTTCGGTAGATTCGTTTGTGTCGTTTGTGTCTGTAAATTCCAACGCTACTTCGCTCGGTATGCCTGGGAGTTGTTGCTGCGAAAATGCATGCTCTACTTCTTTGAATACCATGTTCGTCTGTGGCATAGGTGTAGGAGGAGCTTCTTCAAAATGGAAGACCATGGTGATGAATAGTATCGAAGCAATGAAAATGATACATTGGAAGTACGGTATTATATCACTTTCAGATGAAACCAGAAATGTACCACAAAGAAACGAAAACAATACTCCAAGATGATTGCTCTGCAGAACAATTCGTAGCATTGCCTTGTGTTCGTTGGGAGGAAACCATGCTGTCACGACGAAAACAGGAGTGATCTGGTAAAGCGGTTCACTAAGCCCAACAATGATGAAACCGGCATGTAATCCTTCTACAAAATCCGATGCCGCACAGGAAACACACAGACCCACTTGTAAGAGGACGGCACCAAGCAGCACTGCATGTCGAAGACCGAGACACGAAAGCATTGCTGGTGCACAGAATGTAGCGGCAGCACTTGCAATGAGGAAAAGGCTTACAAGGCTTTCCGCATCAATATCTCCTTTTAGCATCGTCGCCACGGGCGCAATTGAGAAGCATATCCAACCAGAGAGAAGATTGAGCAGTGACAGATACAATAGCATTGCCCATCGTGATGGATGAAGATCATCTGTCATCAAATCTGGAAATGACGCTGCATTTGGTCTCCAATACATGTGATCTCGATCATCGTCGTCCGTGTAGCCTCCTGTACTTATTGGAGTGTTTGTGATCGAAGTGCTATGTGGCATGAAACCTTCATCATGATCTAGGTATGGACGATGAGCAAGAGGTGCAGTCGCTTGCAACTCCGCTACCTTTTGAGCACTCTGCTGATTAGAATAGAAACGCCTCGCTCCTCCTGCATGCGTTGGTGTGGGAGTATTTGATTCGATGTGAACAGGAACTTGACGACCAGACAGTATTATCTCACCTTCGCGCAGACCGAGAGGAGTAGACATTATTGCCGGAAGATCTTCGTCTATGCTTTCAGAATTATCACTGGAATAAACACCACTGGTGGCATTAGATGTCCAGTTATTTCCATCTTCTTCCATCGAATAGTTTGCAATGCTTAGATTGTCTGTTTCCAACTTTCCAGAAGATTTTAAAGGAAAGAGAGGCTCAGAGTTGCACCTCATCTTCAACGTTGGAGGGCGCACGTTGTGTTTCTGTTCAGAGCAGATTCTTTTTTGGCGTTGTGGTAATGGCAAAAAGCCAAGTTGATCCTGTGACAGTGTATTATTGAACTGGGCTTGCTCATCATCAAGAACAGTTGGAAGCGAGAGAGACCCAGAGTCAACATTCATCGAAGATGGTTTGTTATTGCCGCCGATCAACTGAGACGGATTCTCATAAAATTGAGATAAATAATATTGTGCAGCTGCTGCTGCATCGACGGAAGTAATCTGAGATTGTTTGCCTGGAGATTGATTCAACAATCTGCCAACCAAATGTGGATGGTGTTCAGGCGAATACGTCATGTTAATATCTGGTGATATTTCTAGTTCCGAGTTCTTGCGATCAGGACTAAGCTCCTCATGCGTTGACGAATCATCAGATATGTACGATTCAGATGAATTCCGCCGGGATGCAATATCAATGGGTCTAGGTAATGAATGACTGTCAACATCCGGTTCATCCGGTGACAATACTTTGGGGCGCGGCCGCAGTTCTGCCAGCACTTGAGGTGATATTGTTTCCTTTGCTTCAAAATTTGTATCTTCGTCCTCGGTTAATGTAGTTGTGACGGTAAACCTGCCCTTCTTCATCACTTTAGTTGCGGAAGCTTCTCCATCATTGACTGTCGATAACACAAATGGAGATGAAGCGGTGGAGGTGTCGCGGTGCGTTTTGGGAGGGGATAGCGGGCATGGAGGCTCATCCTGTTGCAGTGCGGCGGCAGCCTCGTCGCCAGATCCGGCGGCGTCATGAGCTGCGCTATTATTGCTGCTACTCATCGATGTTGTTACACTCTTTTACATAACTCTTTTACATACAGATGACGCTTCATGGGCCACCCACGTTGCCTTCATACTTTAACTTGATTGGGGCTTTTGTGGAAGCGCAGCTGGGGCCGGCGGCACACTACAATAACTGCGGCACATACAGCACAGAGCAAGAGAACAGAGATCCACATGGGTTTCATCCGGCAGAAGTTCATAACTTTTTGCTTTTTGCAGGAAAAAAAGTTGTGCAAGGCAAGAAAAGGAGTCGGAAGCGAAGGGCGTGATAATATCATTGCTTGTCGTTGTGACCCACATAGGCAGAAAAACTAGATAGATTGATAAGTGGATAGATTATTTTAATTTTAGTTGTGTTTGCTTTACATCTACGATACTACTTATTGTACAGAGCAACACGTAGATGGATTAAACACTGAGTGTTTCCACAACGAGACGTTCCGAGTAGAAACTGTAACAAATACAATGACGCAGATTCTTCTACACACTCTTGGAGGTCTCCCAGTTTGTAGTGCCCAGTAGTTGTCAATTATTGATTGTATGGGACGGAAGTGCCACATGCCACTATACAGAGTAGATGCGATACACTTGAGACCTATGCCTCTCCGTATTATTCAGATCATTGGTCTCATCTTCAACGTCATGTTACGTCTAAATTGTGCCATGCGCTCGAATGGACAAGTGATCCAAACAAGCAATCATTGAACAATGGGACCACCTACTTCCACTTTACTATGCAACTCTCTTTTTGGGGTGATAAATGGCTGACATCATAACGAGCAGCCTTTTAATCCTTCATCAGATCATGCGCAGCTCACTAGCCTTTGTCTGGTTTTCCATCTCGACTTGTTTCAGGTTTCTTGCACGACAATTTCTTACTTGACACTGTAAACTTTGCAGCATCAATTGGATTCCATTCTTGATAAACTTTCTTTTGCGAGACCCATTTGCTCTTCCCAGTTCCAACAGTTGAACTCCTTCTTTTCTCCTCACCGCCACCAAGATAATCACGTCCAGAAAAGGAGGATCCCCGACCATCTGGATGTCCTAGGGCGGCTACACCCCACCTTCGTTTCAGTGATTCAGCAGGTTTGACAGGCCGTTTTCGGGAAACTCCAGCTACGTCAGTTCTATCTTGTGCAATCAAATCTCCACTACGCCACACTGCAAATGACCACTCTTCCCACAAATCTGTTCTGTGCGTACCAGCATTTTTGTTGTTCATTAATTTGTCATATGCTTCTTTGACTACACGAAATTTATTCAATGCTTCAGTAGGATCTAGATCGGAAACGTCTGGGTGCAATTCTCTAGCCATTTTGCGATAAGCTTCTTTGATTTCTGTCGCAGTTGCCCCCCATGAGAGACCCAAGGCCTCGTATGGATCTGATTTCTTCATTTGATCAGTATTTGTGAAGTAAGAACGTTTGGCAAAATCACTGCTCTGAACACAGTATGACATGACGTGATGCTTCTTTTCAAAATGCCTGCAACAACGATCACGCATAAATCTCATGAATGCAGCCGAACTACTCATGATGCAATTTTATTCAATACTACTTCCAATAGAGCTGCGTTTGTACATAAAGAGCCGTCGCCCCGCTAGCTCTGTCCTATTCCTATTTCATCTACACTTACTTGTGTGATGACGCAGGCAGTTTAGAGTTGTAGAGTGCGTTTGTTTCTGCTCGAGAAAGCAAGCTGATGAGTCACGATGACGGGTGACGATGACAATGACGATTGACGTGCCGAGTGCGCGCTTCAATAATCTAGCAAGGCATTCATTCCATGAACTTATCGTACTTATTACCACAATACGTAAGTTTCACAAACAAAACAAAACATCGTACTGGAATACAATGACAAAAATGAGCACTTAGAGGATGAGTGAGAAGAAAGAAGAAGAAACAGATGTAGAATAGAGTAAACCAGAAATTAGTTTAGGAAAGGATTAGCAAACCTCTACCAATAGCTTGAAAGCACAAGCAGAGATCAAAATTAGTTCCCTCCACGAAGACGAAGAACCAAGTGAAGAGTAGACTCCTTCTGGATGTTGTAGTCAGAAAGAGTGCGACCATCCTCCAATTGCTTTCCAGCAAAGATCAAACGCTGCTGATCAGGGGGAATTCCCTCCTTGTCCTGGATCTTAGTCTTCACATTGTCAATGGTATCGGAAGGCTCGACATCCAAAGTGATGGTCTTTCCAGTCAAGGTCTTGACGAAAATCTGCATACCTCCACGAAGACGAAGAACCAAGTGAAGAGTAGACTCCTTCTGGATGTTGTAGTCAGAAAGGGTGCGTCCATCCTCCAATTGCTTTCCAGCAAAGATCAAACGCTGCTGATCAGGGGGAATTCCCTCCTTGTCCTGGATCTTAGTCTTCACATTGTCAATAGTATCGGAAGGCTCCACATCCAAAGTGATGGTCTTTCCAGTCAAGGTCTTGACGAAAATCTGCATACCTCCACGAAGACGAAGAACCAAGTGAAGAGTAGACTCCTTCTGGATGTTGTAGTCAGAAAGGGTGCGTCCATCCTCCAATTGCTTTCCAGCAAAGATCAAACGCTGCTGATCAGGGGGAATTCCCTCCTTGTCCTGGATCTTAGTCTTCACATTGTCAATAGTATCAGATGGCTCCACATCCAAGAGTGATGGTCTTTCCAGTCAAGGTCTTGACGAAAATCTGCATACCTCCACGAAGACGAAGCACCAAGTGAAGAGTAGACTCCTTCTGGATGTTGTAGTCAGAAAGAGGTGCGTACCATCCTCCAATTGCTTTCCAGCAAAGATCAAACGCTGCTGATCAGGGGGAATTCCCTCCTTGTCCTGGATCTTAGTCTTCACATTGTCAATAGTATCAGAATGGCTCCACATCCAAGAGTGATGGTCTTTCCAGTCAAGGTCTTGACGAAAATCTGCATACCTCCACGAAGACGAAGCACCAAGTGAAGAGTAGACTCCTTCTGGATGTTGTAGTCAGAAAGAGTGCGTCCATCCTCCAATTGCTTTCCAGCAAAGATCAAACGCTGCTGATCAGGGGGAATTCCCTCCTTGTCCTGGATCTTAGTCTTCACATTGTCAATAGTATCGGAAGGCTCCACATCCAAAGTGATGGTCTTTCCAGTCAAGGTCTTGACGAAAATCTGCATACCTCCACGAAGACGAAGCACCAAGTGAAGAGTAGACTCCTTCTGGATGTTGTAGTCAGAAGAGGTGCGACCAGTCCTCCAATTGCTTTCCAGCAAAGATCAAACGCTGCTGATCAGGGGGAATTCCCTCCTTGTCCTGGATCTTAGTCTTCACATTATCGATGGTATCGGAAGGCTCCGACATCCAAAGTGATGGTCTTTCCAGTCAAGGTCTTGACGAAAATCTGCATACCTCCACGAAGACGAAGCACCAAGTGAAGAGTAGACTCCTTCTGGATGTTGTAGTCAGAAAGGGTGCGTCCATCCTCCAATTGCTTTCCAGCAAAGATCAAACGCTGCTGATCAGGGGGAATTCCCTCCTTGTCCTGGATCTTAGTCTTCACATTATCGATGGTATCGGAAGGCTCGACATCAAGAGTGATGGTTTTGCCGGTGAGGGTCTTGACGAAAATCTGCATTGGCGATAGTAAAAAAATTGGTTCAGTGAATTTGTTGATGAAAATTATGAGCAATTGGAAAGGATTTCGTTCTGCTGCGAGGATGTGATCGCGACAGATCATGGCCACGACTGCAGAGGGGGGCGTGAGGACTAGCAGCATAAATGAAACGGCGCCGGCGGGGGGGTGTCAACAACAGATGGCACGATGTCGGAATTCTTCTCTTCCAACCCGCCCCCGAAACCGAGTAGCCACGCCCCTCACCGCCAATTCAGCATTCAATTAATCAGCGAGAATTGGGATGATGCCGATCCCGAAGGAGAGGGGGGCTGGAGTTGGCCGTTGCCTTTTTCAGATGAGGTGAACCGGATCCGAGCAGCCGTGCACGATCCCTTCAATGACACCGTTCTCAGAGGTCTTCGCCGTAATGGTCTCGAAACAGTTACAATCCCTCATTGAATATATTATCAGCCTCTCCTCGCCGCTGTGATCAGTTGCTCAAAGTTACTCACCTGCATGGTTGTTCTGTTTTTTGTTACTGTTGGATTTTTCCGCTGGAAAAATTATGATGACTTTGGTGAACGTTGGCTTCTCTGATCGTTCAAGAAGAATTCTAATCTGATGTAAGTACGTTAACGGAGGAATTAGTATCATTCAAGAGAGGGTCGATCGTGGATCGGGCGAGCGAGCCGTGGGGGCCCCTCCCTCGCTCGCCCTCCAACGATCTTCCTCTTCACTCGACTCGGCACTCAACGTCTGGGCATCTTTCTCCATCTTCATCTGGGCATCTTTCTCTCACATTTTCACCCATGAAAGTCTACTTATTTGTTGATAGATAAATAGATTATTTTTAGTTGCTACTCTCTAGGCACTAGTGCCAGTAGAGAAAGGTGAACTTAAACCAGGAGGAGCTCGGGCTGTTCCCGCAGGCACCACTAAGTACTAGTTACCTCTAAGTATCTGTTCTAATCGATAACAAACTTGATAATATCAGATAGTGCCACTTGCACCGCTTGCGAACAATCAGAAGCTAGCGTACTCAAACATAAGCAAGCCCATCAAGCTCCAATCACATGAAGATGGCTGGGTGCTCTTCATAAGCCAGTAATTTGGGCAAAGCTGCCTCCCGAAAGTTCACTGGATAGAGCAAAACATTAGGATCATGCATGATCAGCCGCCGAAACGCCCCATGGGAGCTGTTTTGCCAATTTCTCGTCACTAGCCTTTTTCATGCGAAGATATAGCTCCGGAAATGCATCTTTGTTGATGATTCCTCCATTGTTCGTGATTTCATTTTGGTCCTTACTGGTATCCACTACTACTATCTTGGGAAGTTTCCTTGCATCATCTATTTTTACTTGAAAGGCTGTGATCAATTGTTCCTTGTCACCATATTGAACCGTGTGAGCCATAGCATAGTGCTTGTAAATCTCTCAAATGCCTTTACATCTCTGTCATCGATACGTATACAATTTCCACACATCTTTATCCGTATTACACCGAATCGCCTTGAGATGGTGGTGTATCTTAATCAATTGCGGGTTGACTTGATTTTTGCATACTTCATGCCATTCACAACCAAAGTACAAGACGATGTAGTGATTGTCGCGAAGGATACCGGCGCCGCTGATAACATCCTTACCTTCATGTTGTTCTGAATCTCCTGGATGAAGTGAGAGATTGGCAAGAATGTTACGCCAGTTGTAACCTACCCAAAGCCCTCGTACCCATGACATCGTCTATGAATGTTCTACAACTTGGCTTGCGGTCCGCTGCAGGTCAAAGTATCTGCTGACTGCAGAGCTAGCAGAGTAATAATTCTATCTCCATATTATTTTTGCAATGAAGCTTCTTTCCTCTTCATCAAACCTTCTTTCTTCTTTAGCTATCGACGCACGGCACTAGCTTTCTTTGGACTTTCGGACGGCCTGTACTGTCACACAGAACAAGCCCCACACACAGTCACACCCCACCTCGTCATCTTCTACAACATCTTCACAACAACATCTTCGGCATGCCCATGCCAGCCAGATACTACAGTAGCATAACGCCCGCCATTCAAATACTTCAGAGCGTGGAGGAACCAAATGATGCAAATAGTCACGTCATAAACTCGTAAGAATGGTGGTTCAATTAGAGATACCTGTAGGTTCATCTGAGCCTGATCAAGACAAGCTCAATATCAAAGTAAAAGGATTTGACAAGATACTAACTCTAGAAAGCAAAATAAAAATACCGATAGAACACATCGAATCAGTACGATATGCCGAAAAAACAATCATCGAGGATAGACAACGCCTCGGTATGAGTCGAGCTGTTGGGTTTCGGTACGGTAAACAATTCATTGTAGGGACGTTCGTGGAATGGAATAGAAACAAAGTTGTCTTTTGGAATGTTCATAACAAGAAGGCAGCAGTTTATGGGAATGTTATCGTCGTAGTGTTGAAGAATGAGCGATATAATGAGCTTGTGCTTGAGGTGGATGATTCCGAAAGTGTGATGGCAGAATTAAGACGAGTTACTGGACAGACATAACTCATGCTAGGAAGATGATGAAGGTAGTGTATGCACTGAGTATGCAGTAGTATGCACTGTGAGTAGATAGAAGAAGTATCACGCCTCTCCAAAGTTGTTACTTTTATTTTGCCTTTTGGCCAAGCTGGTGCATTATATCATGCTCAAGTGGATCAGTCACATTGTCACCTGGCCATTTCAATCCCCACTCATTCACTACAAAATCTTTGTTCCAAAATCTACTCGTGTGTCTCTGACCTCCATCACACACCACAGTAACAATGTTTGAGCCCTCCGGCATTTCTGATGCGACAATAAGAGCGCCTGCGACATTCATGGCCGAGCTTGAGCCAACAAATAGCCCCTCGTGACGGAGGAGATAGTGAGCCATGTGTACAGCTTGTTGGTCACTGATTAACAGTGCATCGTCGATGATTTTAGATTGAAATATTGACGATGAGCTATCTCTCGATATTTGTTGATAGTGTTGATCTTTTGACGCCTCATTTATACGCTTCGCAAACGCCTTCTTCTCCCAACTTATCGTCTCACAACCTAAGGCAAAGTTGGCCGTAATTCGGTCTAGACCGATGCCTTCAGCAAGTGTATCATATCGATGTCTGCGGAGCTTTTGTTCGGATTGTTGCGATGAATATGCAACTCCAAATTTAATCTTGTTGAAAAGCGAGGATCCTGGTGGATCAACAAGAATTATTCTGGGTGGAGATTGTGACTGCATACGATGCTTATGTTGTATACTTTCAAACCAACGCTCTTTCAGATAAGCTCCTACTCCAACTAATGTCCCACCAGTTCCAGCTGACATAATGAACGCGTCGACTTTGCCATCTAATTGTGAATAGATCTCTGGCCCGGTTGACGTGTAGTGCGAAGTGACATTAGCCAGATTCTCAAATTGGTTCATGAATGCAGCTCGTATCAATCTTGGTGGAGATGATTTGTTTCGTCCATTCAATGTATCATCCCCAGCAGGATTCACCACCTTAGACCAATAATAGTCATCATATCTTCGTTCTACGTTCAACCACTCCCATATCCTCCGAGCAACATTTACATAGTGACCGGGATTGCTGATGCTGCAATTCTTTACTACTACCACACCACAACCCAACTTCTCCAAGAACTCCTTTTTTTGATTCGATTGATCATCTGGCATTGCAACAATGATCCCGTGACCACGAGTACACGCTAACGATGCTAAGGATATTCCAGTAGATCCTGATGTGCCTTCTATCAGTATTCCGTGAGTTTTTGTATTTTCTAGAGCTGTAACAATAGCAGCATGGATATCAACTGGAATATTTGAATGATCGTTATCTGTTGTGCTCGGTGCACTGGTAATAATATTTGTTGCCGTTCTCCCGGCTGTATTTTCATTCATTGAAACTGTGTACGGAGGAGGCAGCTCTCCGTTTTCTTCCGCACGCAAAATCATGCTCCTTGCTGCTCGGTCCTTCCCCGTGCCACCAGGATTTGAGCATTCCATTTTGACATAGATTTTAACATTATTATTTAACAATGATGATATATGAGGCAGATACAGCAACGGCGTGTCACCGATGAGTGATTGATATCCTCCGTTTATAACTGCATCGTTTGATGATGGTCGAGTTGAGCTTGCTCTGGATGATTTCCGACGCAAAATCGAAGCAGCAAAGAATGACAGTGCAACAACGGCAGACGCCGATGTAACTAACAATGGTGTTAGTATTGGCGATGAATTGTGTGAACGCATTAGATGTGTACCGAGTTGTTGGTTATCGTACGATACTCTGTTGGAGTGGAGGCTTCCACTTCTTGATTCTTGGTCGTTCTACGTTTTGTCGTCAAAGAATCTCTAGAGAAGACACAAGATGATATTCAGCGATAAGAAGCGATACATGCACAGATATCACACAACACGCCACAGGAGCAGAAGATGATAATAAGAAGTATTCCTTCTCCTCCATGCTTCTACATTAGCGCGAGAGCTTCTCTGATAAAGAATTATGCTTCATTCACCACTAAAACAACCCTACACTGATTGATGACGATGAAAATGATAGCCTCTGTAAAACTACCACCATCACATTAAACTTCATTGGGCCATGATAAAAGTTTCCGAATTATAGCTTCTAACAAGCAATGAGAACAATAGGTAAAATAATGTTACTCTTCTATCACCAAGATGTGAAAGAAACCTATCAATAAAGGAGAAGCATAGCGCAAAAAAAAAAATGTTAAAATGTAGAAAAGAATGAAACATTCAGCCGGCCAGCCCAAGCCCACACTGGACCTCTCAGATGAGCTACGAGACTGTAGCATCGCTCCTACACACGCCAGCCGTCTGAGCAGTGGTAATGTGCTTGTCTAGTATCACCGCCGACTATAATGTGCCACTAGAAGCGGCCCATGCGTATATTCACAACGATAGATACGATTTGTAGCAAATCAGGTGCTGCTGGCCAGCCCACACTGGACCTCTCAGATGAGCTACGAGACTGTAGCATCGCTCCTACACACGCCAGCCGTCTGAGCAGTGGTAATGTGCTTGTCTAGTATCTCCGCCGACTATAATGGGCCACTAGAAGCGGCCCATGCGTATATTCACGACGATAGATACGATTTGGATGAATGAGGTGCTGCCGGCCAGCCCAAACCCATACTGGACCTCTCAGATGAGCTACGAGACTGTAGCATCGCTCCTACACACGCCAGCCGTCTGAGCAGTGGTAATGTGCTTGTCTAGTATCACCGCCGACTATAATGGGCCACTAGAAGCGGCTCATGCGTATATTCACAACGATAGATACGATTTGTAGCAAATCAGGTGCTGCTGGCAAGCCCACACTGGACTTCTCAGATGAGCTACGAGACTGTAGCATCGCTCCTACACACGCCAGCCGTCTGAGCAGTGCTAATGTGCTTGTCTAGTATCATCGCCGACTATAATGGGCCACTAGAAGCGGCTCATGCGTATATTCACAACGATAGATACGATTTGTAGCAAATCAGGTAGTGCTGGCAAGCCCACACTGGACCTCTCAGATGAGCTACGAGACTGTAGCATCGCTCCTACACACGCCAGTCGTCTAAGCAGTGGTAATGTACTTGTCTAATATCAGCGCCGACTATAATGGGCCACTAGAAGCGGCTCATGCGTATATTCACAACGATAGATACGATTTGTAGCAAATCAGGTGATGCTGGCCAGCCCACACTGGACCTCTCAGATGAGCTACGAGACTGTAGCATCACTCCTACACACGCCAGCCGTCTGAGCAGTGGTAATGTGCTTGTCTAGTATCACCGCCGACTATAATGGGCCACTAGAAGCGGCCCATGCGTATATTCACGACGATAGATACGATTTGGATGAATGAGGTGCTGCTGGCCAGCCCAAACCCATACTGGACCTCTCAGATGAGCTACGAGACTGTAGCATCGCTCCTACACACGCCAGCCGTCTGAGCAGTGGTAATGTGCTTGTCTAGTATCAGCGCCGACTATAATGGGCCACTAGAAGCGGCCCATGCGTATATTCACGACGATAGATACGATTTGGATGAATGAGGTGCTGCCGGCCAGCCCAAACCCATACTGGACCTCTCAGATGAGCTACGAGACTGTAGCATCGCTCCTACACACGCCAGCCGTCTGAGCAGTGGTAATGTGCTTGTCTAGTATCACCGCCGACTATAATGGGCCACTAGAAGCGGCTCATGCGTATATTCACAACGATAGATACGATTTGTAGCAAATCAGGTGCTGCTGGCAAGCCCACACTGGACTTCTCAGATGAGCTACGAGACTGTAGCATCGCTCCTACACACGCCAGTCGTCTGAGCAGTGCTAATGTGCTTGTCTAGTATCATCGCCGACTATAATGGGCCACTAGAAGCGGCTCATGCGTATATTCACAACGATAGATACGATTTGTAGCAAATCAGGTAGTGCTGGCAAGCCCACACTGGACCTCTCAGATGAGCTACGAGACTGTAGCATCGCTCCTACACACGCCAGTCGTCTAAGCAGTGGTAATGTACTTGTCTAATATCAGCGCCGACTATAATGGGCCACTAGAAGCGGCTCATGCGTATATTCACAACGATAGATACGATTTGTAGCAAATCAGGTGATGCTGGCCAGCCCACACTGGACCTCTCAGATGAGCTACGAGACTGTAGCATCACTCCTACACACGCCAGCCGTCTGAGCAGTGGTAATGTGCTTGTCTAGTATCAGCGCCGACTATAATGGGCCACTAGAAGCGGCCCATGCGTATATTCACGACGATAGATACGATTTGGATGAATGAGGTGCTGCCGGCCAGCCCAAACCCATACTGGACCTCTCAGATGAGCTACGAGACTGTAGCATCGCTCCTACACACGCCAGCCGTCTGAGCAGTGGTAATGTGCTTGTCTAGTATCACCGCCGACTATAATGGGCCACTAGAAGCGGCTCATGCGTATATTCACAACGATAGATACGATTTGTAGCAAATCAGGTGCTGCTGGCAAGCCCACACTGGACTTCTCAGATGAGCTACGAGACTGTAGCATCGCTCCTACACACGCCAGCCGTCTGAGCAGTGCTAATGTGCTTGTCTAGTATCATCGCCGACTATAATGGGCCACTAGAAGCGGCTCATGCGTATATTCACAACGATAGATACGATTTGTAGCAAATCAGGTAGTGCTGGCAAGCCCACACTGGACCTCTCAGATGAGCTACGAGACTGTAGCATCGCTCCTACACACGCCAGTCGTCTAAGCAGTGGTAATGTACTTGTCTAATATCAGCGCCGACTATAATGGGCCACTAGAAGCGGCTCATGCGTATATTCACAACGATAGATACGATTTGTAGCAAATCAGGTGATGCTGGCCAGCCCACACTGGACCTCTCAGATGAGCTACGAGACTGTAGCATCACTCCTACACACGCCAGCCGTCTGAGCAGTGGTAATGTGCTTGTCTAGTATCACCGCCGACTATAATGGGCCACTAGAAGCGGCCCATGCGTATATTCACGACGATAGATACGATTTGGATGAATGAGGTGCTGCTGGCCAGCCCAAACCCATACTGGACCTCTCAGATGAGCTACGAGACTGTAGCATCGCTCCTACACACGCCAGCCGTCTGAGCAGTGGTAATGTGCTTGTCTAGTATCAGCGCCGACTATAATGGGCCACTAGAAGCGGCCCATGCGTATATTCACGACGATAGATACGATTTGGATGAATGAGGTGCTGCCGGCCAGCCCAAACCCATACTGGACCTCTCAGATGAGCTACGAGACTGTAGCATCGCTCCTACACACGCCAGCCGTCTGAGCAGTGGTAATGTGCTTGTCTAGTATCATCGCCGACTATAATGGGCCACTAGAAGCGGCACATGCGTATATTCACGATGATAGATACGATTTGTAGCAAATCAGGTGCTGCTGGCAAGCCCACACTGGACCTCTCAGATGAGCTACGAGACTGTAGCATCGCTCCTACACACGCCAGCCGTCTGAGCAGTGGTAATGTGCTTGTCTAGTATCACCGCCGACTATAATGGGCCACTAGAAGCGGCCCATGCGTATATTCACGACGATAGATACGATTTGGATGAATGAGGTTCTGCTGGCCAGCCCAAACCCATACTGGACCTCTCAGATGAGCTACGAGACTGTAGCATCGCTCCTACACACGCCAGCCGTCTGAGCAGTGGTAATGTGCTTGTCTAGTATCTCCGCCGACTATAATGGGCCACTAGAAGCGGCCCATGCGTATATTCATGACGATAGATACGATTTGGATGAATGAGGTGCTACCGGCCAGCCCAAACCCATACTGGACCTCTCAGATGAGCTACGAGACTGTAGCGTCGCTCCTACACACGCCAGCCGTCTGAGCAGTGGTAATGTGCTTGTCTAGTATCACCGCCGACTATAATGGGCCACTAGAAGCGGCACATGCGTATATTCACGATGATAGATACAATTTGTAGCAAATCAGGTGCTGCTGGCAAGCCCACACTGGACCTCTCAGATGAGCTACGAGACTGTAGCATCGCTCCTACACACGCCAGTCGTCTGAGCAGTGCTAATGTGCTTGTCTAGTATCAGCGCCGACTATAATGGGCCACTAGAAGCGGCTCATGCGTATATTCACAACGATAGATACGATTTGTAGCAAATCAGGTGCTGCTGGCCAGCCCACACTGGACCTCTCAGATGAGCTACGAGACTGTAGCATCACTCCCATACACGCCAGCCGTCTGAGCAGTGGTAATGTGCTTGTCTAGTATCTCCGCCAACTATAATGGGCCACTAGAAGCGGCCCATGCGTATATTCACGACGATAGATACGATTTGGATGAATGAGGTGCTGCTGGCCAGCCCAAACCCATACTGGACCTCTCAGATGAGCTACGAGACTGTAGCATCGCTCCTACACACGCCAGCCGTCTGAGCAGTGGTAATGTGCTTGTCTAGTATCACCGCCGACTATAATGGGCCACTAGAAGAGGCTCATGCGTATATTCACGATGATAGATACAATTTGTAGCAAATCAGGTGCTGCTGGCAAGCCCACACTGGACCTCTCAGATGAGCTACGAGACTGTAGCATCGCTCCTACACACGCCACCCGTCTGAGCAGTGGTAATGTGCTTGTCTAGTATCTCCGCCGACTATAATGGGCCACTAGAAGCGGCCCATGCGTATATTCACGATGATAGATACGATTTGGATGAATGAGGTGCTGCCGGCCAGCCCAAACCAACACACTACACCTCTCAGGTGAGCTACGAGACTGTAGCATCGCTCCTACACACGCCAGCCGTCTGAGCAGTGGTAATGTGCTTGTCTAGTATCACCGCCGACTATAATGGGCCACTAGAAGCGGCCCATGCGTATATTCACGACGATAGATACGATTTGGATGAATGAGGTGCTGCTGGCAAGCCCACACTGGACCTCTCAGATGAGCTGCGAGACTGTAGCATCGCTTCTACACACGCCAGCCGTCTGAGCAGTGGTAATGTGCTTGTCTAGTATCTCCGCCGACTATAATGGGCCACTAGAAGCGGCTCATGCGTATATTCACGACGATAGATACGATTTGGATGAATGAGGTGCTGCCGGCCAGCCCAAGCTCACATTGGACCTCTCAGATGAGCTACCATACGAGACTGTAGCATCGCTCATACACACGCCAGCCGTCTTAATCAAATACTGATTTATTATTCTCATAATATTGTAACTTATAGATTAAGGTAAGTAACTTTACAGACAAAAATTATTCTTAGGTTTGAATTGAAGTTACATTCGTATACTGGAATTTATTTCGTTCTCCAGTAGTCTTCACTTTACATATTGAACGATACATTCATGTTTGCACTTGGATTCACATGAAGATTCTTCTTCAGACTGGATCTCCTTGCTACCCTAGGTCCAGCACCAGGACCTGCCGCTTCGTATTCATAATTTGGTTCTCGCATATGGCCTACATTGCCCACAGGATTGTCTTCAACCTTTTGTTGTAGTTGTTGCTGTTGGGCATTCACGATATCATTGTTAATACCTTCACTATGATCCACATTAATGTCAAAGTCGTCCATATTCTCCCAATCAATTGAAAGAGCTGACAAGCCAGACATGGCACGACCAAATGTCGTCTCACCAGATGTTAGATTAGACAATCCAGATAGTCCTCCAATTGACATTCGCCCTGACATTCGACCCAGAGACATGCGCATTGACATTCTTGATTTTCCCTGTCGAGGAGTGGCTCCAGCTTGTTCACCGCCTCCCTGGTGAAGTGGTTGCTCATACTGATTCAATTCAGCGACCTGCTGCTGGTCAGCTTTGCAGACGCAATGGTTTCCTGCAGTGCATTGCATACCATATTTCTTACCACAACCATTAATGTATTGCGTCACGAGCTCGGCAGCCTTATCAAAAACTTCAATGGTACCATGGCTCATTTGAGAGTGCCTGTAAAGTATTGTACGGTAATGTAAAAGTGAAAATGGCGGATATTGAGAATGTGAAGAAACAAGAACGTCACTATGAGCAAAACCTACAGCACGTACCTCGGACAATTCTGTCTCATAACATTGTTATCGGGGCAAGCACACTCCAACCCCCAATTCATTACAGCCATTGGGTTCAAATGGGGCAAACTCTCAAATGCAGAATACATCTTTTGCAAAGTAACTTCATTGTTTCCTTTTGCTGCAACTTCTGCAATGTTGATCGATTTGGGCACAGCCGTGTAGCCAACCATGGTCAAATTCCTTGCAGCCTCGAACGCGACACGTCGAGCATCTGCGACCTTTTCAATCTTAATCAATACCAAATTCAACTCTTGATCCCCAGATGCGTCGAGCACACCTTCGATGGGACTCCCATTGCCTGGACATCCCTTGAGAACAGTCTCAACAATCTTAACACAATGGGCGCAGGTGATGCCAGTAATATCCATACAGATCTGCAAATCTCCATTTTGAGACACCAATACGATAGGCGTGATGTTGGGATCTCCATACTTGGATGGGTCGACAGCTGGCACAGGAACTCCAGGCACAGAAGATTGTTTAATCCCCCGATGGGCTAATTGCGTTGCTGCACTGCTAACCTTTTGAACAAGGCCGGGCAAGTCAACTCTACCAGGCATACAACGACCTTTCATGTCAATTTGAGGAGGAGCAGGATTGGATTCCAACGCCATACCTCCAGCAAGACTGGAATGGACACCACCTACAGACGCCAATTGACGTGCTTGCGCAGCCTGCAGACGTTCCAGCGGGCCGAGCATCGAATCGCCACCCTTTGTTCCTGCTCCACCCATCGCATTATCGCCGCCCGCAGCACTTATCACAGGAGCCACTACCCCCCCGCCGAACCCCGAGCTAAATGCCATTGATGCCGCTTTGATAGCATCTTCATCCGCAGAACTTTCTCTACTCCTCTTCTTCCCCCCCTTCTTTCCACGAGTTTTATCCAAATCCTTCATCTTTGTCTGTAAGCTACGCGGAGGTTGCTCCTTATCAGTAACGAATAAGGCAGTGTGCCAAATTGAAAAAGTGTCGAGTATATCCCTCTACAACACCCTTCATCTTTTCCGTCCCAAGGGCAACAATGGCTGAACCAGATTCACCCTTCCGACGGTGCTGCCACCAAGTTCGCAAAGTGGTCAATCCAAGCTGAATTGCATCTTGATCGGCATCCGGACCAAGCCACGGAGATAGAATGGCCTGCACAAAGGGATGAGCAAGTCCCGATCGAGGAAGCGGTTCGTACGGATATTCATTTCGCAGCTGCCGATTGTTGTAATTAGCACCACCATTATCCCCCGATTCCTCTTGTGGAGCGGGGCTGTTATTGCCCGAACCGCCCTCCTTGGCAGCCTTCTTTTTCTCATCCTTCTCCTTCTGCAGGGCCAGTCGTGGGTCATTGATGATGGTGAAGTTGAGCGGATCTAGTTCCGCCGCGGATTTGGATTCTAGATCGTTGGGGTCGAGGCCGCCGAGGTGTGACCAGGCGCGGAATGCCCCCTCGAAGATGGATGTGCGGTGCTCGAATTCTCCTCTGCGTCGAGACATGATGATGTGCCGGAGTTCTTGTTTTTTTTTTTCACTTGATTAATTGGATGAGTTGTTGGCTGTTTGGATCGGATGATGGTCGGTGCTGTACTTAGTCGTAATTTCAATTGCGAGCAACGGAAAAAGATACAGATGATGTGGAACTCTCAACTCTTTGCTGCGTCTCTGCCGTTGCAAGAGACAAATCCAATGACTTCTTATCAATATTATGGGTTTGGACAAACGTTTTGTAGGAATGAATGCTCGTGTCCAAGTTTGCTACTTCTACTAAATGCACTTTACTCTTTACTCCTTATTGCACTGAATAGCATAATTCATATCAAATCCAGCTGAGCTGTTTCATGATGTAATCGTGAAAAAACGAAAGCTGCATGCAATTTTGGGCCGTTTATTTGGGCCGGCGCGCAGCCGGCAGATGTAGCGCCATTTTTAAAGCGGCGAAATATTTGGGGGTGGCGGCGGGCAACAGGGCTTCCCCCCAATGTGCTTTTGTCGAACTTTTTTCTTTTCTCAAAAAAAAAAAAATGGTGACCGACGAGTAAATAAGTAGTAAGTTGTTGTCATGGGCTGAGCATACACTAAAGTACAATATTATCTTCGGCTTGCGTTGACTTAATGTTGGTTTATATAGCTGGCTCTGCACACACAATCCTCAGTGAGATTAAGAGCAAGACCGCGGCTCTTCAAAGATTGGAATTCTCAATAGACAAAAAAATAGGAAATAGGAATTAGATGATAAAAATGTCGGAGGCTTTCGATCCATTCAATGTATCCGACGCTGATGATCTATTCGCAGCGACAGTGACACCAACACCAGCGCCTGTCGAACCTGTTGCTCCCGTAAAAACAAGAGTACCGAGCTTCAACATTAAACCTCAATATGTCGTACAAGACAAAGCGCCGCCGGTACATGTTCTTCCCAAGATGGACGTGAAATTTAAGTTGTTTGAGGAAGTGACATCCAAGGCTTTGCCTGGCATCGGAGAAGATGGCACGGTGGAGCTGTTTGTTGAGGGAAAGGTCATGGTAAGTTATTTCTTTTCATAATACATGCTCATGTGCAGCCGGCACTCAAAACTCGCACGATACATATGATATGTACATCATATCCTTCTTTGTGAACAGGCACAAGCTGAATCTAGCATTAGTAGAATTCCACCATTCTCTCTACAAATAACTTCTCCGCCTTCGACCGAATGTGATATTGTGTACGAAAACTTTTGCAAAGTCCAATCTGAAAGGAAGATCCAAGTAAGCAAACAACGATCAATCAAGTGCAAAGTTGACATTCCACAACAAAAAGCCGAGTGCGAAATGCTTCGATATTCCATGGAAGTGGAGACGAAAAATATGCCATTGTTGGTCCAATCCAAAGCAACACTTAACGACAAGATCTGCCGTGTTGGCATCCAAATCCGTTCTAATTTGAGCAATGAAGGTGATATCAATGACTTGACAATTAGCATTCCTATTCCCAACACCATGCAAGAGTCAACTGTCAAAATAACACGTGGTGCGGATACTGGCACTTGGGATGAATGCAAACGCATGGTTACTTGGAAGATAGGAACATTGGCTCATGGGCAAAGTGTGTTGGTGAGCGTCGAAGCAGAAATTTCCCATACCATGGCACAATTACTTGCAGAATATGATGATATTATATCCTCTGCAAAATTCAATGAAAAGATTCATTGTCCCGTATTGGTTAGATGTTCGTCGTCATCGGATATACTAACGGATTTTGCTTTATCAGCATCACCATGGTTGGAAGATCCTACAAATTTGTCTTTGCAGCAGGAGCAGTCGTATCGGCTCTTACATCGTGTCCCGACTCGGAAGTGATTGTTTGGCTTCTCGACCCTCTTGATGCGCGTGATCTTTGTTATCAGTGAGGCAGTATTGCTATGTACTTATCTATCTAACTTTACATGAAAATCTCTGTATCTCAAATTACTACTGAGTACTCCTTTAGTTCAGGATTCAGGCTGCCCTGATTCAGGCTACCAGCTACCATCGTATCATTTTTTCATCCGTCTCCACAGCGTCCGAAAAAAGGGTTTTCTCGGGGGTTAATTAATGAATCTTAATCGTTGTACAATAACATGGTTATCCCTCTCTACCCGACCAAAGAACTTACTTTCTAGTTTTATGACTTTTGGGTTCAAGGCAGGGAACCCCTCAGTAGCATGCAAATATTTAAGTAGGCCGAGCGAGCGAATGCAGAAAAGGCAGAAAGCGTTTATATGTACTTTATGTAAATACTTGACCTTAAGTATGCAATCCTTAATACTCTGGCAAGTACCGGATTAAAAATAAAAGAATGGATTGAGTTTCCGTTCACACGTGGCATCACCCCTCAAATTGAGGTAGGAACCGTCCATAGACGAACGAACGTAAGTTCTAGACGTGAATTTCGCAGGTACAAGTTGACCGCTCATTCAGACTTACATATACTTCTTTAATTTCTAATCTGAGACAAAAACGAGAACCGTTCAGAAACATTTAGCCGTGACGTGAATAGACTCCAAGTTTGACATGCAATCTTTCTTACTTATGTTAAGTATTATGTAGTCGATCGCTCTTAGCCTGCATGCCGAATATGTACAGTCTAAGCATGATTGTGATAAACATAGGCTCTGGCTAAGTATTACAAACTCATACACTCTACTATCATTTAATCTTATCAAAGTCTTCCAAGGTCATTTACTCAAGAAGACAAAAATATGAAAGCTATATAGAGGTAGAGGCGCTCTCTTTTCACTTGACTTACTTCTATCGACTGTTGGTTGTGCGTGTACTTATTTTTATAGGAAGTAGGAGTAGCCTAAGCACGTCGTACACAGTCGTGTAGGTAGTCGTGAAATGAGATTTTGCAAATACGGTTTCAACGCTTGCTCAAAGAACCACGAACGACTATCTGAATACCCTGAACCTGAGTACACCACTCACTTGCATCGTGTTTGCATTGGGTTACAAAGGGATACGGGAATCGAAAATTGTCTCATGATGCTTCTCTCTGTTCTCTGCTACATACTTTTGTACTTTCAAGTTCAAATTCAAAACATCGCTCAGCAAGGTTTATCATAAAAGTATCATTTAAAGACAGAGTACTGCTCTTGTCAGTGCTGTGTGTAAACAATAATCTTGGTACTCATAAGTACTGATTGATTGCGACATAAATCATGGCTGCAATTGGAGGCGTAGGTTTCATCCCAATCATAGTTGACCACAACGGCAACGAGGAAGCAGCACAGTGGCAGAGAGACGAAGACGAAGAATCCGTGGCTGCATCTTCAGACTCCAACATCATGGTGCAGTGGAGGGGTAACTTAGTACCCGAAAAAGAAGCTAAGGACTCCGTCACGTATTTGATCATTTACAAGATCACTTTGGCCATCAACGTTCCAGATCCTAGGATCCGCTTCAATGCAAGCCTTGCTCATCCAGGCCAAGGTCAGATATGGCACGGAGATATGGACTTTACCTACGACATTAAAGGCGACCCATGTAATCTTGCTTACGTCAGTATGGATGTTTGTGTTGACCTCACATCAAAGCTCGTACATAGAAATGGCCAGCCAATGTTCAATGGCTACGCCAATTCATGGGTATACGTTTATCTTCCAGGACCGACCCTCGATAAGTTTAAATCATATGTCAAGGCAGGGACAGGCTGGGACGTATCCGATGAGGGATTTATCGAAGATCCGAATCGCAATCTGGTGGCAATCGAAGCCAAAATGCGCAACGAGAGTGGACAGCCCAAGCCAAGCTTTTGGGTTGTAAAGGAAGATACAGCCTCTGGCAAAGACGTATCATTCTCACGCATTGGAAGCGTTCAAGAAGTGAGTGCACAACCTCACCAGCAGTGCATGCATAGAGGCGTTGGTATCTTTTCGGTATCTATGGAGGTTGAGGGGACTCCGAACTTTGAGCCAACTCCTGGTAGGGACGAGGCCAAGCTTAAGTTCACGCTCGTGAGCGTCCGTACGTGGGGTATCACAGAGTGTGTTGCGCCCATTGTGTATGCCTCAAGCAAGTAGTGACTGGCCCGTCATTGAATAATTGATGTCGGTTGTTGTGTTTAGGACTTGGCTTGTAAAATATGTTCGAGGGTGCTACTTACGCTTAATCAAGCGCCCCAAAGAGATTGATCGCATTCCATATTTGTAGGCAAGTAAATTGACAGGAGTACAAAGTACATCATAAGAGGTGGCATAAGCCTTTTCTAAATGTCCTTGGATTAATAATACATTATGATATTATCATGTTTGTTTCATCATCTTCATCATCATCATCTCTACTCGTCTCTGTACGAAGTATCAATGCACTCGGCTGATGGCAGCCAAGAAAGCATCAAAGGAGGTTCCACCAAAGTTGCCAAATCTACTCTCAAGTCAGGATGCTCGTATGGAAGAAGGGCAGTAGATTTGGCAAAAACAATTCTTGCTTTCCTCAGATTTGGTATTGGCACTTTGATTATAATTTGGTTCTTCGTCTAACAGAATGACTTCATCCCCCCCTTCTTCGCCCGTTTGTTTTTCATGTTGTTCAATTTGTGCATCACGATATACCTGCATCATTTTTGCAGTTACAAATGCAGCTTCAAGTTGTTGTTGCTGTGGCCTCTCTACTGATTTCTTTTGCCCATCATGCTGATTAGTTTGTATCGAATTGGGCCTCCTCTTGTTTCTTCTTCACAGCAATCTCCTCTTCGATTGAAAATGCAAGTGAAGGATGAGGTCTCATCCAGTGAAACCGAAGTCTATATTCTTCTTCACTTTCTATTGCATCGACGTCGCTATTATTATCGATATTTGATGCATTCCGTGAAGAAGACGATGTAAGCCCAGCTTGACGCAATAGAGCAACAGTTGCAGGCGCTACATTTTCTGATGTTTGGGAGACGTAAAGCGAATCTACTCCGTTCTGCTCCAGCGGCGTGGTGAAAGACGAAGGTGCATTGTTTTTATTCTGAACCTGTTCATCAAATGCAGACCAAGATTGAATGTTGTTCATGGTTGTTAAAGAGTCAAATAAACAAAGTAGAATGAACTCAACATAACAACTATTATGGTCTATGGTAGGTCCTTGCCGGCTCGCTGTACTTCGTACTTCAGATTACGCTTTTGCAAACGATAAAAGGGGCTACCAATATTGTGTGACAATACACAAGCCCCCATACGGAATGAACACAAGCGCTCCGACCCCGCTTCCGGCGGCCGTTTTCATATTAATAGTAGTTGTTTATTAGTGGCAGCATGGCATGCTCGATAATAATCTGCAGCCATGACGTCGTCAGCAAGAATTCAAATGCTAATCATCTTTATGCTGGTGATAATTTCATTAGTCCCATTTCTTTTGCCGCTGTATCAGTATGAGCCGAACGACATGAATCTCAAGATCAAGAAGGATAGGGCAAGTGGATCGTCTCAAAAAGTCAAGCCAGCCAAACAAGCCACTGAAGACTTGAATACTAAATGGATATCGTTTCTAAAAGACTTACAAAGTGGTGCAGCTCAATTAGCGCATACGACGCGAGTATGTGAGCCTGGCGTGTGCGCACCACTGAGATATTTTGCAACACACAAAAACGCTGAGCAGAATCAACAAACACCTCTCTATTACATCGAGCCAAATCTAGACTCCACAGGACGAAATGGCATGTTTGCATCGATATCCTCTCGTCCGTGGCACGAATCATCCATCACTCCATTAGATCCATACATAGAAAACGCCAATGATCTGGTGCGCACAACTCTGGAACGTCGTTACAATGACCTCCTACAGTCAGATTCAAATTCCAACACTGCTCTACCCAAATTTCTACCACCACAATTTCCACAATGGGACAGATCCATCCACAAACACATTGCTGCGCCTGATACAGTGATTATTGGGATGCCTCCCGAATGTTGTCCGACCAATGTTGTTCATCAACATCTGACCAAGAATTTCAGTAAAGACAATGTTCTAAGTGAAGAGGAGCTCAAGGATTGTACCTGTCGATCTCCTAGAAATTATCCCAGTGGCAATAATGGAGAAATCTATCAACCGACCAACTGCCACGCTTATTACAGCATTTTATGAAATGAGTTCCAAACATCCGAGAAAAATGTATGAAAAGACATCGCAACAACTACTCAGTACGGCAGATCCAATGATCATCTTTTGTGAACCTGGCAGCACATGGGTCAAGTTTTTCACTGAAAAGAGGCAGCATGCCCCCACAATTGTAGTGCCAATGTCAGTTGAAGAGTTGCGACTATTGCAACATTTCCCACAAGAAACTTTTTGGAAGAAGCAATTTGAGATTGATCCAGAGGGGACGACACATCACAAGTCCATCAACACCAAGTTGTACCTATTATGGGATGAAAAGATAGTCTTACTTCAATCAGCAGCAATGCTCAATCCATTTAATACAACACAATTTGTGTGGGTTGATACAGGATATTGGAGAAATCCTGCTCCACACATGTATCGACAAAGTGCAATGAGAATCAATATGACAAAGGAGGGTGTGTCGGATGATTCCATGTTACTGTATCAAATGCTACCTGATAGTTCGGACCGTGAGGTTGTCATAAGCGGTGATCACGTCCTAGTTGGTGGGAATTGCTTTGCAGCAACGTACAATGGGATATCCAATATGTATTCAGCATTTTATGAAACCTTCTGGGCCATGGCGGCTACAGGCAAATTTGTAGGAAGCGATCAAAAGGTTCTATTTAGGACTTGCCACACTTATCCCAGTGCATGTCATATACACAACAAACCAAAAGGTGATAGAAAGTGGTTGAATATGTTGGGATTGTTGCTCCCAGATCGTGGAGAAAAGGTTGGGAAACCATTGGAGGTTACACCCTTGATTGAGCCTCTGAAACACTTGCCTATCCCACCTAATGGTGTTGTGGATGATGCAACGTCAACATCAATTTGGAAGAACATTCACAAGGATTGATTGCTATTGCACTTGAGAAATACCATCTATAAGATTCTAACTGAAACCAATGTCATATCATATGTAGAGAAAGAAATACAGATATTCAAGACGAAATTAAATCATGTAATGAAATCGCACTCAATCAGTTTTCATTCCATCTTATGAATGTAACAATGCAGTTTAACCGCGGCCAAACCAGCCCTTCTTTTCTCCAGAGCCCCCTCCAACACCACCACTGCTACCTGCCTCCACCACCATTCGACTTTCAATTCGTTGCCTCATAGGTCCCAACTCCGTCTTACTCTTCCCCACCGCACCCTCTATACATTTCAGCAAATTATTCTCCACCTGCCTCATCTTCTTTTCATCACCCTGCATATCCGGAGTCACCATTGCCTGCGCATCATTCTGACACTGCATCATTCCATTCTGCAACCGATTCTGAAAGTTCCCAATCTCTTGTTGCGTTACTGCCCCGGCTTGTTGGTAGGGAATTTGACATTGCTGTGCACATTGTTCGATTTGTTCCTTTCGTCCGGACATTCCGACCTTGTCGTAACAGGAGACGATGCAGGAATGCATGTTTCGGCCCATGGGCCGGAGCTTTTGCTTCTCGATTTCGTCGACCATGGTGGTGAGCTGTCCTTCTATTTGGGAGGTCAATTGTGTTACTTTTGATTGCAAGTCGGCCATGATTGAAAGATGATTGTAAGTGGATATAATGAACGTCTACGCAGATATTTCTACACCGAGTTGGTGTTGGATTCGATACAATATTAAGGAATTGTATTGTCTTGAACTGAAATGGCAGATGCAGATGGCAAATTTTTTAAATGGAGTTAAAAGATCAAAGATCGAAGATCCGGGCGTGATCTCCAATCTGCGCGTGCGGCTGTCTTCGTTTTGGATCTATTAGGACATCAGCCCATTTCCATAGTGTGGACATCAGCCTATTTCCATTTCCCACACTGTATGTGTCATTCATTGAAGATGATGTCGTTGGCCGGCGTTATTATGAAACACATGAACCTATCATCATAATGCCATATCCACAACGCTCACTCACTATCATAATTGCCATTGTCGCCTCGTTCATACCAAGAGACGCTGCCTTCACATGTCGCCACTTCAGAAGTGCACCTGCTACCTCCGCTGATTGCTCAGCACTTATCATTTAGATTATTCCACACTTCCTTAAATTCACATCAGGATCAGCGGCGGCAATTCACATCTGACTTAGACACATCCTTAGAATGGCTAGCGAAGGAGCGACAGGAAATCGATGATGACAACTATCCTATTGAATGGTTGGATGCTCACATCACATCATCACAACATATTGATAATGATGACGAACAGGAAATACTGCGAGTCCCAATATACCCCCTTCCAGCAGTCTACACCCCCCACTCTGGAGAGAATCATACAATTGTCAATACCGAACCACGAAATGTACAAATGGCAAATGATCTAGTGGCAGGGAAATGGGGGGATCGATCGTTATTCTGTGTCACATTAAGAGCGAGAGATACACATCGATTAGCTTCGGTCGGGACATTGATGAGGTTGATTGATACAGAAGATAGAAGTATCAGTGGCGCGAGGACGTGGCCGGGTGATGTCCTACCTACGCTGAATCGAGTTGTGGCGACTTGTCAAGCTGTGGGTATAGTTGATATTATCAATGTAGAAAATGCACACAACAACAACAACAACAAATTGGCTGAGAGTGAATACAGTGTAGCCAATGTGAAACTTCGCTCATTTATAAATGAAGCAACCAAAGGCAAGACAGAAGAAATGGACTCCTTAACACATCAGATAGTAGAGGATTATCAAAAGGTTCGTTCGACTTACATCAATTCTCAGAGTCTGGCATCGAATGAACTCCCCAAATTTGCTAGAAAAGCAGTACACGAACTGCCGGATCTTACTACACTCAATGATGATTTAGACTATTGGAAATTAGTCGACACTTGGCAAGTACTTTGTAACACGATACGTCAAGCGAAGCAAACACAGTTGCAAGGAGTGATTAATGAGATTTCTGTGCAGGTTGCGATGGAAGCAAAAGGCCCATTAGAACTACCTGTGAAGCGACGAAGTCTACCCGAACATGTCCAAAAGCAGCTGGAGGAGATGGAGCAGAGTGCCGCAGCAGATTTTGTCGAGCTTGGTATGGAGCCTGTCCTTGATTTTCAAGAGATACTGTCCATGGAGGACAGTCTGGGTAGAGTGAGAAAGTTGGCAGCAATGATTAGAAGAGAGCGTGCTCGACTGGAAGCGAAGGAAAGCTTGATCAAAGCATTTTTGACTGAATTAGAATAAATAGTTATACTACTTAAAACGTTCGGCTCTTGGTTTTTTTGATACGTTGCTACACTAACTCATCAGATGATGTTGACTAAAAATGATAGGAATACTCATACACGGAGCAGTTCACTTCCATTGCATCTTGGCGTGCTTGACATTAAACTCTCTCCAGATATGTGAAAATCATTCAAAGTACTAGGTTCCAAGACACCTTGCTCTCCCCATTCATTCCACGTTAAGATACTTACAGGCTTCCAAACATGTCCATCTACCAAGTCAAAAATAGACTTTAGATTATCAATTTAGTAAATCTTCTTTTTTATCCCCGTCGAAACCAACCCAAGATTCCAGAACTAGCTGCTTCAGCCCCGTTATATTCTTCCATTGCTCGTTCAAGCTCATCAACTGGATACTCACTTACATAATTCAACGCCACATCAAAGAAACTAGGTTTGCATGCCATTGGCTCAAGCTTTGGTGGTACATGAGCGATCGATTTCGGAGAAGAGGGAATATTGTAATCGTGCAACCTTTGCAGCAGGCATTTACCAGAGCCAGTGGAGGATGATTTACTCAAATAAGATAGTGCCAATACTCGACATTTCTCCCCTCTCATTTCTGCAGCTACCTTTTCCAAGCTCTCCAGTAGTGCATCACCATTTTCCATTTGATCACAAGCTCCAATTTCTTCCAATGCCTCGTTTGCAAGACGTTCCGCCTGATCTAACAACGCCACCGCCTCGGAATATTTGTGTACAAGGGGAGAAGCATGCATTCGTGCAAGATAATAACAACGCAGAGAACGCAGCCGCAAGACATTGGCATTGGCCTCCAAATAAAACTCATCTTCAACGACTGCAGAAGAAGAAGATGATGTAATAGTCTCTCCATCAAAATCATCAGGAGAGCCCCCTCCAGGGAGAGACGCCACAGCACGTGCATCTTGCAATAATGCATCGTAGAGATGAGCCACTTCTTCCAAATGTTTCAATGTCATGCCCTCATCATCATCACCCTCCCTACTCTTTTGGATGATACCATTTGTCAACTCTTCATTCCTTCCCATAACAAGTTTCAACTTTTGATATTTGGAATATCCCAACAGATTGACCAATTGAAACTTTTTGGCATTTACAGCTGGTCCTGATTTTAGAGCGGCAAGTTGCTTCAGTTCCTTGTTTACCAGAGAAACAGCATCGTCATATCCACTCAGCAGCTCCATAAATTTCGCATCACCATCACCACCATTATCATCAGTGCTGTTGTTGTTGGACCCAGTATTGTTAGTATTATTCTGCTGCTTCCTCCTCCCCCGTTCTTCCTCTTCCCACTCACTCTTCAAATCTTGAATTTTCAATAATGCCATACGAAGATCCTTCGTTTCCACCGGAACAACCGTGTCACGAAATGTAATTTGAGACATGGATGATCCAGACGTGGCTTGGGTTTGGAGTGTTTCATTTTTGAGAGAGTGGAGTTTGGATTGGAGGGGATCACCATCGGATGTGATGGAGGAGGAGGATTGAAGGAAGGATATTTTTTCAGTGGGTGATAGTCCCTTTTCCTGTGTATAAAGCATGGGTAATAATAATAATATTAGTGGGTGTGTTATTATCCAATGAAAGTCAAATTCGACTTCAAGTACAATACATGTTTGTGTATATGCCAAATAAGCCAAATGAATTGTATCAATCTGACACTTACCTGCAACTCATAATGACAATATTTCAACAACGGAGCAATCACATTCTTCGCCCTCGAGTTGAAGAAATCAAATAATTCCAATTGCTGTACATTCACATTGCCATCTGTTTCACTCGTACCACCATCATCACTATTATCAGCAGCAGCATTAGCAGAGGCAACAATTCCTTGACCCAAAGCCTCACACAACTGCATCGCCATTTGATACTCCGTACATGCCGTTTGCCATTGATTCATCTCAAGTGCCAAATTCCCCCTCATGAAGGAGGCATAGGCACGTGCCTCCATTTGAGTATGTTCATCTACCGGTGGTTGTACCATACTTTCTTCGTCTTGTGCATTCTCCTCCTTTTCCTCCTCTTCAGCAGCATCATCATTATCAGTAGACGGAACAGGCTTGGTACTCAACGCCAAAGTCTCCAACAACTCAGCATACTTGACAGCCTTCTTCAATCGTTTCATCGACTGTGCCCGAAATTTGCCCACACTCCAATCCTTGCGGGTTATTGAGTCCATCACCTCCCAACCCTGTGACAAGTTGGTTGTTTCTTTACCACCACCAACACCAGCAATACCATCCACCACAGCATTCATTTCAGCCTTGAGCGCCAAAGACGCCGCCCAACACCTCTCCGCACAATACAACGGTTCTAAAAAGTAATTGACATGAGATGCCAACACAGCCGATGGTAAATTGGTCAGATCAATGGCTCTATAGGCATATTTTTTCGCCTTATTGTTGTTTTCATTATTGCTAGTAGTAGTAGTAGTAGTAGTATCCACAACAACCCTCCTCGTGGAAAGGGAACTCTTGTATAATCGGACATGGACCAGATCCCGTTGGACGTGCTTGGAATGACGCAATCGATGGAGGACGACGGGTACAATAGGCAGAATATTGGAAGTAGTCTTCGTGGGGGGTTACGCCATGGGTGCTGTGAGAGGTGCTTATTTCAGAATGGAGGTAGAGACGGAGTTGGTCTCCCTCCTGCTGCTTGGTGGCTGGACGTCATGGTCAACAATGCTACTGATGATGAGCATCGGTGAGATTCACTTTGGATTTTGTGAGGCTGAGCGTTGATCGATCAAAATAAGAGCTACCGCCTTTTAATTATTCACGTGAAGCCCCAAAATTGAATGGGTCGCTTGCTTGGCCATCTTTGCCCCCGCATCGCCGTTTGTAGCCTAGCCGCTGTTGTCATCATCTCATATTAGGCAGCCTGGTACTTGCGATAGCGCAGCATAACAATATCAGACAACAATATAATGTTTGGCTCATCCTTCATGACAGCACTGCCCTCTACAGGCAACAAATCATCATCATCATCAAGCGGTAATGACGCCACTAATAAGACATCATCTCTTCCGTTTTCAGGCTTTGGATCCTCCTTTGGAACATCATCATCCTCCGCCACCGCCACGACATCTAAAGCGGCATCCAAGGCTTTATCGTTTGCTTCTGGATTATCATCATCTGCTTCATCTTCTGGTAGTAGCAAAGTTGTATCGGGTGGTGTAAGTGGAGGATTTAATTTTGGAGGGGGCAACACATCATCATCATCAACTTCATCATCATCTAAATCTACAACTCCGAGCAATCTATTTGCCAAATTTGATACAGCCGACAATACTACGAATTCCAGCGCTGCTGCTAAAACTATTGGTGGTACTGCTGGAAGTAGCAGCAAGAGTAATGCTGGTGGATTTGCATTTGGAAGTACCAAGAGTGATGCAGCAGCTTCAACAGGAGGAGCATCTCTTGCATCATCATCATCATCTCAACCTAATACATCATCATCATCCACATCAAATAATTCTACTGCAATAGTCCCCATCAACAACTCCAATACACCACCAGCCAATACTACCTCATTGGAAAACACATGTCTCTCCACCGACGGACGCTCCTTTCATTCCTACACCTACGATGCTTCCACTGGGACACATGTCATCACTTCGGAATTTGCCCCCTTTCAATCCACCACCAATAATGGTGTACTACAATCGCCACGGAATTCAAATGCAACAACAACAACAACAAATGCAGTACAAGTCAAAACTGTGTTACCAACAACAGTTTCAGAAGCTATATCCATCGATCCAGTACTTGGATTGATTTGTGTCGATGGGGACAATCATCATCATGGTAGTAGTAGTCATGACAACGAACATCCTGTCACCACTGCTACCTTGCCCTGGATGTGCTTGTACACTTGTTCCTCGGCATTTTTACTTTCCATTAAATACACAAAACCAGAAAAAGATACTACCAACATTGACAATGAGACAGAACGTCGTCACCACCATCATTCAAGGAGAAATCATTCAAATCATTGAACCATTCGAAAAGGAATTACTCATGGCACCACGCAGGATCAACCATTGTACGTATCCGACCAGCACCACGTACAAATTCCATGTTTTGTCGATGTGGAAGTATGGCATTGTTGATGAGAGAGGGAGGTGGAGGTGGAGGGGAGGAAGAGGATTGTTGTATTGGTCATGTGATGTGGGTGTATCATGGTTTGCCGGAGAGTTTGTTGGGTGGAAGAGGTAGAGGAGGAGGTAGAGGTGGTGGTAGAGGAGGAAGGGGGAGTATGAGTGATAACATCATGGATAAGAGGTACAATGCCACAAGTGAGGGTTGTGTCACGACCCCATTACGATTTAATCAGGAAGATTTGGTACGGGGAATGGAAGATACATTAGATGCAGAGAATGAGGCTTACAACTCCTCATCGCTACGTGGAGGAAGAAATGAAAATTCTTCCATCGATAAGACTGTTACTGACTTTTGCTTTCCTTTCTCAGGCAAACCTCAACCGTCAACTTCTGGAGCAAGTAGAGCATTTGCAGCAATGTCCATCTTGGTTCTATGTAGTGATGGCGCAGTGTATGCTGCCTCTCCAGTTATTTTTGATGGGACAGTATTACCTCGATCCATGATACTCGATGCGATTGAACAGTTGGATACTGAGATTGATGCATCGTTGTCATTTGTAGAATCACTACCCCCCAAGTCCAGTGGCAAGTACCGAACAGGAGCAAGTAGAAGCTCGTACGAGACAGTGCAAAGCTGCAAAGAGGATATCTGTTGGATGCATTTGGTATTCCCGAAGGCAGTTCGATTCAGGGTAGCTATTACGTCAGTGCCTCTATTGTACACCCTCGTTCTTCCTACTTATCATCGATCAGTTCCGTTGGTAGCATTTCGGAAGCTCTTGCATGGCAACCAAGATTGCAAGGGCCATTGGTCATGCCAACTCAGTCCGATGCGGATACAATCATCATCTTCTTATGTTTGTATTGAGCCATTTGGAGGAGTTGCAGGTGCTGGCATAATTGATGGATTTGTAGTGGCTCAATCTCAGGGTAGAACACTTCATGTTGATTTCGGTATTATCCCTGGAGAAGGATCGGTAGTCCTTCCACGATTTGAATTTGAGAGTGATGGTGATTGTCAGTTCATTGATGAGCTTTTGCGTGGAACGGGGGCATATGTGGAAAGGGCAGTGATCAAGGATGACCAGGATGAAGCAGAAGAATCAAAGACACAAACCGCAACCTCGGTTATGAGAAACTGTGTCATTGTCGTTGACCCCTTGGATGCTATTATGGTCCATGTATCTTCCAAATCTCGCATTGCCACTGTTTCTACGAATGCAATTGCCGTGACGGCTCAGCGCATGCTGTCGCAGATGGATGACGAACGTTCCAACAAGAATAACAAAGCATTGCCAAGTTTGCGGACGAAAGTTTGGTCCGCTTTGGAAGCTGCCAACAATACTGTGATACTGGGTGCTGGCGTTAGTAAAGACGTTCATTTGGGACACATACTTTTGGCTCGACTTTCGTCAGGGACAGTTGAAGTTGTCAACATTACCGCCACGCAATATCTACACGAATCATCCGAGTTGATGAAGTCCAAGTCGGAAAAACTTGCTGCATCTGGCGGGGATGATGCTGCTCTCGAGGTGCTTCAAAGAGTCAAGCCTCTTCATGAACTACTTCAACCACTCGTAGGCAAAGTCAGTAATGGATTGTCGAAAATGGGCAAGATTGTTGGAGGAGCAACACTTCCAAAAGACACCAGGCCCGAGATCCTTTCAATCTTTCTTGAAACGCAGCATTCATGTGAAGTAAACGTTGTCACCCCGATAGAGGAAATGTCCAAGATTCTCGATTCTAGACGAGACCTCCTGAAGGAGATGCACGATCACCAAGGCGGCAGAATTGGAACGCCTCACAAAGCTTATGGAAGAATTCAAACGAAAGCACGAGTCCAACGTGAAGAGAGTAAAGGAGTTGGAAGCCAATGCATCAAAACTTGCCGAGCGCAGTTCAGCATTATTGACTGCCAGTAGGAGTTTACATCCCCACATTACTGATGCAGAAGCTGCCTATTTCAAAGATCTGCAACGATACGAATCAACTTGTAATAAATGGGATGAAAAGGTGACCCAACTCAAGAAGGATGCAACTTCATCTTGCGATGCCATGTCTGCGGGAGCAATACAAAATGGCCAAGTCCGATGTCTAGTGGACCTCCCCGAAAAAAAGATTGACGTTTGCCACAAGATGCTACGCGGCGAGGCGCAACTGTTGAAGCAACTGGAGCAAAAGGTGAAGGAGTCTAGTGCCGTTGTGGAGAAGATATCAAAATCCATGTCCAGAGGTGAAACGGCAGATGTAGCACGCCTTCGCCTGGTTGGAGACAAAGAAAATCAAAAAAGATAAATAAATGTAAGGAATATATTTCACTTACAGAACGTGCACAAAATGTATGCCAGCTTATAATAAATAACCATAACTACTCATACTGCACGAAGAAGCACAAAATGGGCCTTGCTTTTCTACCTGAGGTTCGCCTTGGAAACTGCAGCCAGATTCTCCAAAGATGTATTCTGCATTTCCATAAGGAAAGTCATCTTTCCATGAACACAGATTCCGGTTGAATGATGAAGCTCTAGTGAACATGAAGCTCATATCAGTCACTCTAGCTGTGTCCCAAGATGAGATGTTTCCATTGAAGGCTGATGCTTCATAAAACATGGACCTCATATCAGTTACAGCTGAAGTATCCCAGCGAAACAGATCTTGGTTGAATAACGAAGCTCTCCAGAACATGCGTCTCATATCAGTCACTGCAGATGTGTCCCAAGATGAAATATTTCCATTAAAGGCTGATGCGTCATAAAACATGAGAGTCATTCTAGTCACTGCAGACGTGTGCCAACTTGAGATATTTCCATCAAAGGCCGAAGCTGCCCTGAACATCCAATACATATCATTCACAGCAGATGTGTCCCAAGATGAAATGTCGCCATTAAATGATGAAGCTGCATAGAACATGTACATCATGTTAGTTACCATAGACGTGTTCCAAGACGATATGTTGCCATTGAACGAAGAAGCTCCAAGGAACACAGCTCTCATATTTTTTACTGCTGAAGTATCCCAGTTATTCAAATCCTGGTTGAATGATGATGCTTTCGAGAACATGTCTTGCATAGTTGTAACTGAGGATGTGTTCCAAGATGCGACATCGCCATTGAATGAGGTTGCAAGTAAGAAAACCCAACTCATATCAGTCACTACAGAAGTGTCCCAAGATGAAATATCGCCATTGAAGGCTGATGCTTCCCAGAACATGGCTTCAATTGTCATGACAGCAGACATGTCCCAATTCGATAGATTAGTTTGGGCGAAAGAGGTTGCATTGTAAAACATTCGACTCATATCAGTAACCTGGCTAACATCCCATAAAGAGATGTCTTCGTTAAATGAATTGTGACCTTCAAATAAGCTTGACATATCAGTCACATTGCCTACACACCAAGATCCAATCGGCCAACCATACTTCGTTCTGTTAGCATTGCCCCAGCCCTCTAGAACGTATTGATCAACGGCAACCTTAAGCTCTTCGCGGGTGGTAAAACAGTCAGTAGCAGCAGTTGCAATATCATTAGTGCACGAAGAAGCACAAAATGGGCCTTGCTTTTCTACCTGAGGTTCGCCTTGGAACCTGCAGCCAGATTCTCCAAAGATATATTCTGCATTTCCATAAGGAAAGTCATCTTTCCATGAACACAGATTCTGGTTGAATGATGAAGCTCTAGTGAACATGTAACTCATATCAGTCACTCTAGCTGTGCTCCAAGGTGAGATGTTTCCATTGAAGGCTGATGTTTCAACAAACATTGAACTCATATCAGTTACAGCTGAAGTATCCCAGCGAAACAGATCTTGGTTGAATGACAAAGCTGTCTTGAACATGGCGTTCATGGTTGTGACAGCTGACGTATTCCAATTTGAGATATTTCCATTAAAGGCCGAAGCTGCCCTGAACATCCAATACATATCATTCACAGCAGATGTGTCCCAAGATGAAATGTCGCCATTAAATGATGAAGCTGCATAGAACATGTAACTCATATTAGTTACTATAGACGTGTTCCAAGACGATATGTTGCCATTGAACGAAGAAGCTCCAAGGAACACAGCTCTCATATTTTTTACTGCTGAAGTATCCCAGTTATTCAAATCCTGGTTGAATGATGATGCTTTCGAGAACATGTCTTGCATAGTTGTGACTGAGGATGTGTTCCAAGATGCGACATCGCCATTGAATGAGGTTGCATTGAAGAACACGAAACTCATAGCAGTCACTGCAGAAGTATCCCAAGATGAAATATTGCCATTGAAGGCTGATGCTCTACTGAACATGTGACTCATATCAGTCACCTGGCTAACTTCCCAATTCAATAGATTAGTTTGGGCGAAAGAGGTTGCATTGTAAAACATTCGACTCATATCAGTAACCTGGCTAACATCCCATAAAGAGATGTCTTCGTTAAATGAATTGTGACCTTCAAATAAGCTTGACATATCAGTCAAATTGCCTACACACCAAGATCCAATCGGCCATCCATAAGTATTGCTCACATCAGAGCATAGAGTGATAGATATGCCACATAAATTTTTAACATACCTATCGACGAGAGTCTTGAGTTCATTCCTATTATCAAAGCATCTATAGGATCGTTTTGTTGGCGACTCAGTTGGCGAAAGAGTGCTAATACTTGGAGCTGCAGCGGTAGATGTCGTGCTATTGTTAGTGTTGTTGGTGCTGGTGCTGCTGCTATTGTTATTGTCAGCTTCAGGAACTTTAACAGGATTAGGACTTGAAAATGATAATCCTAACACAACAGACAACAAGGCTGCACTCAACAGAAAAATAATAGCCAAGGACACTTTGCTTCGCCTTTCTTTCCACCACGGAAGATTCGGTTCGAGAGGAGTTGCTTCATACACAGTATCACGGCCACCTGGAGTGAGAGTTGCAACAGTAGCAGTCAGCGGCAGAGGAAGTGCATCATCGGTAACTTCTTCCTCTTCCACCAGGTATGCTTCTGTAATATGTAATGCTTGATATCTCTCTGCTGCTGTCGATACAATCTGACGCGTATCATCTAAATAACTGGCAGAGTGACTGTCTATTTGTGGGGGTTCTACGAGATGCTGTGGATTATTCTCTTCATCCACAGGAGATTGGTGATCATTCATTTGCCTTACACCCGGGTCCTCCTCAATCGACGCAGCATCATCGGACGCTTCATTATCATCATTAGAAGAAGATGCTATTCGTGGCGATGCTGCGATTTTTTTGGCATCATCACTCAGAGATTCTCGCTCATGGCTGAACGTGACAGGGAGGGAAGGCCCATCATCTTCATCGGATGATTCCATTTCTAAATCAATCTTGGCTGTTGCTTCATCCTCTTCAAACTCAGCTGAGTTCAATGGACGAGGTACCGCTCCATCCTCGATCTGCTCCAACATCACATCATCGTCTGTTTGTGTAGGTGTCGTCGACATATCATTATTTGCACTTGTAGTGAAAGGGATCGGGGCTTCATCATCTTCTACATCTACATTCTCAATTCCGCCCAAAGGCCTGGTGTTGTTGTTGTTGTTGTTGTTGTCATTGTCGTTGTCGTGGCTGGCGCTGTCTCCTCCTGCGTCGCCGGCGATGGCGCCGGCTACCCCAGACAAAACGCTGTCAGGGTTGGCACTTTCAGGGATTGTGGTTCCCTGCTCTATATCATCGCGCTTCTGTTCCTCCAAAGTATGGTTGTTATCGTCGGCCATTATTGAAGTACTAACACAAGCGTCATACTTGGGGCTTCTATGTAAAAATTGTGCGATTGCCTGCAAGTGCTAAAAACTACCATGCTCTCGCGCCACGTCCCATAATAAGTACAGACAACCCGTGGAGGAGTTTGAAACGGTGCGCACTCTGACGGACACACGTACTCCTATATGAGATTGGCGTGCGGCGGCAGGGCAAGCTTCTCCCGGCTTTCGTGCTTCCGCTCTCTTCTCTCTCACTCTCAGAGCTCGCACTACTGTAAGAATAAGTTCTTGTTTTCTGTCAAAATCTGCTAAGCTGCTATTTCTATTTCTATGAACTTTCTTATTACTTTTAGATGACTTATGAACTCTTCACTGCATCGTTTCGATCTCCGCATTTGATTGGTAACCCAACATGTCGAGAATTGGTACGTAGTTCTTTGTTGGCCTTCAATCGTTGCTCGAAGCGAATGAGATTCTGAGGGACGTTGAAGCTGCGTTCCAGGTCTAAGGTTTTCATCAGATAGAGTCCAGCTAGTGTTCTCACCCTCGACAAGACAACGTAGACCCAGTTCACGATCGATAATTCCAGTCATTGACGATGAGGACGTCTTTGAACATCCCCTGCAGCTTGTGGCCTGTTGTTGCTATGTTAGAGTTGACAGGAACCTGTTTGACCTTGGCGTTGCCTATGGTTGCAGTTATGTTTCAGTCAGAGGGAACTTGATTGTGGCTGAGAATTCTTGTGGTTTGAGCTTGAAGGTCCGTGCTTTGGTGCTTGTGGTTGGGTAATGCTCGAACTCCACTCACCCGATGTCGTCAACCGACACAGTCCATACCTTCTTTCCATCCCAATTTTTCCACCTCCTCTCCCGCCCATCCTTTTTGAGTTTGAGTTTCAAGCACTTGCGAAGAGTCCCGTTGCCTCGCCCTTGATCAAGATCCTCATTCCTTATGCACATATGGTGGGATCCGGGGTAGATGCGTAGTGCAGGCTCGATTTTAGCTCCATTTGCTCCCCCCACTCCATCAGAGGACATCATCAAGTCATAGACTGGACCTCGGTTCTTGCTCGTCATCGCTCTGTCCTTCTCTGCATGCACTCAAGGGATACTTGAGGTTGAGGAGGTTCCTTTCATCAAACACAACAGACAGACTGTGGGTGTTGTGACACTTAAAACTATCTCTAGACAACCATGCGAAAAACCCACACGATGCAATGTGGCAGCAAGCAAGCTCGCTCGGACCAGGGGATGACGGAAAAGTGGGGATAGAGTCCGGACACCCGCTTGCCTGTCCATCACCCCAAAATAGAGCTTTCTGAAGTGAAAGTTGTGAATGAGATTTTGCAAATTCAAATACCGGTCAACGTCTCTGCGTGGGATGGATGGTTGTGCCCACGTACATATAATGTTACACACTCTATCTACTTCATTAGAGCTCCTCAGATTTCCGGAATAAGCCTAAGCTTGACAATAGTCGAAGCTTGGATAGAACGTCTTCTTGAAGATCTTAGGAGTAGGTATGTCTTTTGATGTCACGGTAAGACTATGCAGCCTTGTGCTTTTCAGGGCCAAGAAAGATACTTCTTATGTACCTACCGTCGATGTTGTTACGTCGACCATTCGAAGATGTACAGAAGTAATATTGCTTAGAAGCAAATCTACTTAGCCACTACACTCTCTCTACTTGAGAGTATTGCTGCAAATACTTACTGCAGCGCCGGTGATGAGTTCATTCATTCGAAGTTCGAAGTACTTAAGTAGGTAGGTTAAGAAGTATGTACTCGAAAGGATGAGCTTGCACTAAGCAATAGCGGCACTGGCTTTACACGTGCGTTTTACTATCAATTTTCTGACCTTCGTCCGTGCAATGATATGATGTACTTTATCTTGGCTTGGTCACGTCCACCGTAAGTACCGGACCCAAAGGACTCGCAGAAAGTACTTCAATGATTTCTTCAATTTGAATTCAATTACAAGAAAGAGCGATAATTTATAATTCATGTGAATCAATTTGAATGACATGTCCCGAAAAGTCAAACTTTAGCTTGCTCCTCCATCAACCCGTTCTCACCGCAGTTGCACATAAGTAGTATATAGCAATGATGACAATGAAGGACTTCTTCACCGTGGCGGCAACGCTCTTCTTCACTGCCTCCAGCGGCTTTGTCGCTATGGGCAATATGCTAATGGGTAACAGCCTCGGCGAATATCTCTCCGAGCTCGTGTCCTTTGATTCCATCACCATGACGCAAATGGGCGATATATTGACTATCGCGGAGAATACAACATCATCTGATCGGTTTGAAATGTTTGAAACGGATGAATCGAAAGATGCGCTTCGTACTCTATCTCTACTTTGAGGTGAGCGCCAGCAACATGGAAGAGTACACCGCTGAACAGATCGCGTCGATTACTTCATTGGGGGCGCTTTATCCAACGGAGCAGCTGGAGGACTTGGCAGGATTTACTGGTCCAGCATCCAGAAACTATCAAGGTAATGGCAACTTGGACTTTTTGGGCCGCTTCCGGCCTCGAGCGTCAGGTAATAGCAACATTTATGTCGGCATTTGGGGTGTTACAAAAGGGTCTAGAGAATATGCATTGTTAACATCAACTTGGGGTCTTGATATCATTGATGTGACTAATCCTAGCAGTCCTTTCAGAGTGCAGGGTATCCAAATGTCAGGTGGGTTTCGTTGGAGAGATGCGGTAACTCATACTGATGCTGCTAGTGGGAAAGTATACGCCTACGTGGCGGCTCAAGATGTGGACAACCGAAAGGCTTCCAATTTGTTTGCGATTGATCTATCTAGATTGTCGGGTGATATTAATAATCCGAACGGTGTGAACTCAAATCCAATTCCTAGTGGAGCTAATGGGTTTGTGGATCTTGGTGAATCAGGTAAGCAAGGTTATTGTGACGTTCAATTGACTTCATTCACTTCATCTTCTTCCTTTTTTTTCTAACTCCTCTTCTATCTAATCATACACGTAGGGTTCGGGCATACTGTCAACGCTGGAGGAGGTTTCTTATTTGTGCATGTTGCTAATCAAAACAAAGGGTGCAGAGTGTACGATCTAAGCAACCCAATGTCGCCCAAATTTATCTTTTCTCATCGTGGAAAGGGGCGACAGTGTCATGATAGCGTTTTGGTGGAGAATGTGAATGTTGACGGGCAAATGAAAACACTGTGGATAGTTTCTGAGGGGAGTGGGATGAAGGAAACAATTTTGGATTTCACTGATGTAAAAACAACTCTGTCGGCTCCTCCTGTTATCAGCAATACTCCAGTTCAAAATGGAATATATGCTCATTCAAGTGTAGTTTATGATGGTCGTTTCCTCTTTCAGATGGACGAAAACAACAGTGGAGATATTTATGTGTATGACATTTCAAATGTTTCGAAGCCCAAACTCATCAATATCTTCCAATATGCAGAAGAGAGGAGTTCCAATGCAATGCCTCACAATGGTCACATTAGAGGTGGATATCTCTACGTCGCCTACTACGAGGCAGGATACTTGACATTTGACATCAGCAACCCTTACGATATTGCAGAGGTGGGAAAGATTGAGACTTACAGGGATCCCCAACAAACTGGTACAAATGTTAGACAGATTCGTGGACGCTACAATGGTGCTTGGAATTCTTATATTGGACTATCGAGTGGCAACATTATAGTCAGCGATATGGTTAGTGGTCTTTTCATTGTCAAGGCGAATGCTCCGTACCCCAAACCAAATGCACCCGTCGTGTCAGCAGAACGAAATGCTAATAATGCCGTAACCTTGACTTGGAACGCCGTGCCGAATACCAGGGCTTATTCTGTTGAGCGAAGAGTTGAAGGACAGTCTTTCATTGTCGTCGCCGAGTTCTTGACGACTACTTCATACTTGGATGACTCTGTAAAGGATCAAAATGTGTCTTACAAGGTGAAGGCGTTGAATGGTGAAGGTGAAGGGGTTTCAGCGATAGTCAAGAGTACTTTGTCAACTGCCAGCCCAACGAAAAAGCCTACTTCCCAGCCAACTCCAAGGCCGTCGGTAGGTCCCACTCCTAATCCAACATTTTCCACCATCAAAAGCCCCAACTCCACCGCCTTCACCAAACCCCACGCCCCTTCCATCGAATCCTCCGACACCCTTCCCAACTACTGCGGCGCCGACAAGAGATGTCCTGTATCGTGCTTCAGATGGATGTGTTCGATTCCGCGAAACGCAGGTAGACATTTGTTACACACCGGTAATTGAAAAAGCCAGAGCCGTCAACTGCTGCAGAGGCGAAGATTCCAATGGCACACTAGAGTGTAGTCGTCCAGACTGCTTTTTAGCAACGTCTTTCTTTGATGCAACATCTAAATGCGCAAGTGTGGGGATGCGACTTTGCTCCATTCAAGAGCTTGAGAGCGGCGTATGCTGTAATAAGGGTTGTCAATTTGATTTTCGAGTCGGTTGGTCAGCTGATATCTGCGAAAGTACGCCTCAAACACTAAACCCGACTAACCAGCCAACTCCAAGGCCGTCGGTAGCTCCCACTCGTAATCCAACATTTCCACCATCAAAGACCCCAACTCCACCGCCATCACCAAACCCCACTCCCCTTCCATCGAACCCTCCAACTCCAATGCCATCGAACCCTCCAACTCCAATGCCCACGTTGATAAACGAATTGCCAACCACACCTTACCCAACCTTTTGAAGCGACTGCTGGAGATCGGTTCGTTGCTGAACCATCTGTAGGACTTATAAAATGGATGCTTCAAGATAACGACGTAGAATTTCAGCAGTAGATCAAGGACATGCAACTTAGGTAAATAACGAATAGTGCAAGTATGCAAAAAACAAATTAGATGTGACGCGAATATTTTGTTAGACTGATACTTAATTCACTGCATATTTAAATGTTGTCAGCAGTTCACCTTCATTCTACTGTCGTCTACATCGGCAAAACGAGATCCTTTTCTCTGTGGACTGAACGGGACGCGGCCAATAAGTACATTCTTAGGTTTGACCGAAGTCTGCAGCTCATACCTGTCGGTACTAGAATCATTCAGATTCCCGAGCAAGAGTACTTCTCTGCAGCCTCTTCAATAAGTGAGCACCAATAATAACGCCCGATCTTCTGCTCAACCCTTCGTGGAAGTTATCGCACCTGACGGACTGCAAGCAGGCCGGACAGCCACCGCTGTAGCGACTACTTTCGCTGTGACAAGTAGTGCAGTCTTGCAGGAGCTCAATCGCAGACTCGAGGCATTCAACAAACCTATTGTACTAACTGTTTGCAAATACCGCTGCCCCCCGCCCTTACATCTAAACATTGACATGAGAAGATTCGTTGTTAACAAGAATGAAATCAAAAGTGAAGTTGAAGAGAAACAAAAAGAAACTCAGAAACGTACCGAAAAGAAGTACTCTCGTGCATTCATATGTTGAATGATCGCAATCGATGTCCGATGACGAGCAAGGCAAAATCAATGGTGCTACCGCTACCATAGCATGATTCAATGCGTGTACGCCTTCGTTGAAATTTGAGACAACACCATTCAAATTCGACTGCGTTCGGCGTCTATCCATATTGCATATGTATCATACTCCATTGGAGGGAGCTTCAAGCTACTCCTGCTGATTTCCTTTCGATTGACATGGGAGAGAATCTTATAGCCATGGACAGATCGTTTAACAGTCACTAACCCACTTCCCGCGACAGATTGTTGTGCTTTCGAGTCGTTCAGCTCAGCATGCCTTGTCTGTTTCACAACCGTGATTTCGTTTATAGATAGTGCTTGCGTTGTGTGCTGTACGTTTGTTGGCTTTGCAAATGCAGCAAGGTCAGTGCTACCGCTAGGTCCAAATGACTGCCCTGACCCGACAAAAGCTGGCGGTGATTCCATTGCTTCGATTCTAAATGCCCTACCCCTATGCTTTATAACAGCCCCCGGAAACGCGTGATAGAATACTCGTGAATACGGAATTACGTCCAAGACTGCAGATTTGTCATGGATTTTGTCTGTTCGATTGGATTGCATTGGGTGACTCAAGTCGACAATGGAATAGTTTACCGGTTCAATACTTCGCAACGAAACCCTCTTCCAAGGACTTTTCACAATCGGATGTGTCTTGTGAACAAGTATTGTCTCTACCTTACCAGTTGACTGCACAGCTTTAACTTTCTTTGTTGACAGGAGGCGTTTCTGTGAGAGGAAGTTGACAGCGTCATGATAACCTTCAGCACCCATCAACGTTACATCTGATATGAAGGTTTCGTCATTTGTACTCTCGTTCAACAGACAAGTCAATGGCAAACTGCCTGTCAAAGGAAATTCATCAGCAGCACACAAAATGTGACCACTCATTACAGCCTCACTGATTGAGGTTGGTGGAGCATCTATCCCCCTACTCAACAGACTGGCAGGCTGTCGCCAAACGAATTGATCTGATGCAGCACTGAACGTTATCATTATTGCACACGATGGTTTCAAGTGTCCCTTCCCACGTCCCGCCCTTCCTGATTGCTGAAGAAGAGAATTCTTACTCCCTGGATAGCCACAGTGCAACGTAAGATCCACTCCTCCAATATCGACTCCAAGTTCAAGGGCGTTTGTACCCACAACCGCGAGCAATTCTTTGCGAAATAGCTTGCTTTCGATAGAACGCCTTGCCTCGGCCGTATATCCTCCCCTATAACTCTCAACTTGATCCACCAGGTCAGCAGTGTTAGGGTCTGACTTTAAGATTGACAATGTCCTTTCGTAAATCCACTCGACTAAACACCGAGTTCCAGCGAAAGCTATCGTTCTAGTTTGAGCACGGATCGCCTTTGCGAGAATGAATGCAGTTTCATCGGCTGCATGACGGCGTCGCATAAATAGGTTTGAAAGCTGAGTATTGGATATGTCGGTCTTTTCAGATTTGCCAGTAGCTTTGGAATGTTGTCCTTTCCTCCTTCGTTTCTTCGTACCTACATTGATAATACATTCTTCCCTATCATCACCAACAACAGTCAATCTGTTCTAATCTGATCAGCACTCAGATTTTTCGGTGGGAACACGCTCTCAGTAGAGTTGCCATTCACATCTAATATTGGTGGGTTCCACACAAAGAAGTGTTTCGCTCCAGAAGGCGAACCGTCTTCCGTGACAATACACACCTCCTCGCTTCCAAGCGGACAAAGCATTCGAAAGTGATCTTCAGGACGTGTCAGTGTTGCAGAACAGGCAATGAAGGATAATCTATTATTTCTCTCATTCTCAGATGCCGCTCGACATACTCGTTTCAGCCTCCGTAACACTAGCGACACATGCGCACCGAAAAATTCCATCGTAGATATGGCTTTCGTCTACAACTACCGTGCGCAGTCGTGATAAGAATGATTTATACGACGGTCGCTTCCATCCAGGCAAAATCGCAGCATGAAGAGTATCTGGATTTGTCAGCAATATTTGACATTCACTTGCAATCGCATCACGTTGTTGATGTGGTGTATCTCCATCTATTACTCCTGCGCGAACATTGCAATTGCTATTTGATAACATTGTTTGAAGTTTGCTAACTTGATCTTGTGCCAGTGCCTTGGTTGGAAAAACTAGGATTGCAGTTGCATCATCAGTTAGACGTTACTGCCTTTGCCAAGACGGGTAATAGAAAGCACAATGATTTACCACTACCTGTTCCAGTGCATAGGCACGTGTGGGTACCATTTAGTGCTGCCTCAATTGCATCCGCTTGATGTTGAAACAATCGCTTGCGTTTTGTTGCCTCTAGAGTGGAAGTAACATCAGTGGTTTCTTCGTTGGCACTCAAATCAAACCCAAATAATTGCGATACTGAATCAGGAATCTTTGCTAAGAGTAGATTTGGTCAAAGATCCATATCTCGCAGGTCTACTTGGATGTGAACCCGCATGCGCAGGTTGAGATGGTAGCCATATTCTAGTGCTTTCATCATTCTTTTCTGAATTGTTTGACTTTGTTGCTTCTTTATTGCCTGTCAACAAATCTGCAAGGGATTGATAGGCTAATTTGCGTTCCTCGCAATTGTCATCGTGGGTATTGAAATCTATGCTTTCAATTGTTGTGACATCTTCTTTTCCACATTCTTCAGCAGCAGGTTTTGATGGTTCCTTTGCCTCTGTAGTAGCTGTCTTCTTCTTGGGTGACGAATCTATTTCCATTCCCTTATCTTCTACATCTCCAGTGATATCATTCATTTCTTGAGATGGACGACTAACCCATGCATTATTCTGTTTCAATGTCCACTTCAAAACTCTCATCCGACGCTTTGCAGCAGTATCAGATGAGCCATGTAGTCCCTTTCCTACCATTTTAGACGGTGGTTGAAATAACATTGGCGATGTCGTATCATTATCCTCTTGTGCAGTGCTGCTGCTGCTGCTGAAGGAGGAAGAGGAAAGCCAACAGTTTCATCATTGGCATTGTACTTCAACACTCCTCGCATAGAAAGCTCTGTCAAGAAATTTAACTTGTTGTCAGTGTTGTCTCCGATAGCACCATTATTTTTTGGAAGCACCGACTCGAGTGATTTCAATGGTACAGCCACTTTACCGGTAGCCTTGGTTAGAAAACGGAGAAAGGGATCTATGCGCTGGAGAGCACTCTCCAATGTTGCTGCAATGTCATCATCATCTGTTGAGGCCATTGTTCAGATATGTGGGAAATAAACGCTACCGATACTCAGAAGTCCTTTGCTCAGCGACGCCAGCGACGCGAGTGTTGGCAAAGGCGCAGATAGTTGTTGAGCCGAATTAATTATGGTTCATAGAGGCGGCGATGGTCATGGACACGCCTGCAACCTCGAAATCGAAATGAAAAATGAAGAAGTGATTCATCCAATCAGCTATCTCGATCGAAAACACAATGTACCCCCAGATAACGTATTTTACTTCTATGAAACACTTATTTTGTGTGTGGATCTAATTCATACATACGTATCTACAGAGAAGATCAGAGATAGATTCTCATTCCTCTCCTGCATGCCGTCTCTCACTTTTATCGTCAACGTAGGTCAACGTCAACATTATCAGAAGTATACCCAACCTCAATACGCCTGCTTATTGAAAGATGAGCAAGAGGCAACGAACTGATAGCAGCGGTACACGGCAACAGCCAACTCTATTTGGTCTATGGAAGAAGAAGGCAGGAGAAGATGAGCTATCAGCGGACGACAACTTACCGTCAGTGAGAAAGAGAGAGCGAGATGACAGTGACCTATCGGCAAGTCGACCATATTCAAATTATGTTAGGACCAACACTGTCATCCTCATTTCTGACAAGTAAACAACCTCAATGGGAAAATATCAGTATTCACAGCAACGCTCCAATGTTGATTCTGCGCGGAGGCATAGGAGGAAAGAAGAAATCATCAATACGAAAGTCACTAGCTGCATTGCCCGATTGGAATGAGAATGTCACCTTTCATGCATTTGGCAGACAATGTACAATGAGGAGGCGAATATGTCAATACAGTCTGCAGGGGAAATTCACGTATTCTTACAGTGGTCTTAAGAATGTTGAGGCTCCTGCTTTCCCTCCCATTCTCTATGAGATCAAGTGTCGGGTAGAAACCTTGCTGATTGAGTACATACTGAGCAACTTGGAAACGATCGAGGAAGATTTATCTTTGTCAAGTGAATTCATTGAACTAGTCAAGAAGACAGCTGACGACAACAAACAAGATGAGCAGCATAGAGACATTTTTAACTATTGCCTCCTCAATCATTACAGAAGCGGAGAAGAGTACATGTCTTACCATTCTGATGATGAACCATCTCTTTGCCCTTACGCTCCAATTGCCTCGGTCTCATTTGGCGTTACAAGGATCCTTTGATATACGACAAAAGATGACAAAGCCCAACAAGAGTGAAAAAAAATCTCGCATAGCAAGGATACCATTAGGTGATGGTGATTTACTTCTAATGTTTCCTCCAATGCAGCAACACTATGAGCATGGATTGCCAGTGGAAAAACGCGCTGTTGGAGAAAGAATTAACCTTACCTTTCGACGGCTGTTGTAATACATTATGATGCTTGCGAAGTAGCACCAATCACTTGCTGTCAATAGCGTTCATTTTTTTTACATAGACCTTTACAAATGTAGAACGTACAGTATAATATAATGCATCAAGCTTCTAGCCAAGCTCTACTACCACGTCTTGTCTTGCTGCTTCTTCACCTTCTTAATTCAGCACGCCTGCTGAATTCTCCCATGATTTCTGCATACTGACTTTGGTTAATGATCTCTTTCTCATTGGCCCAGTTGAGCAATTTTGTCACTTCAGACTCTATCCCTCCATTGTCTGCCACCGACCTATGCAGCATTGTCGCCCTATCTGGCTTTCGTCTGATTTGTAGCGTTGATTGAGATTGTCTCCACGGTTCGCCATCGATTTGTACTGCAAAGTTTTTCTTCAACGTTATAGTAGCTTCACGGCATTGACACAAGAGATCAGCATTACCAAGACCTACACGAATTTGACCCAGGTGGAACGCACCTCGAACTGACACAACATCCAGCAATCCATCTTGGCAACTACTTTGTTTATCACAAGCAGTAAGCTTGGCCGCCTTTTCTTCAAATGAAAGCTCCTTGGTTACATCATAATCGGTCAGGTCGTCAATGCTATCATTGCGAGGAAAGTAGTTGTTGCCGTTGAGAATATGTCCCTCACTGTATGATCTTGCCCTTTTTCTTCTGGGTTTCAGGCCATTTTTCCACATCGACACACCGCCTAAATTTGTGCAGCAAAAAGTTAGTGTACTCTCAAATGCATAAAGTTTGTGTATGTGGATCTAGATTGATACTTACCAGAGTAGCTATCAATGTTGAGAAAAATAATCCCCTGCGAGTCGGGCGGCAATGGAATCTCAATCCCATCTGCCACAAATGTAATTTGCTCCGAAATATTGGTGCAGGAATTCTTGATAGCCTCCTCCCCACCTGCCAAGGCGTAGTATGCCTTGTTTAAGAAACGCGAGACGAAAAGTTTCGGCTTGCTCTCTCGTAGGTTGTGAACTTGTAACGCTGCCTGCGCATCCACTCCAACACCCAGATAGTTCAAAAATGCTTTGACTTCCTTCCGAGTTTTGCCCTTTTTGTTTACAGTCGTGATGTCAAGCTCCCACAGATCGAGCATGGAAACGTAGGCTTCTGAGATCTGCTTCAGAATATAGAGCAAACTTTCGTTGTTGTACCCTCCTCCCCAGCCGTGAACACGAGCCAAATCGTTACCTGTGCCCAATGGAAGGATCCCGATTGGAGGCCAGCGTTTCAACTCCATCTTTTCAAGAGCGCTAATGATCCAACTCACAGTACCATCTCCTCCACAAATCAACACTTGGAACCGACTTAACACAGAAAAGGATTTCAATACCTTCTCTGGACCGCCATTTGCTAGATCCCAAATTTGAATGGGATTCAATAAGCGACGGAATTGTGTAATCAACAAATCACCTTGTTGAGAACCAGACCGAGAGTTAATGAATACTAACAGAGGTGTGCACGACGACCCAAGGAATTCATCCCCGAGAATATATCCACCAGAATCAGGGATGGGTACATCTCTTGACATATTAGCCAATTGACGATTGGAATCGGCAGTATCAAAGAACATCATATTGGCTGCATTATCAAAACTATTGCTGCGTTTTATTTGTGGCGACGGCATGGGAGATACCCTGCCCGATTGCGAATCTGATACTGCTATTGGTTTCAACATGGGAACTAATGGTACAATTGTATCTTCTTTCTTCACATTGGCAAGACTCTTGATTTGAAGTGGCGAAGCATGTTTCTTCGGCGTCACCGGCATTTCTTGGTTATGTTCTGTCGATGTAACAAAACTGATATCGTCATTGGCTTCTGCTGTGTGGAAGCGAGGTCGATGCGGGGAAGTCCCATCATCAAAGTCCACAGACATTATCGATACATTGAGTGAAGAAGAATCAGCTCGTACCCCACCGTCTTCTATTTCATTGATCACATCGTTAAGGATCTCCTCCACTTGTTGTCTTTCACTGGCAACACTAACTTCATCTCGTGTACCATCTTTCACACCTAGTACAGGCGGCGGAAACAAATCATGTCGAACCGACTCAACGGTTGGCTCATCCTCATCTCTCTTCTCATCGATGACAGTGAAAGTCACATGCCCTTTATCTTGCGGAGGCTTGATATCTTCAACCTTAATATTCTCTTCCTCAATCAATGATGGAGGAACTAATGAATGGGGCGTAGAAGTTGTTCGGACCGGAACCGACGTGAGTGGTGGTACATTGGCAGCTACTTCTTTCCTATTTGTAACCACTGGCGTCACCTCACTCTGAGCAGATGAACTTCGTAACGGCGTCCTTCTACCAGCGGTACTACTACTTCCCGCCGTGCCCACACTCCCATCATCATCGGTGTCTTCATCCTCATCTTCTTCAACAGGCAAGCCTCTCCGTTTTCGTATCCGATATCGAAACACGTTCATCATGTGCTCTGAAAACTTTTCTGTGCTCTTCTTGTTCAAAAGCTTGGACAGAATCTTGTACAAGATATCATAAAATTTGCGAAGATAGGAGAGTATTTTCCTCCAGGTAGATTCATCTACGAGTAGGTGTAAGTTTCGTTCAAGAAACTCACGCCGATCAAACAGAGTATGGGATGATGCAGACGAAGGACGGTAGAGTTTACACGTCGGTGGCTAAGACCAGACGTCGATACTGAGAGAATCGTATATGAGATTCCCAAGCGCTGACAAATCGATCATGATCCGTCTCTGGACCAAAAACTGAATCATCGTAGAAGGAATCAACCATTGCCGAGGCTGTAATTCCATTCTTTTGTGCATGAGAGTAGAACCGTTCAATCAAATCTGGTGGCAGTTTTGCGGAAGAATTATTATCCGCTACTGTATTGAACTTTCCATCAGAGGCGCTAGCATGCATGTGACTTTTACGTTTTACACTGAACATCGTTCGAAGTGGCGTGTGAGGAACACCTTACGCCACCATCTCCCCTAGCACGAACAGTCTGCTGTCCCTCGTTAGCGTTCGTGCAATTGCAATCTGCTAGCTTCCGATTGCATAAACTTTTCCCATGATTTGACTTTACTTCTTGACTTCCATATTCTCTCCTGTTGCCGCTGCTTGTTTGATCTGCCAACAAAGCATGGCATCGCCAGTATGATATAGGATACAACCAAGACTGCCAAACATACACATATTTCTTCCTTGCCCGAGTAGTTGAATTCATCTTGTGGAGGGAATTGACTTGTAGTGGTATTGAGAACGAATGTCTTCAAAACTTCTGTGACGCCATTTACAACGTCTTCTTTGTCGTGCAATATGGATCGAAAATTTTCGATAACCATCTCCATGTTAGGAGTAGCAGCATAGAGGTTCGGAAGAGAATATTTGTGCAATATGGATCGAAAATTGTCGATAACCACCTCCATGTTAGGAGTAGCAGCATAGAGGTTCGGAAGAGAATACTTGTGCAATATGGATCGAATATTTTCGATAACTACCTCCATGTTAGCAGCATAGAAGTTCGGAAGAGGATAATTGTGCAATATGGATCGAAAATTTTCAATCACCACCTCCATGTTAGCATAGAGGTTCGGAAGAGGATATTTGTGCAATATGGATCGAAAATTTTCGATAATCACCTCCATGTTAGCAGCATAGAAGTTCGGAAGAGGATATAATTGAATCAACGCCGCGGGGCCATTGCCATTATGCTACTGACCTCTACTGCTCACTGCTCCTCTACTGACATACTTGAACCGTGCTTTGCGTTGGGTTCAAAATAAAATTCAAAATTTCAAAAGAACAAAATGGTGACATCAGGTGACATCTATCGCCAATGTTCCATGTCACATTTTAAATATCGACTCCATTAATGTCATTAATGTATCATCATTGGTGCTGTTATTTATTTCCACGAGGAAATCGAAGAAGATCCAAGCAAGCAAGCCAAAAAGCAAAAAGCGCAAAAAATCTTCTTGCACTCGCACCACACAAATGCCTCCATCAGCCATAGCATTCATTACCGACCTTTTACCAACGCAATACTATCAATAACAATGAAGTTCTCACTCCTTGCCGCTGCCGCCCTCTGCGGCTCTACTGTCAATGCCGAGATTTATTTCAAGGAACAATTCAATGACGACGTGAGTTTTTAATTGAAGATTCAATTTTGCAATGCCGAATGACGATCTGTGGAATTGCAGTGCGAAGTTTGATCGGCCCCAATGCTTCATTTCAGCTGCAATTACACTGTCTTTTACTCTGAAATATTGGATGCTCGGCGTGCTGGTGATCATTGACTAATCTCACATTACCTCCTGTCATTCTCTCTTCACCATCGCCCCTTCGCAATTATCAACTACTGCAACGCAACAGGCCTGGAAAGACCGATGGACAGTCTCCTCCGACTGGAAAAGCAAATCCGAACTCGGAGAATGGACCAACACCGCCGGAGAATACTACGCCGATGCATCCGACAAGGGCATCCAAACATCCGAGGATGCACGATTCTACGGACTCAGCGCAGTAATGACCAAGGCATTCAATTCTTCCGAAAAGAAGGATCTTGTCATTCAATATTCGGTCAAGCACGAACAAAAGATTGATTGTGGAGGAGCCTACATTAAGTTGATTCCAGGTGGGGATAATTTCGAAGCTACCAAATTTGGTGGGGACTACTCCCTATGCTGTCATGTTTGGACCGGATATCTGTGGTCAAACCAAGCGCACGCATGTCATTTTCCATTATGATAAGAAGGAGGATAATCTTCTTATCAAGAAGGATGTGGGATGTGAAACGGATCAACTTTCTCATCTTTATACTCTTGTGCTTCGTCCGGATAATACCTTTGAAGTGTTTGTGGATAACAAGTCCGTCCGATCGGGTAAGTTGGATGATGAATTTGATTTCCTTGCAGAGAAGGAGATTAAGGATCCTGAACAATCGAAGCCAGAGGACTGGGTGGATAGAAAAATGATTCCTGATCCAGAGGATGTAAAGCCTGAGGGATATGATGACATTCCTGAAGAGATCCCAGATCCTGATGCAGAAAAGCCAGATGATTGGGATGATGAAGATGATGGCGAGTGGGAGGCACCCATGTTGGACAACCCAGACTTCAAAGGACCTTGGTCACCAAAAATGATTCCCAACCCAGCCTACAAGGGAGAATGGGAACACCCTATGATCCCCAACCCCGAATATTCTTACGATGACAATATGTACGCCGTGTGCAAGGATGGATGCACTCACGTTGGTTTCGAATTATGGCAAGTCAAGTCTGGAACTATCTTTGATGATATCATTATTACCGATAGTCTTGAGGAGGCACAAAAGTTTGCAGAAGAGACTTTCTTTAAGAAGAAGGAGGGAGAGAAGGAAATGTTCGATGAAGCAGAGAAGAAGAGGCGAGAAGAGCAAGAGGCTGCCATGGCTGATATGGAGGATGAAGATGATTTCGATATGGAGGGCATGGAGTAAGTATTTACAGTGTTTTGCTCTTCTGTGGCATAAAATGTTGTTTCGTGATATTCTAATACACAACGTGCTTTCCTTTCCTGCAGCATGATGGGCGATGAATTCTAAGGATCTCTGATTGATGATGGGAATGGCTAAGAAGTTTTGACAACAAGATTGGATGCAATTGATGGCATGGATTGTCTTTGTTGGAGGATTCTTTTTGAGCTCTCATATTTAGCGACACTGTTGCATATTTGCACAGTGGTGTCGTAAATCTAATCTTGCATAGGAATATATTGTATACACAACATTGCACATCTGAAGCCTCTTCTCAAATCAACACAGTTTGTAGCACGAAACCATCCCTCTCGAGCATTTTAAGTCTCGAGTACCCCACAAAGTACCGCAACCAAAATCGCTTACAAGTCGAGGGAGAGTTCTTTTAACTTTAAAGATTATTGCTGACACGAACAGTGTTATAGACCGTGCTTGCTCTCAACACCACCTAATCTGCACCCAGCAGCATACCGAGACCGCCAAATGAATAATCTATGAATTCTCACATCGCTTATTCGCAATACTCAATCCCCCGTTATATAGCTTTTCCCATATGAATGAATCAAAAATGTAACAGTCTCACCTGATTGTCATCAGCTTGAATAGAGAACTGAATGTCACCAGCTTGAATAGAGAACTGAATGTCATCAACTTAAATAGAGAACTCAATCATGTACTCCTTGCCCCACTCAACCTTGGCCCATACGCGTTCATATACAAACATAAGTCCAGTCTTGAAAACGGCATCACTTCCAGCAATCTTGGATGCAATAGACAAGTCCTTAGCAATCAACAACGACATGGTCAAAGTGTTGGCAATGGCAAACAAACGCCAGAGCAACGCCTTGGCCAAACTACGTCCAACATCATCGGCACCACTCTTGCGCCCAGCTTGACTCTTGTTCATCAACCTCTCTCCAATGAACATAGTAGCCGCCTTGGAAAAGAAATCAGATCCAACAATGGAAAGGGCGGTGGAGATGTTTCCAGAGAAACGCAAACTTGTGAAGAAGGTCACTGATCCAGCGATAACACGCCACATCATACTCTTGACAAGGGAACGAGCGGTAGTCTCGCTGAAGGAGGTAGTGTCTGATCCAAGCGAGTCTCCTGCAAGGTAACGCTGCTTTGTTTCCTTGAATTTCTCAAGTTCCGCCTTGGCAGATTCGAGTTTATTGAGATATTTTTGTTGCTTTTTTTCATAGTTCGAGATTTTCTGATCGATTTGACGGATCATGGCCTCATTTGGAGATTTTTCACCATTGGCAGTGGTGGCAATACGGAGGAGAGATTGATTTCTCGAGTTTTTGGGAGCAATTGAAGAAGAATTTGGAAGGAATGTTTCAGCCCTACGCGAGAGTGATGCCGGTCGGTAGGGGGCGGAAGGAGCAGTCTGAAAAGCAAAGCCGCTGCTCACGGAGCAGGCAAGTGTGACCAAGGTGGGTAAAGAAATCATCTTTGTTGACTATTCTAATAATGCAATGAGCTTCTATGGAATGAAAGGAACTGCAGCATTGGAAAACAGTGCTGCCAGTAAGTGGAAATGCACAATGAGTGAGCGGATGAGGAGGGAAGATGTATCGATTTCTGGAAGTTGGAGCAGTTTTGATGTTGATGGAGGAGACTCGTGGCTCGTGGCGGACATCTGTTCCCGCCAGATGCATTTCTACCGCTGGAATTAGTAGAAGAGAAAGTGACGTAGGCGTGACGAATTTCGGTTCCTGTCTGTTTTTCGAAGAAGTGTCTTCGTGCATGGCCCAATGGGCAGATTCCCCATTCATGTTGCGTTGATTGCATCTTCATTTTTCCGCGAAAAGCTCTCGCGGACTTTTTCACCTCGAAGTTTTGCTCTTGTGCAGCGGAGTGACAGTAGTAATCTTAGGTCATCTTGCTTGCAGCTGAAGCTGGTGCACGCGATCGACCTTTCTAATAATATTATCCACTCTCCAAGAATTCAGGGAAAGGTGCTGGGGTCGTCAGAGGAGCAGGGGTTCGCTAGAGCGGTGCAATCGAGTACATACTTCCGTCGAACAACTTACCTCTACATAATATGTATCGTGAAATGACCGCCCAAGACGAAGAGAAACAACAGCGTCTTGCTCAATTCCACGAGCGAAACCAACAGTTTTTATCGCAGTCTCAAAACAAACCGCCTAAAGAAAATAACAACGATGTTTTACGTCTCAACAAGCAGATATTGGAGCTGCAGCTAACTGTGCGGCAGCTCACACATGAACTTGAAACAACACAAGAAGCGTATCAGTTATCATCTGACAAATCTAGGGCGGAGATAGCTCTGCTGCAGTCACAGTTACAGGATGAAAATTCTCGGCATGAAAAGATAACAACCTCACTACGCAATAGATTGGTGGAGAGTGAACTTGCTCGAATGAAGATGCAAGAACAATTAGAACGTTCTTTTGACACAAAGACAAAAGATGAAGAGAAAATGAAAAATAGTTGGATGGTGATGACATCAAGGGTGGTAGAGGAGAAAAAGTGGGTAGACGAACAAATGGATCATTGGAAAGAGAGCATGGAGGGACGTCGTAGTAGATTACATGATGCCAAAATGAGGGGAGCAATTGAGGGGGCAACGCATGATGCTCATAATATTCCAGAGAAAGAACTTGTTGTGGAGAGTGGGGGCAAGAGATCAGTAGCAAGTAGGAGATCAATACAAAGGCAATTATGGGGGAAAGGTGACTATAATGATTCAAAAGATGAAGATGATGACGACAACTCATCTGATGATGACGACTCAGAATGCCAGCGCATCTTTGGAAAATGAGAATAAACGAGTCCAATTACAGCTCATGTTGAACGGGTAGAAGAGCGGCAAGCATCCACTCAATTATTTGTCAAAATATTATAATTGCTAACAGTAATGTTAAAGAGCCAACTCAAAGGCATCACAAACAACAATCACAAAGGACATATGTAAGTGTGAAACGGTAATACGCCATATCTCATATCATATCAATCGTCGTCAACATCCGCATTAGCCGCTTCTAGAGGCTCGTTAATCTGATTAACTTTGTATTTATACTTGAAGGCGATAGTCAAAAAGGACATATAAGCAACTTCAGTCGGATAGCTTCCATAAAGCGGTAAATGCGACGCTACGACGTCGTAGCTGATCTGAGAGGTCCAATGTGAGCCGGGTGGCAGCACACGTTCAACAACATCATAACTATTGCCATCTTTATGCGCATAAGCCGCTTATACTGGCCCATTATATTGGTGACAATGATGAAAAAGTACTTTGAAGTTGAAAGTAGAAGCGACGCTCGCTAAAGCATTGAATCAGTACGATGCGTCCTGAGAAGAAGTATTCACCAATCCAAGCTTCTTCAGAAGGCTAGAGTTATACCAGTCCTCGGAGCTCGGAGCTCGGAGCGGCTCTAGTCCCGTATATTCGTGACTCACAGCGTTAGGAGTAAGAAGCTTGTTCCCGCCGCCGCACGCACAATAAACATGTAACTAGTATTCAAATTTGAGAGTATTGTACTTATGTCTGTAAAGCTACTTGAACTTACCTTTGGGGAAAGAATCATCGATACAATACTACTTACGAATCTGAGATCAAATTTGAATCAAGTAAAACGTATCCCTCTGTCACACTTACCAGGTACATCAGTAAAGAGGCAGCTAAAAAGCTCCAGGTGACGGAAGTAGATAAACGTTTTCCTACAATGAAGAGGACGACAAACATTCGTGAATAATTTTACTCCTTCATCCTTCATTCACTGTTTTTCAGTCACTGGTCACCTTCTTGTGCATTGAGATTGAATTTGAGGTATAATAGTAAGAGATAGGAGTCGATCTGTTTTACCCACCGCCGGCATGACAGCCTATGGCGAAGGATGACATAAGTGTTGAGAAGATGAGCAACCATTATCGCCTTCGAAAAAATCCAGCAGCGCTGCTCCTCGGCGCTGCCCTCTGCTGGTCGCTCGCCGCAGCCCTCGAGAGTAATGAACCGGAGCAACCTCAATCCCTCACAGAAACCATCTGCGCAGGACGTCCTCGAACTCAGTGTGAGGTGGAATTGGACGTTCCCGCAGCGTGTGCCACCGATGGATCGGGGTCTGATCCTTCTTGTCCCATTGTCTTCTTTCTTCATGGCAGTGGAGGGACCAACAATTGGTTTGCAAGAACTTCTGGTGTACATGATGCGAACATGATCGGTGTTTATCCTCAGGGTGAGGGAGGCTGGAACACTGGCCCCAAAGATTACTAATGCCTGCCCATGGGATGACTTCGAATGCACCGAAGATCCCGACGAAGGTGACTTCATTGCAAACATCATCGACAATATCAGATCTCTGGGAGGCACAGGGAACGTCTATGCGTATGGTAACTCTAACGGAGCCGCGTTGGCTCATCGTCTTGCGTCCAACGGAGGCACTCAGCTTCCTATTAAAGGCATTATTGTTAGTGTAACTCAGCTCCTTGCAAGTCCAGAAAGATCTGGGCCTGGATCTTTGAACTATAACCAGCCGTCATCTTCTCGTGGCACTCCACCTGTATCGATTCTATCGATCATGGGAACTGCAGACGGTCTTATTCCTTATGAAGGAGGTGGCTCAGCCGTCTTTAATGGAGATGAGTCGTTCCAGCTCATGGGATCCATTGAATCGATGCTCACGTGGGCACAGCACAATGGATGCAGTGGGGATTTCCAGACTTCTGAACATACAACTGACACTGGAGATGGCACTGCTACCAAGTATGATTATACAAATGGATGTCCTGAAGGGATCTATGTGGAGCACTACGCCATTCATGGAGGAGGCCATGGTGCAGGCGGTACCAGAGTTGACGGGGCAAAGATTGATGTCTTGGATTTTGTTTCCAAAGTTGAAGGAGGAGGGGGAGGATCACCTCCCTCGCCCTCCCCTCCGACACCAACTTCTACAGACTCTCCCACTATCGCTAGTCACTGTGTGAATGATCCATCCTGGCACGGAAAGTTTAACGCTGCACATAATTGTGACTATGTTGCCCAGGATCCTGATGGCCGCTGCTTTTTTCAGGATAGTGACGGTGTGACGGCGAGTATCGCTTGCCCTGAAGTTTGTGATCCCAGTTGCGAATCACCAGTTGCAAGTCCAGTAGCACCTTTTACAGACTCTCCAACTAACTCTGGTGGCTGTGAGGATGATGCAAACTGGAGCGGGAAGTTTAACACAGCACATGGTTGTGCATACGTTGCTGAGAATCCTGGGATTCGCTGCAACTGGGAGGATAGTAGCGGATTGAGAGCGAGTGTCGCTTGCCCAGTAGCTTGTGATACCTGTTAAACCATGAGTGGAGAAATCATGATATAAGACAAGATGATGAGCGATGATTTCGATAATTGTTTGTAACAACAGAAAATGTAGTATTACAACCCATTACAAAAAGATGTACGTATCATTAGAATAAAATTCATTAGCTATGAGCTACCGACACAAACTCCTCAAAAAAGAGTGATGATTATCAAATCTTCTAAGATAATATTATTATTATCTATTCTGATTCAATAACGACATTTTGTTTGTGCGAATCTTTGCCGGATAGTTTCAATCGAAATGATGCTAAAACAACGTAGCTGATCTCTGAGACATACAGTGTGGGTCGGCAGGAAGCACCTCAACCTAACAAATCGTAACTATCGTCATCAATACACGCATGAGCCGCTTCTAGTGGCCCATTATAGTCGGCGGCGATACTAGACAAGCACATTAGCACTGCTCAGACGTTCGGCGTGAGTAGAAGCGATGCTACAGTCTCGTAGCTGATCTGAGAGGTCCAGTGTGGGTCGGACGGCAGAACCACAACCCACCAAATCATACCAATCATCGTCACTACGGGCATAAGCCGCTTCTAGTGGCCCATTACAGTCGGCAGCGAGACTAGACAAGCACATTAGCACTGTTAAGTCGTTCGGCGTGCGTAGAAACGATGCTACAGTTTTGTAGCTGATCTGAGAGGACCAGTGTGGACTGGCCGGTAGCACCTCATTCATCCAAATCGTATCTATCGACGTGAATATACGCATGAGCCGCTTCTAGTGGCCCATTATAGTCGGCGGTGATACTAGACAAGCACACTAGCACTGCCCAGACGTTTGGCGTGAGTTGAAGCGATGCTACAGTCTCGTAGCTGATCTGAGAGGTCCAGTGTGGGATGGCCAGCAGCAACTCATTATCCAAATCAAACCTATCATCGTGAATACACGCATGAGCCGCTTCTAGTGGCACATTATAGTCGGCGGTGATACTAGTCAAGCACATTAGCACTGCTCAGTCATTTGGCGTGCGTAGAAGCGATGCTACAGTCATGTAGCTGATCTGAGAGGTCCAGTGTGGGCTGGCCAACAGCACCTTGTTAATCCAAATCGTATCTATCGACGTGAATATACGCATGAGCCGCTTCTAGTGGCCCATTATAGTCGGTGGTGATACTAGACAAGCACATTAGCACAGCTCAGACGTTCGGCGTGCGTAGAAGCGATGCTACAGTCTCGTAGCTGATTTGAGAGGTCCAGTGTGGGATGGCCAGCAGCACCACATAGACCAAATCGTATCAATCATCGTGAATACACGCATGAGCCGCATCTAGTGGCCCATTACAGTCGGCGGCGATACTAGACAAGCACGTAGAAGCGATGCTACAGTCTCGTAGCTGATCTGAGAGGTCCAGTGTGGGCTTGCCAGCAGCAACTCATTATCCAAATCAAACCTATCATCGTGAATACACGCATGAGCCGCTTCTAGTGGCCCATTATAGTCGGCGGCGATACTAGTCAAGCACATTAGCACTGCTCAGTCATTTGGCGTGCGTAGAAGCGATGCTAAAGTCTTGCAGCTGATCTGAGAGGTCCAGTGTGGGCTGGCCAACAGCACCTTGTTAATCCAAATCGTATCTATCGACGTGAATGTACGCATGAGCCGCTTCTAGTGGCCCATTATAGTCGGCGGTGATACTAGTCAAGCACATTAGCACAGCTCAGACGTTCGGCGTGCGTAGAAGCGATGCTACAGTCTCGTAGCTGATCTGAGAGGTCCAGTGTGGGATGGCCAGCAGCACCACATCCTACCAAATCGTATCAATCATCGTGAATACACGCATGAGCCGCTTCTAGTGGCCCATTATAGTCGGCGGCGATACTAGACAAGCACGTAGAAGCGATGCTACAGTCTTGTAGCTGATCTGAGAGGACCAGTGTGGGCTTGCCACAGCAACTCATTATCCAAATCAAACCTATCATCGTGAATACACGCATGAGCCGCTTCTAGTGGCCCATTATAGTCGACGGCGATACTAGTCAAGCACATTAGCACTGCTCAGTCATTTGGCGTGCGTAGAAGCGATGCTACAGTCTTGTAGCTGATCTGAGAGGTCCAGGTGGGGTGGCCAACAGCACCTTGTTAATCCAAATCGTATCTATCGACTTGAATACACGCATGAGCCGCTTCTAGTGGCCCATTATAGTCGGCGGTGATACTAGTCAAGCACATTAGCACTGCTCAGTCGTTCGGCGTGCGTAGAAGCGATGCTACAGTCTCGTAGCTGATCTGAGAGGTCCAGTGTGGGATGGCCAGCAGCACCACATCCTACCAAATCGTATCAATCATCGTGAATACACGCATGAGCCGCTTCAATTGGCCCATTATAGTCGGCGGTGATACTAGACAAGCACGTAGAAGCGATGCTACAGTCTCGTAGCTGATCTGAGAGGTCCAGTGTGGGATGGCCAGCAGCAACTCATTATCCAAATCAAACCTATCATCGTGAATGTACGCATGAGCCGCTTCTAGTGGCCCATTATAGTCGGCGGCGATACTAGTCAAGCACATTAGCACAGCTCAGTCATTTGGCGTGCGTAGAAGCGATGCTACAGTCATGTAGCTGATCTGAGAGGTCCAGTGTGGGCTGGCCAGCAGCACCTTGTTAATCCAAATCGTATCTATCGACGTGAATACACGCATGAGCCGCTTCTAGTGGCCCATTATAGTCGGCGGCGATACTAGGCAAGCACATTAGCACTGCTCAGACGTTCGGCGTGCGTAGAAGCGATGCTACAGTCTTGTAGCTGATTTGAGAGGTCCAGTTTGGGCTGGCCAACAGCACCTTGTTAATCCAAATCGTACCTATCGTCGTCACTTTGGGCATGAGCCGCTTCTAGTGGGCCATTATAGTCGGCGGTGATACTAGACAAGCACATTAGCACTGCTCAGTCGTTCGGCGTGCGTAGAAGCGATGCTACAGTCTCGTAGCTTATCTGAGAGGTCCAGTGTGGGCTGGCCAGCAGCATCTCATTATCCAAATCGTATCAATCGTCGTGAATATACGCATGAGCCGCTTCTAGTGGCCCATTATAGTCGGCGGCGATACTAGACAAACACACTAGCACTGCTCAGTCGTTTGGCGTGCGTAGAAGCGATGCTACAGTCTCGTTGCTGATCTGAGAGGTCCAGTGTGGGCTGGCCAGTTGCACCTGATTTGCTTCCAAATCGTATCCATCGTCGTCACTACGGGCATGAGCCGCTTCTAGTGGCCCATTATAGTCGGCGGTGATACTAGACAAACACACTATCACTGCTCAGACTGATTGCTAAATGACAAAGCGAAGCCACAACGTCGTAGCTGATCTGATAGGACCAGTGTTATACTTATACTAGCATATTAGCTCTGCTTATTCGGCTGGCGTATGTTGAAGTGATTCTCAGAGTAAAAGTTTATTTCAATAGCGATGCTCCAATGTCGTAGCTGATCTGAGAGGTCCTTTGTTAGCTGGCCACCTAGCAGCACCATATCCTACCAAATCGGATCTAAATTTCGCTGCTGTTGACAGATGCTGCTTGACGATGGGAGCGTTGCTGGACCCTTTTTATGGATAATGTCATGGTAGTTGTTGTTGCGTAACGAAGAGGAGGATGATGATAGCAGATTATGTAGTTGTTGAAAGTAGCTGGGTTCTAATTTTATGTCTTGTTTTTCTTGTCCTTCTGTGTGAACTGGACTGGCTGTTGAAAAAGCTGTGAGAAAGGAGAGAGAAATTGTAAGAAAGGTGACGTATCTACTAAAAATATTTATTGTCTCCGGTTTTGACTTTTCTGTTTTCTTTTTCACATCCGCAGTCCTCCGCACCCCACAGCTAGCACCTAGCACATCAGAGCACACCACACCATCGCCACAACATTGTACCATCACCATACCACCACCACCGCTACCCAACACCACTACTTGTACAGCTATCGTCACCAGCTGAGAAGTGTTACGAATCTTTGCTTTAATTAAGCGTGGTCGGACTTCAACTGGCGTTGCTAACTGATTCTACCGTTGCTTTAATGATGGAAGAGTCCGACCTCGAGGAGGAGAGCAACAACGGTGGCGATCAATGGGTCAAAGGGAAAGGATGCTCTGAAGAGCGCATCAACATATTTAGTCTAAATGGTTTTGGCGAACCTGTCTTCACTGGCGGTCGTTATCAACCAGACGAGATTCGTATTCTGACACAAGCTGTGAAGGACTACTGTGCAGAAAAGCAAGTATCTGTTACTGAATTCTGTGGTGGATATGACCATGTTCTACACAACAAAAAGACGCGAAAGGCTTGGAACCATATTGCTCAGTCTCTCCCACACCGTCCGGTGATTTCGGTGTATCGGAGAGCTGTTCGTCAATTTCATGGGAAGCAAGTTGGGGCATGGACAGAAGAGGAAACAGCCGCATTATTTCGTCTTGTAGAAGTACACGGCGAAAGTTGGAAGACAATTGAACATAAATTGGGGCGGAAGGATCACAGTTGTAGGGCGAAATATTTGAACACAACGGAGGAATTTAATAGGGGTAAATGGTCTGTTGAAAACATCAAATTGTTATTGCAATGTGTTCGTGAGGTGTTGCGTGTTCCTAGGAATGATATGGATATCCGAGAGATCAATATCTGGACATTAGACAACAACGAGAAGATACCATGGACGTCGATATCACACAGAGTAAAGCGACGTCCATGCGATTGTTACTTCAAGTGGAGACATATGACAAAACGATCTAACAAAAAGGCATTAGAGTTTGGTTTGGAACCAGTCCCAATGCGAAAAGACGCGGTAAGGTTTGATTCGAGATTCGAGTACTATCAGTGGAAAGCGGAACAAGATCCACGGTGGCGAGAAAGGTTTGCAGAAGAGTTCATATTGCCAAAACTTCGGGAGGGAGCTTCTGATGCTCAAACTGATCAGAGAGAGAAAGACTTTCAACTGTTATCCTCCATCGCCAACACGAGAGCATCCCGTCAATCAGAAGTTTCATGGCACAGCTTGACAAACATTTGCAAAGATCCACGTGAGAGGTGGGAAGAGCTATGTGATAATTATGCAAAAGATGATGACTTTGACTTACCGCTATGGGAGTTGGCAAATGTTGTTGCTTTGCAATTAAAAGCCGATAAGAAATCTACAAATGGTCAAGCAGATACCCAGACTGAAGTTTCAAAGTTAAAAAAACGTAAGCGGCGAGCAACGACTTTGGCATCCAATCAAGGCATAACAGAATTGGGCCTGAGCAATCATGATATCCGGAAAAAAGTGCAGAAGATAATTGATTCCGGCGATAAAGATGAGCTCACAGTAAAAAAAATTCGGACGATTTTGCAGACACAGGTTGGAAAAGACCTATCTCCTCATAAAGACACCATCAAAGCGTGTGTGAAAGAGTTGCTGCTTAAAGAAAAGATGCAAATAAACTAAAGGTAAAATAGGAATTTAAGTTAAGGACATGAAAATTCAACTTATTTAGCTGAACGATCCAGTACAGCCCCAGTCGTTCGGCGTGTGGTAGTCATTGAGGTGGATCCAGTGATTTGCTGCCATTTTCTTTCCTTTGATGACATCTTTCGCTTCATGAAACATTCGTGCATCCCAATAAGTTGGATTATCATCACGAACAGATGGCCAAACTAATGCTTTTCCCTTTTTAGGCTTTACCGCAAGGTCAAGTTTGTTAAAGTACGTCTCCCCACCCTCGTCGACGTCAGTGAGATACAAGAAGAATGTTAATATCCGATGTCCTGCCGGAGTGTCATCAGTGGAACTACTGTCGTGATGAGATCGATAAAACTGATTCTTCTCATAATTCAGCAATTGGAAACTTTCATAGTTGACGCGTGGGATACCAGTAACCTCTTCAATCTTTTTGGTTGCGCTTCTCACACCCGGAAGTCTCTCGCAAGAATGCATACACCATGCGTTTGAAGAAGTACGAGTCTTACTAACAACCTTTTCCATTTCACCCACCTCATTGACTGATCCCTGATCGGTACTTCGCTCAAATCCTTCTATTTCTCCCCCTCGGATGAGGTCAGCAACTTCTTTGTCGGTAAGAAAATCATTGAACACAACAACCCAAGGTGCTCCATCTGCTGCTTTCTCCCAAGTTGCACCATATTTTTCAGGTTCAGGACTGCTCAACACCTCTAATCCGTAGTCATCCTTTAATGTTTTGTTTGTTGCCCAACTGTCAAATAACTTGTTCAAATCACCTGCCTTCCAAACAGGTTCAGGTGTATTCAGATGTTCTTTCGAGCATCTCTTTTTTGGATCGATTAACTCAGACGCATTGAGCTCCTCATCACAAGATTCACAGCAGTGCACAATCATCCAACCCGGAGAGCGCCTACAACCCCCATTTTTGGAATAATCTTTGCATACACTGAAGCGATCTTGGCATAGGTTTGTGGATGGGGCGGCATTTTTGGGGATGTAGAATTTTTGGTCTCGTTGGCCAACTGTAAACACGAGACGCTTCTCGTCAACAAATAGTCCCTCTTTTACACCATGCCTGGTAACAAAGAATTTATGGCCCAAAAATGTGTTCAATTTACCGCTCTCCTCTGGATCAAGCGTGGTGATGAGTGCTCCGTATTCACCATCGTCCCAATAGACATCGCTGCGGTATTGAGAAAGATTCAAAACATGTGTTGTCAACTGTTCGCTTTTTCCTATGCTTTCATCGACGGAGTTATCGTTGGTAATTACATTACCGGCACTGTCAATGGTGGCTTCACTGACGCTACCAGAGACAGATGCTGGTAACAAAGTTGCCGCTAGGGCTAGTAGTCGGAAGATCTTCATGGTTGGCGTTCTCGTCGCAAGCTTTTTTTATGGGAGCGAGCGGGAAGAGTTACATCGAATCCTTAGATTTCCGAATAGGATTCGGAAATAGCTGACGTCCGAATCCTTGGATTCGGACGCTCTCCCCCTCTTCAACACGCGCACATATTATTTCACTACAGCCACACAAAAATGCCAAGCTACATCATGGTTGCGCTGCCGCTACCACCTAACCACCAGCCTGCTGATGGAGAAAAACTCGAAGAATGGACCTAATAAAGCATGAGTCGCTTCCGCCACAACGAATTCAACGTTCGTCCCCTTTGGGACACATAGAATCCCCCGGTGATACAAGTGATGTTGATGTGCAACAAGAGAACGAACCTGAAGTACTTGATGATGTTTTTCCCTGGTCCATTATTGAGAGGAAGATGAGTCATCAGTAGTGGGTGTTAAAGTTTTGGCGTTTCAACCGATGCGTCGAATAAAACCAACTGCACGTGACTCTTCGTACCGACCTGCAATGGACACTCTTGATGTTATTCTGTACCGCTGCACGCCAAGAATTTGGGCCTAAATAGGTAAGATTCATTATTGAAAAATTACTACACATTATTTCTCCACAGATCATAAGTCTATGATGTTCTCACACGACGATTGGTATATTAATCAGCATCTACGTCATCATCGGTCACATCAATAATTCGTGCAAAATCTTTAGACAAATGTCATTTTGATTTAGTCGATGGGTAATTGAGATACGTGAGAGAAGATTTGAATTGAAATGAAAATAGCATCTCATTGTGATGTCTGGTACCCATGTTCCGATCGGGAGATGGGAAGCCAAATGAATATGATCGAAGCTATGTTTCAATTCTTTCTACTCGAGCGCCAGATTGCCCCCAACTATACCACATCAATAACTTGACGCTCCAATGATATTTCGACAAATCTTTCGACAAAAGTCGTTGCTAGATACAGCTTGAAATGAATGTACATCTATTGCGTGCCGAAGAATCGGTGGCAAGTCTTTTTCTTAGGGGCATCGCCGATGCCTCCGTCGTGGCTGGCGACTTGGCATTAGCATTAGGAATGGATTTACCACCAAGGAATAATTCAATGAGACATCAAATACTCTAAGCTAATTCAGATAGAAGGTGAGAGTAAATGTTTCATATACACTTTAGTGGCATTGATATTTAAATACACACAAACATAATCAACATTATCCTATATCTCTCTAGACAGGGTTGCGGCAATTGCCACCACATCCACAGCTGCTCGAGCACACGACATTTCTCCTTCTGCAACCGCAATTATTTGAACACTTCCCACGACATTTGCAGGCTGCTCTTTTTGTGGGACTTCGTCCAGTGAACATCTTCATCGCCGTCTGCAAAGTTACCCTATCCTTCGTTGACGGATCGAAAGTTTTGGCAAGCACTTCATCACGAATTGATGCAAGACCGTCTGTTAGTGCTGCAGACGCATTCGGCGATGTGGTGACACCGTATCGGTCAGATGGAATCCAAAAGTCAGCATTATTGTGAACTATGATGCCATACTCGCAACAAGCCAGGATCCCTCCAGTATTCTTTACGACATCGTATACCACTGCTCGGACCCCACTGGCGTTAGTGAAGTCTCTTCTGTCGAGAGAGATGGTAACAATGGCACCTATTCCTACTCCAGTGTCCTGCTTCTTCCGTAATTTCACCATCTTCGCTGCTTGATGTTCCTGGCTCTTCCGCTTGGACTTGGAACACTTTTTCCTCATGCTATCCGCCATCCTCAACGGAGTGATGTCTTCATCAGATGCTGTGGATTTTGTAACAGGTTTCGACAATGGAGATGATTCGTTTGTAGGAATATCCTTCACAGTGGTAGTATTAAAATGTGAGTCACTTTTTGCTGCAGTAGTTGAATCAAATATCCCCCCCACAGGTATTTTACAACCTTGGAACTCAATCTCTTTTACTTCCTTCCGACAGAGTGCACAAGTACCACTAACATCCAACCATTTGTAAGCACAGTTCGCATGTTGACGTTTCTTACAACATGGTAACTTGATGATGAGCTCGGAGGGACCTACATCTTCATGGCAGAAGCAGTCAAGGCCGATATTTTTGGATGTAGTTGTACTAGTTGTGCTTTGGGTCCTTCTCTTTGTTGATACAGATACGAACAACTCATCGTCATAAATTTCTACCATTCTTGTGAATCTGTCTGTCACAAAACCTCGATAACTATCAATTCCGCTGAAGGTTGCGTCATCGAGGAAAATCTCATGCATCTTCATGCAAGCAAGTGGACCACAACTGTGCCCGTCTTTCTGCTTCACGAAACTAGAATCATGACGAATAGTCCACTTCTCCGACGTGAAGACATGGTCGAACTCAAGGGTATTGCTTGCTACGTCAAAGGAATATGTACTCCCAAGATCCATCCGTTTGCATCGTTGCAAAACATTGATAATATGTTTCTTCCAAGTGTATAACGGCTTACGAAGACCATCTGAAATGGTACACATGTTAGACGACACATCCATTTCTGCAACAACGAAGTGATTGTCTGCGTGAAATACGCTGACGACTCTCTTTGTGGTAGGAGAGAGTTCACGGCATTGGCTCCCGATTACAGCTTCGTTGGGATAGTTGCATGTAATGAACTGGATGGAGATGGTGTTGGTGCCCAGGCAATGATGACGATGAGCTGCAAGTGCTCCGAAGCTTGCTATGAAATTACTCTCGTACCACCTAATAGTCTGTTCACAATCTTCCATGTACTTTTCGTCACCAACTGAAATCAAACTTGTCCCCAAAAAGCAGCAGTCGCACTCAAGGGTTGGGTAGATGAACTCATAATCTGTGAGTCTCCCTTTCCGTGTCCGTGGGTTCGGAGTTTTGAGAGTCCTAGTCTTTGCTTTAGTCTCTTTTCTTGCTTCGCTAACAGAGTACTTTTGTTTGTTGTTTCTCACAGGCAAAGCAATCTTTTCGACAGCACCTGTGTTTCCAGCCTCAGCTTCAATTTCATTCACTATAGTGCTGTTACCGACCGATCTGTCTTTGAAATCGTTGAGGACATTCTCACTAACAGGTTTCTGAGCATTGGGAGGAGGAGTGCCAGTCTTACCATTTTGAGGAGGCAAAGATTGATGAACTTGAGTTCCATTATGGGAAGAGGAAGTTGCATTCACTTCGCCGACTGTGGATGTGTCTGGTATATGGATATCATTAGAGTGAGTCACAGAAGCAACAACTGAAGTCGCAAGAGGTACGGCATTCTCACCTACAACGTTCTGAGCGTCGGGAGGAGCAGTCACAGTACTGTCATTGGGAGGAAGAATATCATTGGAGTGAGACGCAGGAGCTATGGCTGTGGAGGGAGATGCCAAAGATATGGCTTTCTCATCGACATCATCGGAAGGAGACTTAGAAGATATGGAGGTGTCGTGCATGTCATCATCATTATCATCATCCTCCCAATAAGAATCTTCAGGAGGTTGGAATGTTACGTCTCCTCCCAATACACAGAGTTCACTCGCTACTTCCCTGAGGCGATCATCATCAGATAATTTAAGGCGCTGTTCGATTGTAGAACACTGTCTCATATCGTTGACAGAACATGAAATTTCCTGATTGTAATGCTGTCCAAATACAGCCATATATGGTTCACAATCATGCTTCCCACGTCCACACTTGCTGTTAATCGTTTGCATGGCTCTACCAAGCAACTTCGTCCAGTTCGCCTCCTTTCCTCTTAGCCTCGCTTCATTCTCTAGGTCTTTAATGATTTTTTTCACCAATTTATTCATGCTTTCAACAGAACCTTGATCCCTTGGTGTGCGGGGCCGTCCAGTAACAGTAATGATTGATTCACTGTACTCCTTGAGTAGGACCAGAATTTCGTTTGCCGTAAACTCCTTTCCGTTGTCAGTGTGAAGTATACTTGGATATCCAATCAACCCAAAAATGCGATCGAGTTCATATGCCACAAATCTTGCTAATTTCCGGGGAAGTGCTTGAAGGTATGTCAGTTGAGTTGAATGATCTTTCAGAGTGAGGATCCACCTCATAGTGTTTCCATAAACATCTTTCATTTCGCTGCCCCTCATATCAATAAGGTCGACCTGAAATCGGTCACGAAAGTTTTCGGACAAGATTGGCTTCTTTGCTCCCTTCTGCTTTTTTGCAACTGGATTAGCATGGTTACATGTTTCACACGTGGCTACAAACTCATTAACTTGCTTTTCCGTGACGTTGTAATACTTTTCTTGTACCTTGACACAAGTTTGATTCATCTTCAAGTGAGAAACAAGATGATGATGTTCATAGATCGCATCGAACACTTGTAGCTGGGGAATACATAGAAGCCACCTCTCTTCATTGAAGCCACTACGTTTGTGGAGCCTCATTAGCCGCTTTCTTGGTTGATCCGAACCTGGCAATGTGTATTCTTCAACCTTGTACTTATCAACCAATCTAGCCCACTTCTTTGCTTTCTGTTGGCCCAAGCTCTTGCGGAAATCCTTCTCTTCTTTGGTTGCATCAGATTCTTTAGCAGGTCCAAACTTCTCCACAATGCGGATTGCCTCCTCCCACTCTCCTTGACTCATTTCCAGTGAATTTTGATTAGAATTTGGATGATCCTTCAACTCCTTCATTATGTCATTGTTTTGACCATGAAACAAGTCAGGGAACATGCGCAAATTAAATGCATGACGATGTCGTTCTTTAATGCCAGCCTCAGCGACTTTCACTGGGTGTGTCGTTGGCAGATGCCAAGTGCTCACTGCCGCCACCACCACCACCACCACCACCACCAGATGCAGCAACACCGTCAACACCAAGTGGTGAGCAATAACATAAACTAGCAAGAGCAAATTGATTGAATATCATGATGAAAATGAGTATTGTAGTGTGATTTGAGATTATCTATTTAGTAAGAGGTAAGAGCACAGGCACAGATTCCAGCATAGAAGCCAGAAGTACCTACATATCAATCCAAGGATTCGGAGTGAATGAAGCCATCCGAATCCTAGGATTCGGAGTGAATGAAGCCATCCGAATCCTAGGATTCGGAAATCCAAGGATTCGATGTGCACCCCCCTTGCGAATCCTAGGATTCGGAAATCTAAGGATTCCCCGGCATCGAATCCTAGGATTTTCAGAATCCTAGGATTCGATGTAACAGATCCAAGATCCAATGAAAATTACGCGGGAAAAGACGCTCCGACATCTGGCATTGGGAACTCCGGGCGGACGTTACTGAATGAAAGAATTGGTGACTACTTATGTTGTTATTCCTATCCTATCTTATTGTTGTGACAGCTCACTCTTCTAACGATGTCTAATTATTACCTCACAAACTCTCCAACAAATTCGCTGTCATGCCAAAAGTTTGAATTACCAATTGATTGTGTGCAACAATGACTGGTACTCTTGGATGTGTCTCTAGATCATAACTCTGCGCCTTGTAGGTCAATTTCTCGGCACTTTCTAAAATGCCGTACACGTGCTCTTTCAGAGCTTCAAGGGTGTAAGCATAGTATTGGTCGTTGTAGTATTGTTTGGTTTGTTCGTCATTGTTCTGACACGCCATGCCAAATTGTTGAGCTGAATCGGGATCACTCTTTTGCAATAAGTCATATAGAAAGACATCCCAGACCTTGGGTGCAATCTCTCCAGTCTCCGTTTGAAACAGCAATTCACTAAACTCATACCCCAATTCGTTGATTTGTTTCTCTAAATGCATTGCTTTGCAGAAAATTGTCGCACAATCTTGGGGTAAAAATCCGTATTGGGCAAAGATAGGCGTTGGGTTGGTTGGGTCTCCAAGACTGATGGTCAATGGACTTCCTGCAGGAATGTCATACAGTGCCGTCACCTGACAGTTACCTTCATAATCAAATGTAATCTCACAGTTAGGCTCTGCAGCATGATTGAGCATATCTGCCATGGGAGCAATCAATTTCTGACGATCTGGTTGCCATATCTCATGGAAGCGAGTAAGAGCAACATTATACGCCCACTTCACTGCTTCCCTGTTTGTAATCGTTTCGGGCATTAAAGGCACATATCCCTGCTTAAGAGCCATGTTAAAGTGTCCATAATTGATCCGCTCATTGCTGGCAAGCCATCCAGCGTAAGGTGGCAAACATTCGAAAGCATCTTTTCGTCATACTTGATCCATTATAGAATTGTCGTGGCAATGAGTTGAGCCATGGGAAGTAAATACTGTCCTCTCCCTTTTCCCACTCAGCCAAAATTCTGACCATCAATCTGAAGAGTGGCAGACGATAGAATGAATCAGAGTTTTTACCCTTCATTGCAGCGAATTCATCTACCTTTATCAGCACCGCTTCAGCCTGCAAAAATGAAATGTCCGTATCAGTTCATACTCTCGCTTGCATGGTTGCCAAACCCAAAGTTGTATTTCAACTCACCTCTTGCAAGCAGCCCGCACCGAATTCTTGCTCTACAGATGCACTGTTTATCACAATGGAGGCGGGAACCCAAATAACAGTTTCTCCAGCCGACACTCCCTGAATTGGTCATCAATGCGTAATCATTGCCACCATCTTCCGAGTAGAGCTCAACACCATCCGCTTTTTGCATTCCGTATTGAGTTGCCCATTGCTCCATCGAATACACATCGCGTTCTGACCAAATATCAGCTACATTTACAAGTCCCTCCGGTGCTGTGGCGTATTGATAGATTTGAGTAGATGTGAAGGGACGTTCAGCCACCAACGTCGAAACAGTTCTCTTGCTGACGGAAGGGAGGATTGAAAACCCTGACACCGCAGCAAAATAGCTGGAGGTGAATATGATTGAGCTACTAAGCTTCATGTTGGCGTTGTATGAGGGAATGCTACGGTACAGCCATCATAATAATATTATCACCAATCACCATCGTCAAAAACAGTTCTTCATTGAGATTTTTTTATGACGTCATCAATCAAGCCGAGGCGAGGAAAAGAAACACAGTGTGAATTTCCCTCTTTGAAGAAGTTGTGGATTCGATTGAATGTGGGAAAAAGGCATCCTGTGCAGATATGTAGGGTGCAGGATTTTTTTTTACATGGAAGCGGAACAGCGGAAGATCCAATGAAAATGACGCAGGAGAAGTAGTAAAAAAGACGCTCCGACCAAGCTCAGACATCTGGATTATAGCTCTGGATGATACTGAATGAAAGAATTGGTGACGATGTTGTTATCCTATCCTATCTTATTGTTTGTGACAGCTCACTCTTCTAACGATGTCTAATTATTACCTCACAAACTCTCCAACAAATTCGCTGTCATGCCAAAAGTTTGAATTACCAATTGATTGTGTGCAACTATGACTGGTACTCTTGGATGTGTCTCTAGATCATAACTCTGCGCCTTGTAGGTCAATTTCTCGGCACTTTCTAAAATGCCGTACACGTGCTCTTTCAGAGCTTCAAGGGTGTAAGCATAGTATTGGTCGTTGTAGTATTGCTTGGTTTGTTCGTCATTGTTCTGACACGCTATGCCAAATTGTTGAGCTGAATCGGGATCACTCTTTTGCAATAAGTCATATAGAAAGACATCCCAGACCTTGGGCGCAATCTCTCCAGTCTCCGTTTGAAACAGCAGCTCACTAAACTCATATCCCAATTCGTTGATTTGTTTCTCTAAATGCATTGCTTTGCAAAAAATTGTCGCACAATCTTGGGGTAAAAATCCGTATTGGGCAAAGATAGGCGTTGGGTTGGTTGGATCTCCAAGACTGATGGTCAATGGACTTCCTGCAGGAATGTCATAAAGTGCCGTCACCTGACAGTTACCTTCATAATCAAATGTAATCTCACAGTTAGGCTCCGCAGAATGATTGAGCATATCTGCCATGGGAGCAATCAATTTCTGACGATCTGGTTGCCATATCTCATGGAAGCGAGTAAGAGCAACATTGTAAGCCCACTTCACTGCCTCTCTGTTTGTAATCGTTTCGGGCATTAAAGGCACATATCCCAGCTTGAGAGCCATATTAAAGTGTTCATAATTGATCCGCTCATTGCTGGCAAGCCATCCAGCGTAAGGTGGTAAACAATTCGAAGCATCTTTTCGTCATACTTGATCCATTATAGAATTGTCGTGGCAATGAGTTGAGCCATGGGAAGTAAATACTGTCCTCTCCCTTTTCCCACTCAGCCAAAATTCTGACCATCAATCTGAAGAGTGGCAGACGATAGAATGAATCAGAGTTTTTACCCTTCATAGCAGCTCGCTCATCTACCTTTATCAGCACCGCTTCAGCCTGCAAAAATGAAATGTCCGTATCAGTTCATACTCTCGTTTGCATTGTTGTCAAACCCAAAGTTGTATGTATTCAACTCACCTCTTGCAAGCAGCCCGCGCCGAATTCTTGCTCTACAGATGCACTGTTGATCACAATGGAGGCGGGAACCCAAATAACAGTTTCTCCAGCGGACACACCTGAATTGGTCATCAATGCGTAATCATTGCCACCATCTTCTGAGTAGAGCTCAACACCATCCGCTTTTTGCATTCCGTATTGAGTTGCCCATTGCTCCATCGAATACACATCGCGTTCCGACCAAATATCAGCTACATTTACAAGTCCCTCCGGTGCTGTGGCGTATTGATAGATTTGAGTAGATGTGAAGGGACGTTCAGCCACCAACGTCGAGGCAGTTCTCTTGCTGACGGAAGGGAGGATTGTTGAAAACCCTGACACCGCAGCAAAATAGCTGGAGGTGAATATGATTGAGCTACTAAGCTTCATGTTGGCGTTGGGCGTTGTACTTATGAGGGGATTGCTGTCGTCAAAAAGAGTTCTTCATTGAGCATTGAGATTTTTTTATGACGTCATCAATCAAGCTGAGGCGAGTAAAAGGAACGTCAGCGAGAATTTCCCTCTTTGAAGAAGTTGTGGATTCGATTGGATACTTATTATGAATATGGTGAAAAAGGCATCCTGCAGGATTGATGATAACTGTATTATTCGAAAGTTCATCCTCATGCGTGTGGTACTTACGGTCGGTGGTTCGTCATATCAATCTAATGATATCTCCTTCAGAAAAATGATCTCATCTATACCCATCTTGCGTCTGCTGCTGCTCCTACATCTCAGTGCTGCATCTTCGACTGCGGCGAGCGATGATACAGTAAATCATCTCGGGGTATCCTCAACTTCAAATCTCCGAGGCAGCATCGTCGGATCCAACAACGTGACTATGCTAGCTGGATCACCGCCAAACACTTCGACCTCTGCTAGACTTTTTGTCCGTCATTAAATATCCTGACGCAGACAGCGCTGACGACCATGCTTCCACTTCAGTCACTATTCCTTTACGCGTTTTCCTTTCTGACACACCAAGGATCTTGGAAGATGTAGACAGCTTTGAACAAGCTGTGGCAGGCGTTCTTGTCAGATTACACTAATAAAGTTAGTTTGGCAAAAGAAGACGCTGTCGAGATTCTTGAACAAAGATTGATTTGGGAAGAGGATAAGAGTAGCATTGGGCTGGAGGTTCACTTTCAAGTGGATGCGTCTGTATCAAATGAAATCCCTCGCAACAAGCTCAGAAGAGCTTTACAAAAGTTGCTGCTTTACTCGGAGTGATATTTTTCAGGCGTATCTCGACAAATCACCGAGTGAGATAGCCGAAACTGACGAAGCAGAATCAAACGCCCTGAAATTATTCACTTAGACCCCCAATCAGCTTTGCATCAGCAGCATTAGGTTTGTGTGGAATTGTCGGCTCCATAAGCTATTTATATTTGAAGGCAAAAGTCAATGATTCTTCTGTGAAGAAAGAGGCCGAATCTAAGCACCATGTCTCAACCGACAGAGATCAATAGTAAGCCTACATTGGAGACGTCTGAAAGCTTCGCTAATGACTCTTATCTTGACCACAGTTTGACCTTTCCTATGCAATACCGTGAGAAGCAGCCGGAAGAATGGGATGATATCAGCGGACCTGATGATCTTTCAGACGATGGATGTGGGAGCTTCAGTCCAAGTGTTGCCTTTTGTCCGTCCGTTTTGCAGCGTGGTCATGAATTGAGTGCCATTAGGGCTAATATCGACGACAACACGGACTCAGATAGTAGTGAAAACGACGAGGATGTTACTTTAGGAAAATCCAGCTCTCCTCCTCTTTCACCTGAGGCTCTGCAAGAATTTGATTTAGCGCTCCGTCGGGCCGAATTTTGAACACGAGCTCAACACAATTCTGCTCCGTTCACGGCAGCCTATTAATAATATTTGTTATGCAGTTACAAATGTTACACTATCTTTCCACTATCATTGACCTTGGAAATATTGGTGAGTTCTCTTGAATCCAAACTATCGCCTCCACTTGCAAATCTCCTAATGGAGCTGCCCCCGAGCACTTCTGCCGCCTTTTCTGTAAGGACCGGTTGTCGATATACATCTGAGCTGAACGCTGTCGCAGCATTGCGTTGCATGTCAAGCTCTACTGCGCGCTCTACACTAATGTTCCTGCCTGGGACCTCATACAAATTCTTGAAAACATCCATCATCTTGAGTGTAATAACTGGCAGTGGGAATGTCAGTAGGGCTTGATAAAAGCCTTCTCTCAACATTGAGTAGCCAATGAATGTTAATTGACCACAAATGAGTCCTGTCAAAGTTCGATGACAAACCATTGGAAACATTGTTCCACCACTCTCATAACTCGGGCTATACACAATGAGGATCTGATTCTTGTAAACAAGCCAAGCTCCGAGGAAGAATGCTGCCACAACAGGCAAGATGATGGGAGAGATACAGCTGTAGGTAAAGCAAATCACGATCACCAACAGAAGGTTAGGATACTCCCAACCATACCAGAGCTGAGAATATTTCTCTGGACGATGAACTTCATACAGTTCTTTCTCCGTCAAATACTTCTCACTGAAACACATCTTGAGAAAGACCATCCTGACAAGAGGGCCGAACCTCATCAAAATCATTGGTAAACCAACCAGGAGCTTTGTCATGACAAATGTAGCAAAATATCCCACAACATTCGGCAGCGATTTCCCCAGGATGGCGAGAATGTTCGTAGGGTGCTCAATGATCTCATTTAATGATTCTAAAATACTTCCAGCAGTGACAGTAATATAGATATTTGCCAGCTGATAGTAAAAGTAACGACCTGTGATTGACTTTTGCACATCCGATCGCGTCTTTCTATCTTCGTAGTGCATTGCCACCGCATAAAAGATGTGCGGGAGAATCATGATGATGGTCAAGAGTAAAACGACGGGCAGGTAACCATTCACAAAGACAGCGACATTGCCCCCATCAAGTGTTTTGAGCCAACCCATCCCCGGAACTGCAGCGATTTGATCTGCAGTAGCCAAAGCTTGAATACTCGCAACGGGGATGGACCATAAAATTGCACCAATGCCTAACAACATATTTGCTGTCCACTCACGCCCTCGACTCCACGCGAGATTGACGTGGGCATTCTCCCAGATGATGTCTCTGGATTCAGGTGCCATCTTGGCGATGAGCACATCTGGTTTGTGAAATAGAGGAGTTTTTGCTGCACACGTGACAGAGTGAAGGTCTTTGAAAGTGATGAAGCCTGTTGAGGACATGGTTGCCCCAACAACGCTGTCTACCACTTCATCAATATTTTGCTGTATGTAAGTGATTCCTCCTGAAATGAAGTCAACACCGATTCTGTCCAGAAGAGTAAGCAATAATGGCTTCCTCCTTCCCGGAGATGAGCTGAATCCCGTAATTAGACCATCATCTTGGGTAGTTGGAACTCAACGTTGTTTCCGCTGCAGTCGAAACTCTGTCGATAGCGTGGGAGATCCACTGACTGGCCCGTACAGAGTCGTTTCCCTTTTGAGCAAGCTCAATCTTATCGTGCTGCATGCGAGCCATTTTCTCATTCATCACTGTCAACTCACGACTGTAGTAATTGATCGAATCTACTTTTTCTCCTCTCTGAGGCAAGCGGCTGTCATTCTCAGAGTCATCATCATCATCGTCAATATGTTTCCCTCCAAACGAGGCTAAAAATGGAGGTGACTCAATTCCACAACATCTGATTCTCTTTCGGCCTACTACATGATAGGGACGCTTTCCTTTAACGTCAAAGCTAATCATGCTCTTCTCCAAACGTCTCAATACCCTCTTCCTCTTTCTAGACCCACGTTCCAGATCTGGCAAGTTTAATACTACCGCAGTAGAATGGATTTTCCTCGGAAACAACCGGTTGAAGTAATCATACAAAGCTCGATCACTACGCAACTCGTGGGGAATACGTTCAATGATCAAGGAATACATGTGCTGCTGGGAATTCTCGACACCTTCTCCCCTTGCCAAGAAATCTACTCTGCATTCTAGATAATGTTTGTATTCTTCATTCATCAAGAAAATTACGTAGAGTGTTTGCAACCAGAGAAATATTGTTGGTATCCACATGAGATGTGAGCCTTGTTGTAAGTTTGCCATTGAGAGAAAGTACCATCCCTTTGCTCCACCTCCACCAGATGAATAGACTAAACAAAGTTGGATATCGGTTAGATTGTTTGTACTCATTCAAATTCATTTGCAAGCATCACTTCATATCATACACTTACCAGGCCAAAGAATAATCATCCCCCACAAAGCACTAGTGAACGAAATACGAAAGCACAGGCGAATATACCTTAGGAACATGTACGAGTCCAATCCACCGCTATTACGTACAGTTGACCATGATGCACGACAAACTCCCGAAACCCATCCCAATGGTTTCTGAGTATTGATATTCACAGCAGCAGCAGAAGTTAATGCATTACTACTAGACGTAGGTGATGAAAGTGATGGAGGAGAAGACGAACCATCTCGTGTTCGACTTGTTCCACTACTCTTTGGAGAGTAGACACTTGGAAAGAATCTACGGAATAACTCATACCCACATATCAATGCAACGAACAGCATCGCATTCAGACACAGGGCTGTCATGAAGGCAGATGTGTTGACATCTTTTGTATTTGCGGCCGTGAAAGGATCGTAGTCGTAGTTGACGTAGGCAATTTCATTATTAGACTGTGGGGATGTTTGCCCTATCCCAAAGAGATCTTGTACATTCTGCTCGAACTGTTGTTGTTGATTCGGAACATTCCAATTTTGCTGCATTTGTTGCTGCTGTTGTTGTTGTTGTTGTTGTTGCATTTCAATTTGCTGCTGCTGCTGTTGCATTTGCTGCTGCTCCTGCATTTGTATGTCTTCTTGCGATTGAAGGAGGCGAACATTGTCGACTCTGTGGAGGCTCTCCATACTCGACGTTGCGTAACTTTAGATATTTGCCTATTCTACGACAGCTCGCTTCCTTGCAATCTTGGTCTTTGGATAAGTAGTAGCTGCTGCGGAATGAAGTCATGGTTGCAAGCAATCAAAGTGTTCGTTGAGTGTTGAGTGAGAGGGCGAAAGGCGCTTTTCGCTTCACGGTCATTATGACGGTCGCGGTCATTATTGCAGCTTTCTTCCTTCGGTCGGACAAAACGAATACGAATCCGCTCCTACGTAGGTAGGAACTGGTAGGTACTGCTTGCTGGATTCGGATCCGGGGAGGCATAAAAAGTGCTCCACACCGTCCGAAAACGAAAAGCACGAAGCACAATATCATCATGAAACATCATACCATGTACATATATGAGGAGAGTATCAAGCACCAACAGTTGTAATTGGCAAGGTTGGAAAATGGAAGCATCATCTGCCAGGCCGTGGGCACCGGCACAGCTGGTGGCGCTGCCGCTGGTGCCGGTACTTAACCTCATCGGCTCCGGTGATGTTACATACTAACAAAATCTTCGATCATCATATCATTTCAACGACGGCGATTTCTAATGTCACCAATGTGTTATTATCCATCGAATGAGATTCCCAGTGAAGCGACATCTTATGATAAATAGTGATGAATTTTAGCTCACAACCAGAGGGTCATGAGCCATGAACACTCATCTATTACTACTTTAGCGGTGATAATTTAACAATAATTGACGAGTCGGCGCTGCATTTGTATCCGTGTGGTACTGTCGATACAAGCTCCCTTGATTATCCAACGATACAGCGTTTAGCTAACATTTTCTAGAGGAGAGGAGAGGAGTGGGGATCGTGACGATGTTTACAATAAGTGACGTCTGGCAAAGAGGCGACAATCTGCTGTAGATGAAGATCTATCCTGGAACTAAATCTGAGATGACTATTGAGAGACAATGGGTGATCACCAAAAAATATACACAATATACGGTAGAAGCCGTCAATCTGGAGAAAGAAAGGGTGAATGATTCTTGAAAAGTACTGTGCTGAAGGGTGTGCAACATTTTATCGAAGGAGGTTGGTCAGCTAGAAGAACAATGGTAGTCTAGTTGACTCAGTCGTGGTGCAACATGCGTCTTCCTTTCAACCTGTGCAACGATCTACATAAGAAGAAGAAATATAAAACATTATTTAAAGCAGATAATTATCCTTATTAATGATTGTTAGCAACCATCACATAAGCACCTATGTATTGTCTTCTAGAGAGATTACATCGTGTTAATTATTGATTCGAGGCTGCAACATTGGATAAGAAACAGCAAGGCGGTCTGCTCTTGTGATATTATATGGATTGATTGCAATATAATGTGTTGTTGTGTGTATTAATAACATCCTAATGGGATTTTTATGCCCACACATGCATCTGTTGACAAAATTCAAAATTCAACACCCAAAGGACATTGCCTACAAGTGATTTCAAGGCAGATACCAGGCGGGTTGAGTACCAATATCGGTCATCAACATTATTATAGAGCAGAGAATGCTGTGGAGGCCTTATGAATCTATTTATGCGTTTCCCAAAATAGACCAAAAATCGATGCCGTCGATATACCCGCCGATACGTCTGTAAGTTCTCAATTTCGTAACCTTCCAGCTACATCAGCGTTTTCTACATCAAAAACTGATAAAGATGATAGCTTTATGGTGTGTCAGAATAATCCTAATTGATTGTGCTATGGCTTACGGCCCGACATGATGGTCGTGATGATGTTGTTGCGTTGCCGATCGATGGATGGATGGTCGGAGATGGTCGGGCGTCGGGCCGATCACTACATACAAGAGCTTCCAGTAGCTAGCCCCTTTAGTACACCGAATTAGGGGGTTGGGATTCGGAGCCCGAATCCCAACATTTTGAAGTCGAGTCAAATAATACGTAGGAATTCAGTATGTGCCTAATTCGTATCGTATTCGTATTTATTCGGGGACGGTGGGGACCGGCCTTAGCCACAGCTTTTTGAACGGCAACAGCATGTGCATTATTTGAATATTATTTAGCCTACTAGCCGAAGTAGTCCCGTTCTGATCTCAGCACCTGATGTGTAGGAGCATCTAGAGATTTACAAGTTGGTAGCATCTTCGTTGCGACAAGTGTTGTGAACTGTGAACACATCCAGCTTTCGACACATCCTGATTTACAAAAGTGTTACTTTAGTGGAGCCTAGTTCGCATTTGCATTATTCCCTCTCATCTTTGATAGGCTCTTCATCGATTGTCAAAGTGACGACTTCCTCTGTCGCAGTAGCCATTGAAATCTGCGCATTCTTGGTCATAGAAATAGGACACTTGGAACCATCCAATGAAGTCTTATTCTCCCCCTCTCCGACAGATACCTCCACCTCTTTCGAGACAAGAGCCTCGTGCATACACAGCTCTTTCCCCTTTGATTGTATCTTACTCATTAATGTTTGAAGAGAGTCCAATATCGTCTTGTCCTTTTCATCATTCGTGACCTCTTCATGCCATCGCCTTGAGTGGAGTAAGAATAGCATCATGACACATGGGAGATACCATAAGCTCGTTAAGAACACCTTTCTTGCATTGGAATTGCTCCTCTCTTTATCGAATTTGGATGCAACATGTAATGCATATCCATTCAATAAAATACCTTCAACCGCAAACATTGGACTCGTAACTTCCAACGCAGTGCTCAAGAATGGGAGCGATGCCAAATATACTCCATATCGTTTGATCAAGCTAGCAGTACGATCACCATTTGGATCATTTACAGCAACCATGGCAAACCCTCCTCGTTTATAATCGGTCCGGTACATCCAATTCAATGCAAAGAAGTGAGGGAACTGCCATAAGAAAAGTGTGGATCCCAACAATACCGCTTCAGGATCAAGTATCGACCCCCCTGCCGCAGTCCACCCCATTACTGGTGGAATTGCACCCACTACGGCACCTACCCACGTATTAATTTCGGATCGTGGTTTTAGATAGGTGTATAATCCTGCGTAGAGACCAATATTCCCTACCCCCAGCATTGTTGTAATTGGATCTGTACCCAGTCCCTAAAAGAATCCCTCCAGGTAGAAGCCGGTAAGACAGCCTAACCCAATAGCTGCCTGTTTGCTAACTGTCCCATTCACCAATGGTCTATTTCCCGTCCGTTTCATTTTTGCATCTCGTTCTACCTCAATAACTTGATTGAAAGTCGCTGCTGAGCTGGCACACTAGCGCAGTTCCAATAGACGCAGCGGCAAATGTGGGTAATGATGTGAATGCTAGTGCTGTGGGTCCTACTGACATGAAACCGAATGCGGTTGTGGAGACGACTAGTGCGGAGAGGCGAGCTTTGGATAATTCCGCTAGATTGGAAGCAGTTGATTTTAACGGTGGTGGTGGTGGTAAAGATGTTGTTGTTGAGTCGCTTTTATCAGTATTTGTTGCGTCATTTGTATCCATAGACTGTGATTCTGTAATTTTAATTGTTGCATTGTTTTCATCATCATTATTTGATGTGGTCGAAGAAGAAAAGAATGAGCTGTGATTTATTATCGGACGCCGACGTGTTGAGGTGCATATGATGTGTTCCAATGACGTCGACGATGAGCAAACATGGCGACGCAATTGACGCCCAGATAGATACATCACGCTCGTCATCTTATCATAGTTTGTCGCTTATGCTAGTGCCGCAGACGATCATTGCAAAGTTACCACCAATAAATAGTAGCTGATAGACACAAACTGTGAGGATTTTTTATGGTTGCATTCTTCGTCAATGACAAGGCGCGGGAGAGGGAGAGGCGGGAGCCGCCGGCCTGCCGCCGGCATGCTTGGGCGAAAACAGACCAACTCACTCACGTCCACGAAAGACGAAAGCCTCATCGAAAGGAAGGGAGAGAACATTACCGATCGGTTTGTGTTTAGCAGAAAACAACTTCCAAAAGCGGGTTTGTAACTTCACGATTACATAATGACCGCATATGATATGGGGGTCATTTCGGAAAGACAGGTTTACTTTATCTCTCTGTGAAACTAACTACTATGGCATGGAACTGGACTCGTGAACCACTCTGGCATAATTCTTAGGTGACTGCTTAGAGGTCATTCAATTCCCTCGTATCTTTCATTTGGGCTGCTTGGGTTTTCTGTTTTCTTGGGGTTCTCGAGCACACACAATTTATTTAGGTGTGTCATGTGACTCTGTCTTTTGCTCTATCTCAACATTCATTCACCATTCACATAATTCAATTCTCCTCCAGACAAAATAAGCAGATACATAATAAAATGGTCATGGTGCAATCGAATAATAATAACCATGCAGGATCGTGTCGCAATAAGTCCATCGAGATCTTCGACCGAGTACTCCGCCGAGATGGTGGGCTGCTCGTCCTCCTTACGCTTCTCTCCATGCCTTTCCTCTTCCATCAGCTCTTCATGTCCTTCTCCGAGAACATTAGCAATAGGGTGTTGGCAGAGACAACGACAGAACGGCCCATGATGAATGTTGCAGAGGTAAAATCTCATATCAACAAGACAGCCCTGCTAGAAAGGGAGCCGGTCGACAACATTCGGCCATATGATTTAGATGATTTACTGAAAGTCATTCCATACTACGATCACGCCATGGCACTCCTCATTTACGATCCAATTGATGATCGATTCTTTGCATACTACTCCACAAATCATAGATGGAAGCGCGGCTGCGAGGAACTGATTGTATCCATCCGAATGGTCGTGTACATTTTACGCCGGTTATTCCCGCAGCGGTTCACTCCGACGTCTCCGGACTTAGCCATGGTCATTAGCGCAGGGGATGTTCCGGGGGTTCGAGTTACGTCTTGTGTGAAAAATAAGGATTATCCGTGTTCTCCGATGGATTTACCACCGATTTTGCATTTTGGGCACGTTTTTAATTTGCCCTTGTTCCCGAGTATGATAGGTAAGAGCTGATATGTTGCACAAAGAAAACATGTTGGTCTTTTTATTTGCTAATTCTTGATTATTATCCCTCCATTCTACTTATATATTTTATAGCCATGCCGTCATCCAAGCATTTAAAGTGTTTCAACTACTGGACAAGGTTTGGATCGGTATGTGAAGAATTCCAACCTATCCGACCAGGGAATCCAAATGGATTCGTATTTGGTGCCAATGTTGACCTAGCATGGGAATATCTGATACCACAAGTGATATGGCGAGGGGAAGATCATCAAGTGTTCCAGTCCAGTTGTGAGTAAATTAATACCCCGTGGAGTTACTGGGACTGATGCCATGGATGTGTTACGCGATCACGTGGATGAATTAATCCCACAATATAAGGGTGTCGTGTACACCTGCCAATGCAGAGCAGGAGGCAAGAGAGACGCAGTCGGGGAAATTACCTTGGGCCAACATGAAATTCAGTAATCATGCCAAGGATTCGAAAATGTATTTACAATTCAGACAAGCGGGTATTCCGGTGACAAGAGAGTACATGGATAACAAAGATTTGGCCAAGTTTCGATATCAGATTGATTTGGGCGGAGGAAACGCTGCAAGCACTCTTGAAAAGCTTGCAATGCCAGGTGCTTTGTTCCATCATACCACTGAGACAAAGGAATACTACTTTAATCGTATGAAGCCATATGAACATTACATCCCCGTGGCTTCTGACTTGAATGACTTGTGGAAGAAGTACATTTGGGCAGAGAGTGAAAGTCCCGATAGAGCCAAGAAGATTGCCGAAGAAGGAACTAAACTTGCTGCAAGCTTTGGAACGCCGGATGGGTTTGAGAGTATCTTTGAAGAATACATGCGCAATCCCTTATTGCGTGTGATGGAAGCATATCAACCATCGACGTATAAACCGTGGAGGACAATTGTTAGTGAACATGTGGAGGGGAGTTCTATGAAGCCTATTGTTAGATGCACTGCGAGTGGGCCCTACGACTGTCAAAATATTGTTGGGAAGAAGTTCTTCCAAGAACTGCGAGTGGATGAAGAATTAATAGAAGAAGAGCAATACTGAAAATGATTGAAAATGTATTAAAGATATAAAAATCGAGATGTACTCCTAAATAAAAGGAAAGATAGATGAATAATATATTTATATGTAACAGAAATTTTAAAGTACGTCTGGTGGGATGGATAATATATTTACTAAGTAATTAATCAGATTAAAAAGATATCCCACAGGTAAATTTTTTTACCAGCAGTAAGAAATTTTCCTGGGATATCTACGACTATAATCAGGACCCAATGTAAGATCTTCACGCCGACAGTGGATATCCTGGTTCTTATCGTTTCTTGGCAGCTGAACTAAGCTGACAGCTAATTACTACTGCCATGCAACATACGCGGAGGATGCGCCACAGCGAATCACTGATATATTTCTCTGCAAAGCTATCGATCTACGAGCAAAGTCGGAAGATTTTAGTCGAGCGATATAATCAGAAACGGATGGAGAAAAGAAGGTTTATAAAAGTCACATCGCTTTTCATTTTCCTCCCAAAAGGAATACACAGCCAGCTATGGCAAAGAACGCGAACAACCACAGACAACCATGGTACACCGTACACCGCCGTAGTGTTAGCTATCAGTGATAACAATATATCCAGCCACTCCCCTCATTGATCTTAATATGAATCATCCTAATGCACCAGGCGGACCACAAGCCGTGTCATCATACTCCAACCAAGGCCTCATCAAAAACACTATTAACAAAGGTAGTAAAAGCAAAACAGTAGAAACGAATTCGTCACGAACGGCATCATCGTTAGCACACGCCCTCCTTCCCGATTTGCCGCTCCTCATGCATGGATCGGGTGATGTATTACCAGAACATGTAAATCCCAAAAGCGTGGCGGTGTTGGCGCAATTAACAGAACGATACATCGCTTCGTTAGTGAGCGCTGCGCTAGATGCACATGATATATTCACCGATGGGGAAGTTGTAGGGGGCGGAGCGTGCCTTGGAATTCCACCGTATGCTTCTGCGGCAACTGCTGCTGACAATGATAGCGAAGATGATGGTAATTATAATGCAAAGGAAGAGAGCGAGGAAACAATAACAAAACGCAAACGTGCTGACAAAGAAAAGATAGCAAGAAAGTTTAAACAGCGTAAAGTTGACTACTGGGACCAACCACTCCCAGCAGCAGGAGGTGAAGATGATTCTTCCAATGAGATTGATTCCGATAGTTCGGATGAGGATGGTTCTGATGATGCGTCGCAATCGTCATCATTGCGAGGAGGTGGGGAACGACGAAAAAATTCTGGCTTCATCGGGACTGTACCCATCGATCTACACGCCAATCAACGTACACGTGACTACTACGTCTCTGCACCTACTGCAATGGATACACGTTCGTTCATCTTTCCCATTTGTCACGATGCAGTGTTATATCAACGCATCAAGGAAATGCAGGCAAATCGAAGAGCTATTAGTCGAGATATGATGGATCATGTATTATTACAGGCAGTTGAAGAAGAGGGAGTGAATATAGGAAGAATGGATGTAGCTGACATGTGGAATTCTGTATTGACTAGTGCTGTTGGGGCAGCAGCAGCCGCTGTTGAAGAAGAAGTGAGTAAGGGCGGAAGTAGTAGTAGTGCAGCGAAAGACGGTGATAGCAAGTCGAAAGAAGAGGGAGTTGAGAAAAAGACTGTTGAGGCTGGACTGGTTGATTCAAATGTGAAACCTTCTTGGCCAGGAATGACGTCTTTGTCAAGAGGACGACTGTGGTGAATAATAATGTCACTGCTCTGAACAAGGGAATAACTTAACTCCCTTGATCTAAAGTAAGCATCTGTTGTCCAGCGCCTATTTCGAATGATCTTCAATTGTCCGGAATGATAAGTCCCCTCTGAAATGGCACGATGTCTCCCTCGCTTTTCAGTTCATACGTGCACAACTGGCTGTTGCAATCAAGAAGAGAGTTTCAATTATGATGGTTATGAATAATTAACAGTATATTACTTGAGAAATGCATGATCAATCAAACAATTGTTGAAGACACATCATCTTCACTTCCTCGATTTTGCACTCTCTCTTCACTAAAGAATTCAAAGCTCTACTCAACTAATGCTTCAATCTAATTGTTGAGTATCTTCTCATACGCCTCCTCCTTCGCCCCAACAGGAGGCTTACCACACGGCTCCAACATTTTCTCCAAAAACTCCTTTTTCACCCTCCCCAAACTCTCATTCTGTGCAACGGCATAATAGGACATTTGATCATAGTGGCCTACATGTGAGGCCATTGTATCACGGTGCATATTTGTGACCCATTCGTATTTTGTCATGTCGGCGTCACCTGTGCCGATGTATTTGGCTTTTAGTTGATCTTTGTGGATGGGGGCTCCGCCTGGTGTGCTCATTTTTATCTAGTATTGTTTTGTTGTTGCTTAAGCAATTTGTTGTGTTGATGATTTGAGGATTCTACTTATGTAAAGTGAGAATCGATAAGGATAGAGACTGGATAGAGATCACAAGAAATAGCAGTAGTAACGGGTAGCGGGGATGGGCATATAGCAGTCTATCTCGCCATCATTATGGACACATGGATTTTTGCAATTTGAGTTTTGAGTCCACAAGCTGCCGTCATCAATCGCCTTTTCCTATCTCAGCGATAATATCGGCATCTGACTCATTGCTCCCTCTTCTTGTAGCTTGCGCCTTGCTACTTGCGCTTGCTTTTGCGTTGCCATGGCTGTTTGCAGTCGCTTTGAATCCTTTTTAACACTTGCTTGCAACTGTTGATGCCGCTACGATATCACTCTATTTGTAGACTTAGACGTTGGGTATCGAGATATCGTCATCATCGAAGCAATGAAAACGACTCTGATCAACTGTTGGCTTGCTTGTGCACTACTCGTATGCAGTGATGCTTTCTTCACTCGTCAAAGAACAAGCAACATAGTAGGAAGCATGTTCAGAACAAATACAACACAAGACAAATGATGTCATTACGCTTCTTTACAATACCAACGTTGCTGATAACATTATCTGTACAGCAAGTACAACCAGCATCTGCGAATGACCAGTGACGGCCCCTCGTATGACTGTATTACAGAAGATATCATCACCTTACAAACTATCAGAATCTGCTGCGTTCCAACTGCTACCACGAGAAATGCGACAATCTACAGCAATAAAACAACTACAAGACTTGAAAGATATGCAAGACGATAAACTAGATAAATGCGCTGATCGTGGTGTGTATTGGGAGCAATGTTTCTTCATGGGAGAGAGTGAAGGTGTAGATACAATCGGGAAGGTTATATTCGGAAAAGGAGAGGATCAGAGTGGTATTGATTCTCAGTTCATATCACCAGTGGGTCCATTAAATCCTCCACCAATGAACAAGAAAAGCATTCCTACTTGGTAGATTGGTGTACCATAACTATGTCTTGTAAATGCCAGTAAAGATTAAGAGTATACTGTGCTATCATTCAAAAGGATTTGTTCCTGCAGTTGTAACGCCACTTCTACGAGCCATGCCATTTTCAAGCGCAAAGCCGCTATTTGAGCCAACGTGTTCCTTCTGCACAATACGAATAGAAGAGCTGTCTCCATAGTTGTAAGAATCACGTAGTATATCAGACATTACAAGACCTTCTGTTCCTTCCCAGCTATCACCCTTGCCAGGATGCTCTTTTCGAAGAAGTTTATCCGGGACAATGCCAAACTCGGTCGCCTGAAGCTCTGCGCGATTCTTATCCTCTTCACTGCGCAACGCATCCAAATCCACTGGTCCCAAATAAGACATGGGATGGAACAAATTCCGCTCAGACTTCGCACGTGAACCTCGAGATGTAACGCCGAAGATTAGATCGATCCATTTTGGAAGATGCTTGGTGCAATGGTCTGATTCGAGTGCAGCTCTATTCTTGCGCAGAAAGTCTTTTGCAGATTTTGCATAGGATGGTAGCACTACATCATCAACTCGTTCGCCCGTTTGCAAGTTACCCAATTGTAGCCCCATTGAATTGATGAGAAAGTCAAAGCAGTCTGGATCGTAAAATTCTGGAATGAGCTCTTTGAGATCAGCATTGTTGGAGAGAGCCGATTCATATGTTGACTGCATAGAAAAGAACAGCCGATCAGGAACATCAAACTTTCCGTTCTGTAGACAAAGCATATGCTCTGGCATGACTCTCAATAGATAAAACAAGACGTATCCAGGTGCCGAATAATGAGTGCCATACATAAATGGCGCATCCTGATGATGATTGTGTTGCGCTCCACTACTTTTCTGCTGTTGGACCATACTATCGTACCTCTTCTCAAATTCCTCAAACCGGTTTTCGTTCAATGCACCCATTGGCATTGACAAATCACGAAAGTTATCTGCATTGGTCAAATCCAACATTGCTTCTTCGTCACCATACGAAGATAGCACCCAGGGAAAGACTGGATACCGGCTCAAATCATGGAATGATCTCCCAGCGGCAGAATTGAGTATCAAGAGATACTCAAAGTTGTTCAACTGATTCGACAACCATAATTCCACTGCCGACTCGACAAAAGTTCGATCCGTGTAGCAAGGAATCGGAAGAGACCTAGACGCCGAACACTGTTTCGTAATGAGATGGACAAGACGTTCTCGAGCTTCGGTGGAATCCAACGCCAGCAGGACCGAGTGATGAGAGGACTTGCCACCCTCCACTTTTGACAGGTAGATCCTCTACTCCCCGATCTTTTAGACCATCATAACGTCGAGCAACAGCTACCACATCTTCCAGACACCACACTTGAGCCTTACCACCCGATCCGTCCATTCCATTCGAGTTATGATTATTTGACATTAGCTGATCCAGATAAAATTGCTGGTTGAAAATACAACGCATAATCAGTCAAAATAACCGAGCCTTTCTCTCCCAACAATGGAGTCTTGATGGATGAACGCAATACTGGCGTGAGAGGTTGTTCATGAATATACAAAAAATTAGTTGTGTCAAACGAACTGCCGGACATGACCAGTTCTGATATCTGTTCCATAATATCATCCTTCTTCTTGTCATTGAATGAAGGCATTGGTATGATTGGAGGAGCAGACTCGTCAAATGCCACATCAGCGGCGAATGATACACTTGGACTAGACTGAATACTTTTGACACTCGGTTTCCTTGTAGATGAATCCGCATTGAATATTTCTTGAAGTAATGAAATCATCATTTGCGGAGAGGAATGCACAAATGTAAATCGAAAGTCGGTCGTCAATTTGACATGTTCATATGGTGCAATGACATTGTTTGTTTTCATAATGACACATCGGTCAGATCGTAGTGTGACTGTGGAGTTCTCTTCCACCGATGGACACTCCGCCATGTAACGAAAGGGGATGCGAATGATGCCTCGTGAGGAATGGCGTGGCTCGAATACGATGGATTGAGAGCATAGGCGTATCCTCCCCTCAAGTTGTTTCATTTGACAACTGCTGTTGTTGCTGTTGTTGTTATTATTATTGGTCAATGACGATGAGAAGGAGGAGGAAGCAGTAACTGCCCAATCTTTTATATGCTTTTCACCATGCTCCAATAATAATTCAGAGAATCGGCTTTTATTCGCCTTTCGTTTCGGAGGAGATGCACCAAATGATGGTGTTCGAACATTGGGCAGTGGCGCTCTTGTTGCACCTCCACCACCACCCCCACTAGCAACGGACAACATGGCCATGCCCGAGGTTAAGAAGATGATGAAGCCGCACCGTAGGAATTTACACTGCTACTGCTGCGACGAACACGGCGACGGGCTGCCGTGGGGCGGGGTGGATAGAGGGCCTTTATGGCCTCCTTCATTGACTCGTTCATGGTGGCACGGAGAGCGGTTCAACTCATCAACATTAATAGGTACTGCAGATGAATCATTGTAACGCTCGCTTTTGTGTCAAAGATTATTCTTGTCGATTTTGAATTCCTACGTAGGTCTGCCATACACTGGATATGCCATCTCTATCCCCCTTTTATCCCCGCACCTCATGCTTCCGGCTGCTTCCATAATAAACAGCGCAACAATAGACAACAAACACCTCTCAAAAGGCATCGATAATTATCGCCGTGTAACAATCTTCTATGATCACTTGATAATTTAACATGTTTGCTTCCTTATTACGCAACACATCCAGTCTGGTTTCCAGAGGCACATCATGGAACATATCCATGTTCAGATCACTCAAGCCATCATCACCACCATCCTTACTAACCAACATCAACAATAACATCACCGAGCGAGGCCTAGCCGGAAAAGCCCTCCTACGAACCAACAAAAGTGCCGCAAAACGATTCCGAGTCCGGGGCAATGATCGGATTAAACGAAATAAGGCGGGACGGAGTCACAATACTGGACATAAGGGGAGAAAGCGAATTAATAATCTTGCGGCATCGGCTCCGATTAAAGGGAAGAAGATTGAGGATCGAATGAGACGGCTTATTAGGGCGTGATTGGATTGAATAGATGTGAGCTGAGTGGATCATTCATATTGGGGGATGCTTGCTTTCAAGATGATGTGATGAAAAGAAACAAAACAATCGGCAAAAGAGTATTGTGCTGCTTCACAATTTTTTACACATGTTAGTATTACATAGTAACTCGCAAGTTACAACTGATTGCACACGATAACAATCAATGGATTACACGATGAGATGGTTCCATCTCATCACCAAAAATGAACCTCAGTATTATGCATTGTAATGAATATAAATGTCTGAAAAGTCAATGGTGCTCTGCTGTCCACCTCAAGCAGCGCCAGTGCCATTCGTCCCTGCTGCTGCAGCTGGAGGAGCCGCTGATGCAGCAGTCGTGGCCGCATCTGTAGCAGCCGCCGCTGCCTCTGCAGCAGCAGCAGCTGCCGCCGCCGCAGTAGCATTCCTAACAGCCTCCAACACCTTCTCATCGACATTATCCTCAAAATCCCGTGTTAATGCACTATAATCACTCTCCCTCCCATTAAACTTGACACAATTATGACAAATCAATCCTACACATCGATGAAACCCTGCAAAGGATTTGATCATTCGACAGACTATCATTTTGCGTATCAGTGATAAATCAATTGGGAATAGGATACGTTCCTTGTACCCCGGTGCCATGGCGGGGTCAACTGGTTTCCGAAATACTGCCGATGTTCTATGACTGGAGATTCGTTTCCATAGTGCCAATAGTACAGTTGTTTCAGTGTGTTCCTTGTGATATTCACTATTTTGATCCAGTGTCAATAACGCCTGCTGCTTTTCAAAGGAGAGTTTGACCTGCTTTGCCTTTTTTTCAATTTCCATCTCTTCCTTTTTGGATTTTGCCACTGTCTTCTTCTTCCTACTTGCAGCAGCAGTAGAAGCAGCAGTAGCAGCCTCGGCCGCAGCGGCAGAAGTAGTCGCCGGAAGTTTCAATGGGATGCGCAATCGTCCTAATAATGCCGATACGGTAAAGTATCTATCTGGTGGTGAAAAGTCAGTCCCGAGAATTTGTTCAATGGAGTCGAGATAGTTGATTTCGGTTTGACCTGGTTGGTAGGCTGTTGGGAGGAGTGGTATGGCGATGGATGGTTCTATTAATTGCTCTGGACTATTGTTCTTCGCCGAAGTAGTAGTAGTAGTATTGTCGTCATTATTACTGTCTTCGTCGTTTAATTTTCGCTTCTTGCTCGCTGGCTGCGGAAGTCCCCCATTCAGCTCCTTTTCGAGCAACTCAATTTCTTTTTCCAATGCAGTTTCACACGCTCGTGCTTCTCGAATGATGACATCGAGTTCTGATTTGGGAAGTGCATTGGTGAGACGATAGAGTGTTGGGGGGAGGACTTTTTGGATGGCCTCGGAGGAGATGGGGGGGGTTGGTGTTGACATGGTTGTTTTATACTTTTTGTTAGCGAGGTTATGCAGTGTTGCGTTTTGCGAGGTTTTGCGTTTTGGTAGGTTTTGGTTTTGCCGTGATGGCGGAAAAGGGTGCGCTCGAAATTCATCCAGTCACCAAACTTTGAAACCTTGGTTTAATTTAAAAAAATTCTACGGTGGAACACCGAATCTTCTCGAAACTCTACGTATGATAGTACGAAATAGTAACATTCTACGTCATTTTTTAAATTTAACCGAGGTTTCAAAAGTTTGGTGACTGGATGAAAATAAACAGGATGTGACCATGAATTGAAATTTTGCCTTTCAAAATGGGTCATCGAAGGCCAAAGCCTATGGTATGGTGGTGCATGCAATAATAAACAACATGAGCGGAGCAGCACCCCGAGGCCGAGGAGCCGGAATCAACAAACCAGCATGGCTAGTCGCACAAGAACGAGAGCAGGCTACTCTTGGTAGTGGTGCTCCACCTGCGGGTGACGTAGTGGGAGATGCTGCACCGGTAGCAGCAGCATCATCTTTTGATAATACCAATGGCGGTGGTGCTGTGAAAAAAGAGGAGGGTATTAGTGCTACTACTGAGGAACGTGATCAATTTGGACGTAGTGTTGGAAGAGGTGGTGGTAGTGGTGGTGGTGGAGGAGGCAGTAGAGATTATGATGATCGATCCTCACGAGGAGGAGGTAGCCGTAGCAGTGATTATCGTAGTGATCGAAGAGGAGGTTATGATCGTCGTTACAATTCTGATCGTCATCGCGGCAGTGGTGGAGGTGGAGGAGGGGGAAGGCGTGGTGATCGACATCATCGCAGTGGTGGTGGTGGTGGACGAAGAGGTGGTGGCAGCACAAATCGAAGTGGAATATACTTTCATTCCTACGAAGAGGAACGTGCCTGGCTAGAAGAACGGAGGAGGAAACGCCGTGCCCGAAAATCACTGTTTGATGTGGAACCATCCCCCGAACAATTGGCTGAGGAGGAGGCACGGGCTACCCTCGAAAGGGATCATTTACTAATGACTGGAGCTGGGGGGATGGGCATGGGTACCACCTCTGCAGGAGGCGGGGGAGGTATGGGTAGTGCTACGGAAGCTTCTTCCAGTAGTAGAGGACTTCAATCACAGCAAACTCGTCACGCAAGGAGACTTTACATTGGGAACATTCCCGATATTCATGAGAATGATGTGCACAATTTCTTTAGGGATGCGATCCGATCGGCGATTATTATGGATCCGAATAATCCCAATCCGAATCATCAGAAGCAGTATATTGAAAATGATCCGATTATTTCTGTGTACATTAATCGAGAGAGGAGATGTAAGTACATACTTACTTGTATACATTGCTGTATGCTGGAGTGTGCAAATCATATAGTAACTGTCTTTGCTTTGCACCATTTTCTAACATTTGGATTTTCCTCGTCTCCCTTTACCATTCTCTTTCATTCCATGCACCTGCGCACTTCAGTCGCATTTTTGGAATTCAAAACGATGGAAATTACCACATCCTGTCTTGATCTTGATGGGATCAACGTCATGGGGCAGGGTAAAGTAACAATCAAGCGTCCGAATGACTATAACCCCGCCTGGGCACCACCAGTGAATCCAGCAACATTGCCAAAACTGGACACTGCCAAGTTGGGAATTGTTAGTTCGACTGTCCCCGATGGACCGAATAAAATTTTCATCGGAGGCTTGCCCTATCATTTGACGGAATCGCAGGTGCTCGAATTGCTTGGGGCATTTGGGACCGTCAAGGCATTTCACCTGGTGAAGGCTGATGCTACTGCATTGACTTCGAAGGGGTACTGTTTTGTGGAGTATGCTGATCCGAACCTTACGCAGGTGGCGTGTATGGGATTGAATGGTATGGATATGGGGGGAGGGAAGCAACTCAGTTGCCGTATGGCAGTCCAGGGTCACTCGGCTAGTAATGCAGGTTCAGCAGCTGCGCAGACGGGAGGAGGTGCATTCGCTGCCCCCGTTGCTGCTCCCCCCGCAGCTGCTACCATGGTCGATGGAGTTGATGTTGATGCGTTGTTGAATGCAGCGCTGGGGGGCGGAGCAGCAGCTGCTGCTCCAACAATGCCGCCTGTAATTCCAGCGGCTGCTCCCGTGATGCAGATGAATTCCACGTCTATGATGCAACCCCAACAAGCTGCCGTGGATCCAATGGCAGTGGCAAATATGTTGGATGCTGCGTTGGGAGGTGCGCCTGCAGGCGTTGGGGGTTCAATGGGAGGTCTCCCTCCTCAGCCTGTCTCAACAAGTCCGCAGGCTACTCGCGTGCTTGTTTTACTTAACATGGTAATGGATGAAGACCTTTCAAATGATGAAGACTATAGTATGCTTGAAGAAGAAGTACGCGAGGAGGTTGGAAAGTATGGCAAGTTGCTTTCAATGAAAATTCCTAGACCACAGGTGCGTATTTTTTTGTTCCCGTTTTTGCTTCCCCCTTCGTTGTCAACATTCACTTAACACCCCTAATGGTTCGTTTCAACGCAGGATGGATGTGCACCAAGTGCGGTGAAGAAGATTTTCTTGGAGTATGCAACGCCCAGCGATGCAATGAATGCCGAAAAGGAATTAAAAGGAAGAGCTTTTGGGCCCAATGTTGTTGATGCTTCATATTTCAGTGAAGAAAGTTACGCTAGGAATGCCCTCAGTTAGGTTTAGGGGGGCAAGCGGTTGATGTGTGTACCTTCAGCGTTATTTTTGATATCTCTTTTGTGCTGCACGATTTGCTCTCGATTCTAGCTTGCGCGCCACAGCACAGGAAAAGAAAAGTATTCGAAGAGGGATTCGTTATGCCTAAAATTGTTAACTTTCTCTTGTTCTCTCTACTCTTCTCGCGCGTCTTTTAAATGAACGTGTTGGATGCACCACTCTCGACGAAGGGACATTGGATGGGTAATTAGGCCTTACGCATTTGGAATTTACGTACACTGATGAGATCAAATCTAAATAAATTATGCTGCGTAATGAATCACAGATTATGTACTCTTCGCAATGCATCAAGTTGCTGCTTCAAATCTGCTTTCTCTGTTTCCAATTCGTGTATTCTTCGTCGAAGTTCTCCCACCTCGTTTTGAGGTGCTTGCGTCTTTGTATCCTCGAGGGACGATGTTATAGATGACGCGGCACAATGAGTAGTGTGCCCCTGCTGTGTAAGCGTTTGCTGTAACTGCTGTTGCAATTGTTGCTGTAACTGCTGTACTTGTAATTGTTGCAGGTATGCCAGTTGCTGCGAGGCGGCACTTTGCGGATGGCTCATAACGCTACACCCGCAGTTAGATGCTGCCGCCCCCCCACCTGCCTGACTCATGTTGACGCTTTGAATACCGAGAGCGCTTCCCAAGGCAGCAAGTTGGGATTGTTGAAAGTTTGTCGTCATTGGATCAACAGGGGGAGGAGGTGGAGGTGGAGGTGCAGGAGGGGGGATTGTTGATGCAGGAGTGTTCAACAACATACCCAGGACGTTCAAGACGGAAGCAGCGTCCAAATTATTATTGTTGAGGTTTGGTGCAGATGTATCCATTTCTTGACCATGCCCAGCTATTGACTGTTCTTCTTCCCGTCTCTGCTTCTTCCCTGCCTCTTTTTCGAGTGTACGCTTGGGGGGAGGACCTCTCTTCTTTGCTGGAGAGTAGACACACTTGATCTTCTTCAAATCAACATCTTCGGGTCTAGAAATCTTATTCCTCCTTATGTATGATAACACACAGGCCTCGCAGGGCCTTTTGCTGTCGCATTTGGTTTTCTTTGCGCGGCAACTATCACATGAGGCGCAAAGAAGTTGGTCTTTTGACTTGTTTCTGCCATCAGCAGCGCCTTCGCCCGCTTGGTTTGTATCGGGCATGGTGGCCTTGCCTTGACTCATGTTTATCACCACGTTAAAGCTGATTCCGCTGACAACAAAGTAATGTTCATTCCATTTACTTAGCTAGAGATAATACTTGATTGATATAACTGTTTTGAATAATGCAGCTGTCATCATCGCCCAACATCGCATCGCAAAAGTTTCCCGTTTCGGAGCTCTGAATGAACTTTGCATATCTCAGCACAGGCCCTACGCACGACGGTTTACGACGACTGTTAGCGTCTCTGAGAATTGTCTCACTATAATGGGTAAAAAAAATAAATGACGAGAGACGTTAACGGTCAAATTTCTCCGAGGATGAACCGTCGAGTTACGCCCTCTTACGCCTTACTCAACTACGAACCCGTTCCTCAAATGTAGGTCCCATTCTGCCCTCAGGGGTTAACGAATTTTGTATAGGCTGGGATGAGGGGGGTACAAGCGAAAGTTTTAGCTACCTTCAACTATTAAAACTTACTTAGTAGTTAAGGAGGGGTAAAAACATGTCGACTCAAGGCTGAGGTTTCGAGAACAGGGGAGTACAGTCAAAATTGGGGTCGTAAAATCAGAAAGTGTAAAATCACATTGGGTTCCCTCCTGGGGCCACTAAATAGCGGAAAAACCACTAATTAGTGGTCAGTTTACGATCTCCTACGACCCCCTTATAATCACTCAAACGTTATCAAATTCAGGTGGCACCCTCTTCAATGTCTTGACAAGGCGTACACCCATTATCTCACGTGTTCCCTGGAGAGGGCCCAACCTATTAACGTTCAAACACTAGCCTACTGACAAATTTGGCGAACAGCCGACGAGTTTTTTTCGGAAGTTTTGCAACTTCAACTTGGGGGTACGTAGGAATTGATATCAAAAATGTTGCCACCCGTAGAACTCACATTTCATCACACCATCACCATGGCGAAAGAGGCCCAGCATACGAGCCGTCGTATCTGCATTTAGTAGATGCTTTTACCCATCAGAAAGCATACCACAACAGTCACAATATGAGTGGCTAACCAGGTGGTCGAAGAAGAGCATCGAGATGGCCTGGATCCTACAACAATCATGCACAAACTTCACCGGCAACCGGATGATGTCCCAACCACCATGCAAAGTTATTTGCAGTCGACATACGACGGTATTCTACTCGAAAACAACGATCCCTACCCAAAGCGGCCAACCTATCTACAGATGGGGACATGGAAAGCGGCCCATCTACCCAAGAGAGTTCGTTTTGGTTAGCATCTCACATGAATTGAAGCGACGGGGATGCGATGATGACGATTTATCGACACAAATATAATGGCAATATTCAATAATTATTCGACAAATCAACCGCTTTAAATGGAATAAAAACAAAGACAGCATCATATGATATTAATTATAGGAATATTGTTGGTGGAATGGTCCAAATTAATGACAGGGCGGCTGCAGGTGATGCCAGGTTGTGGTGTAGCGCATTTTTTCCAAAAAAAAATTGGCATCCATCAGCACCAAATCACCACTCTATGATGTATGTTTGGCCAATAAGTAATGCAAATCCGATGGTGATCTCTTGCACAGCGACCACAACGACATTAATGTACACGACGATATCCTTTGATTGGCTGTTATCTCCGCTAAACCTGCGCCTACACCTCATTTCAGCAGAATTTGCGCTAATTTGCGCCCTTCTCGTGTCAAGATATCGCATACTAGAGTTGAGAATTCTCCACCCCAACGTGATTTTCGTCGTCAATCAGCCAAGTAAATGTTAGAACAACATCATATGCAGTGCAGGAAAGCTTCCTGCTCTCCTATTCGCCCCAACAGGCGAGCTAGACGGTCAAGCCCGTGCTTGAATTCAAGCCAGATTTTACAAAATGTCGGCAGAAGGTTGGCACACAGTACATCAAGGATAGGCGTGCCACATGCCGCATAGAGGTCAAAACCTACTCCACATATCATAAGAAGGTTCCCATGTGCACTGTTTGTTGGGGGAAGCATAAACAATTACACAACAACACATAATTCTCGACCACTAATTAGTGGTCACTAAAATAGCGATTTTATGGTGTGTATATAGCTATCTCTACTTCTATTTGGGCGTTTTCATTGCGGATTTTTGGGCTTGGACTCTGTTGTAGAGGTCTTTGGTGGTGTATTCCTTGAATGTTAGGGTTTGGGAGGTGTTAGAATGCCCTCTATATACCATCTACGTACGACCACTAATTAGTGGTTTTGGCCAGGAGGGAACCCAACATGCAAACGCCATAACGCACACCCCAAATTACACCGCCCAAAAAAGTTTTACCGCGACTAGCAGATCCAGCTTGCCCAGTAAACAGCTCCTGAATACCATCCTAAACTAATCACTTATTTATCTCAAAAAAAAAAAAAAAAAGCAGAGAGTCAACCATCTGCCGGCCCCCTATTCGATCCCTGGAGGTACTTACCTGTAAAACGATGAAAAAGAAAATTCCTCGCTCGTTCCACACTGTTCCACGTCAACATACAACAGGTCGACACGGAAGAAAAAGCAGCTGCAGCTAAGGCTAATTTTGATGTTCTCGTGTGTTGTGGCGACAATTGAAGTTTACCTCCTTTTATCAAATCTCACCACTCACCGACGTCACTGCGACTATGGCAAGCACTTCAACTGACTGTAACGTTAAACCCTAAATATACCGGATTTATTTCTCACTTCTTGATTAAGAGAAAGAAAGAGAAAACATTCAAGCATTGCATTCCCAACAAAGGGAATCTTACTTGTTGCTCTTGCTTGTTGCTCTCCGGCTCCATAATATTCATCATAATAAACGGACTGGCTGCTAGTTGTATGCTTGCGTATCAAGATATTATTGTCTTAGGTTCAATGCTCATTGTTCTTCTAACTCAGGTTTTATTGTAGCTTCATCAATAGAATAGGGGTAGGTACTTTAACGTTCCTCCTGGCTGATTCCAGTTCGAGTTGCTTCTCATCTTCGTTTTTATCAAGGGTAATTGCGAAACGTTCCAATATGCTAATCTGATATATTCAAAACATTCTCTTTATAGTTGATGCATACAACGGAACGATTGGTTTCGGTACCCACTCTCCTCTACAAACATCCTGAAACTGAATCACCGAGCCGCAAGAATGAGCAATAATGCAGAGCATACAGATACAGCTAGTGAATTGGGGTCCGATGACGACCTTCTACGCAGGATGCAGCATCAGCATCCTTTCTCTCAGCGTGAACGCGAAGAGAATATGAGAAGAGAAACAGGTAAGTGATTCTCAGCTAAATGCAGCAACTTCGATGCTCCTGTTGCTTGCAGTTAGTACTGCTCTTCGTTCCTTTGAACTGGCACTGTGTGTTTTCAGATGAATTAATAAAATGACCTATCGTAACTAGGTACACCCGCAATCCTTGCCAAATCTACTATTGACGCGTTCATTGCTATTTCTCACATTCCACGCATCTACTCCTGCAGAAGATAGAGTTTTGGCTTTTCAGACACTGATGATGCAGCAACAGAGGACATTACCCGAGCCGAACTTTATCTCACATCAAGAATCACTTATGGGTGATTCCAAGGAGATTGAAAAAAAGAAGTATTCCACACCTTCTAGTGACTTCAAAAAAGAATCTGTTGCTCTTGCCGCACAAAAGCCTAAGCCATCTTCTCTTAGCAACGGGAGTGATCCAAAACAAAGGCAGCACCTTGAAGACACTTTCCTAGGGAGAGAAATATCATTTCCACCCAAAGAAGCAGTTCAAGAATCAGACTATGGTAATTCTTCACTCTTGGAAGCGGCACGCAAAACTGCAAATTTGGTTGAGTCTTCGACTACCTTTCCACCAGGAATGCTTACATCCCACGATGCTTGGTATCTTACGCCTTGTCAACAATACGACGTCTCAAACAATGCAATTCAAGAGGAGAGTATCGAGAGTACAGTGCTAGTCGCCGCTGCTCAACTAATCCTAGGTTCACAACCAGAGACTCCAAAGAATGAAGCAGATGAATTCACTGCGTCGGTCAAAACTGCTCAAGCAACATTCTCCAGCCATGATAGGGTGGGGCGGACAAATCGTCAGGAGCAAAATTCTTTTCCATTGCCATCCAGATCACCGGTGTTGTCCCAATGTTCAGAAAAAGGGAAACGACATGTATGTGGTAGGACGCCCTTCGCAGGCAATGATGACAGTGTATGACAGCACCCTTTTTACTTACATTCCATCACTCAACGTAGTATACATTATATAATGCTTGAAATTCTTCTGTGCAGTGGGTTACGTCGTCTGATATCAACATGTAGCATTCCGTGCATGATGTACCCATTGCTTTGCTATCCAAGCGAAATTACAGTCGACAGCCACAAGTATAAGTCGGCCTAACGTTACTTAAAAAGCAAATCTTACGATGGGGATGACTCTCTAGCACTAAAGAGACGGGCTGAAAGAAGCCCCGCCACACCAACCTGTAAGTGTGGTTAGCTTTGTCTATCTTTGATCAAGAGTCTTTCAAGAGTCGCTGGTTGTGTTCTTCTTCGTTCAGCTCTTCATTCTTCAAGAACAGCAGATAGACAGCAGACAGCAGAAAGCACTACTGTACTATTGAGTTCAGCTTGCAAGTTTTTTTTCAATGTCAGGCTGATGGTGGCAAGTAAGATATCGATAAGATCCTAATGGCCAAGGGATGAAGATTACCACTGCAAGGAAGGTCAAAATACTTCTAGTTACTGTGTTATTGAGGGTCGTAGGAAGCCATTTTTCACCATGGTCTGGGTCCATTTTTTATGGTTAATGGCAAGTGCGTACCGCATGTACATAGGAACTAGTACAAAAGAGACCGGTACTGGTTTTTTATCGGAGGCCACACTCGATTGACACAACTTCAAGTTGGAGCAATTTGGAGGAGGTTGCTTAATTGTGCGACGCTTAGCACTTTTGCTACCCACATTAACACAAACGGCGGTTAGACAGTCGCGCGAAGAGAGAACTGACATGCGCGACGCTATAAAGACGGAGCTGAAACTCCCACGAGAAAAAAAGTTAAGTGTCGCACAAAATAGGTGCTTGCAAATTCAAATCAATGGAACAGTAAAAAATAGACAGCAGCGCGAAATAGCGTAATGGAATTTCACCATTTTTGGAGGGGGTTGAAAATTGCAGGTTGAAATTTCAGAAATTTCAGAAATTTCAAGGGATTAAATTTCACTCTAGCTTATCCTGAGATAGTCGTAATACTTTGCACTCTGCAGTCAACACATCACTCTAAGAGAGACTGTCAGCAAGCTTCTTTCCAAGCATCTTCTTCGCATCCATGATATGACGGAGGTTTTCCTTCCCTCGAAGAAGTGCAACACCAGTTGGATCCTTCATCCTATTCCTATCCTTCACAAGAATGCTGTGGTAGACGGCAGAGTGAACAAAAAGTTGATTTGTGCACATACCCGCACCCAAAATAAGAGCCATCCGCGCCCAAAATCATCTGGTACATGCCAATGCAGGAACACGCATGTAAGCTGAATTACTACGAAGGAATAAGTAATACTGCATTGTTAGTCGCCAGCATTTTGGTGAAGAGTTACTCTCCGCTGAGTTGACAAACTCATCATCTGGATGGTGCGTGGTGTTCTTTGGGGTTTGGTGGTTGGTGGAATGAAGGGTCTTAGGTTATTTTTGTGCTACGTGTTGGTTCAGTACCATCCGTTCGCGCCAGAATTTTTGTGAAATTTCATTGTTGGCCAAAATTGGTGCAACTTTCACCCTGTAAATTTCACGAAAGTTGCAGTAGTGAAATTTCACCCTTTTGAAATTCCATTACGCTAGCGCGAAATAACCAAATTCCGGAACTCGGGACACCGGTTATTGAATGACATAGGATGCGGTACTCTGGTGGGGTTAAAAGTCGAAATTCGAAAAAATCCGATCCCAACATCATGTCAAGTCGAAGATCGAAGATGATGATGATGCAATTTGACGCAATTTCTATCTGTTTCATTGCAATCAGCATTTTCCTTGCATCCTCCGCAGGAGTTGGAGATTGTACACTTAGTAGAGTCCGAAGGAGAGTTTTAAAAACGTATGATGACGACAAGCAAAAATACCGTCCAAGAAATATCACCAGCACCATCTCCTAGTCGAACATTTTACCGGAGGACATTGCCCAGCAGCTTGACGTCATTTTCCTCCATCGAAGGAAAAGAAATCTTTGCATCGGCCATGTCCACCGGTGGGACATCATCCTTCTTTTCTTTAATTGAACAACTACAGACACAACCTGAGCCAGCGTATTGCGGCCTGACAACATTGGTCATCATTCTAAATGCATTAGCTGTAGATCCAAGACGGTCTTGGAAGGGCCCATGGCGATGGTATGAGGAAAGCATGCTCAACTGTTGTATTGATCTTGACATTGCAAAGAAAACTGGAATTACATTCTCAACATTCGTGTGCCTGGCCAAGTGTCAGGGATTAGATGTTCATGCTGTTCATGGATCAGATTCTACAGTGGAGCAATTTCGAGAAGTTGTGAAACAAACATGTACAAATCAGAAGCTACCGTCATCTTTTCTAGCGATTTCATATACACGCAAAGTTCTTGGACAAACAGGCACGGGTCACTTTTCACCCATAGGTGCATATGACGAAGCTTCCGATAATGTGCTCATATTAGACACTGCTCGTTTCAAATATGGTCCGCACTGGGTGCCACTTGAGTTGGTGTTTGATGCATTGATTCCCGAGGATCCAGATACAGGCAAGTCTAGAGGATATGTAGTTTTATCATATGATGGGAAGAACGAGGAACTTCCCAAACCCGACAAATCATGTCCTCGGTGCAATTCACCTTTACCGCTATCAGTATTATTTGGGTCGAAACAGAACGATTCCCTGAGAAAGGAATTCAAACAATTTTTAGAGAGTGTTTTGCCAGATATCACTTTGAGCTCGGTTATATCATTTTGGACGAAAGACCGTACAAATGATAACTATATATGGGAATTAGTGCAGCCACAACTCCAGCCTGTTGATTCTGCTAATGTTGCCATGGTGGCCTCGCTTCGTCAGCTACTGAAGGGTCTGATTGAAAAAGAATCATCAGATATGCCTTCAACCCTTCTATTGACTTGGCAATGGTTGAATATAAACAAAAGTGCCAAATCGGAAGGGAGCTGTCCTCGTGGCATTTCCTGCTGCTCTCTGTCACCAATAACTAATGGCAGCGTGCGAGTCCTTGAAATTAGTCCCGGAGAGGCATTGTATATAGTTTACCTCGCGTCGCTTTCAGAAGAACAACGCAGAAGTATTGTTTACGACGGCATTTCTGTCGAGACGAAAATCGGCGTCGACGATACTGCGAGAGAACAATTCGATACTGTGAGAGAACAATTATTAGCAGAGGCGGAATTACTTTCATACGCAATAGAGACGTGTGATTGGGATGTATAGGTAGCGTTTTAGCGTTACGAAGTTGTTTGAGTAGATAATGTCAACTAAGGAATGGTTTCGCCGATCTCTCCCTCTCCATACCAATCTTTTCCGACCCGGTTTGAACTAAATATCGGCAAACGATTCTTCATATGCACTCTGTCTATCTCCCACATTATCTTGTCAGAGAGAGGTTGACTTTTTGTAAAGTAATTGACTGATTCTTTCAATTGATCAATGTTCGAATGACCTACAAGTGTAGTTGTGATGAGAGATCGTTGCCGTGTCCACCTCTGACTAAGCTCTGCCAAGGACATTCCTGCATCCTTGGCAATCTTGGAATACTCAACAATCGCTTCTTGAGCTGCCTCAGTTCGATATCTGTACAAAGTTTGTGACCAGCCGAGCTCATCCATTCTTCCTCTAGGATTCTCTAAAGCCTCCATTATCTTTGCTCGATCATTGTTGTCTAACGCAGCAGGCTTGTCCATGTATTTACCAGTGAGCATTCCACCAGCAAGAGCATTGTATGACATGAAGCCAACGTTCTCATTATAAGGACTTGCTGCCTCAGCGACTCCATTTTCCTCACTCTTACGGTCAATGAGAGAAAAGTCACCCTGTAAGGAGCAAGGCGGTGTAACGCCCAACGCTTTGGCAGTGCGAGTGCATCCAGTAAGTCCATAGGCATTATCATTGCACATACCCCATCCTCTGATTTTACCTTCGTCAATTAGATTTTGCATTGCTAGACACAAATCTTCAAAGCTGGTAGGTCCGCCCAAACCTCGCCAGTATGGGTTTTTATCCGAGTTGATGTTGTATGCCAAGGACTGTCCCCAATTAGATTGAGGTGAGTAACGTGCCGGCCAATGAAGTTGATAAACATCAATATAATCTGTCCCCAATCTTTTCAACGATCCGGCACAATCGCTCTTGATGTTTTTGGGAGTTACATTTCTACCACCCGTGATTTTTGTTGCAATCACAACTTTCTTTCTACTATCACCCTTGTTTAGACCCCGCGCCTTCATCCATTCACCAATAGCCAACTCGGAATCACCCTCTTGGGCTCTCTTCCCATCTGATGGGATGGGATACTGTTCTGCTGTATCGATCAAGTTCACCCCGTTGTCAAGAATGGCATAGTCCATAAATTTGAAAATGTCGTCTTTGTTAGGAGCGTTATAGTCCTGTGATACCCATCTTTGTGTGCCCAATCCTAATTCAGATACGATGATATCTGAACCACCCAAGCGGCGTTGATTCATCCCATTCACTTTCTTTACAATTTCATTTGTTGGACCCTTGCCACTGTTGTTGATCTTTGCATTACTACCAGTCGATGTGGCGGCATTAGCAACTGAACCATTCTCTCCACCAAATATTCCTCCAAAGAAACCTCCAGCCATCATAATTTGGACAGATTGTCTCCTTCGTTCTGAATCGATAGGAGAGTGTGACATACGAAAGATGCTGCTAGAGGTGGGTGTCTGAAAAGCGGCGGTGCTTGAGATGAGACATGTCGCCACTAATGCGGACGCCGCCACCGTGTTGATAGCTGTAAAGATGGTCATCTTGCCTTCTTTGTATGAGCAGCAGAATGTAGCTACTTCTTCTCGTTTTTCGTGAGTATTATGCCTGAGTATTATTTTCTCTCAGCACCATTTTAGCTTCCGTGACGGTGACGGTGACGTTTGAGGTTTGAGTGGTGTTGGGTAGGTGGGTGCGGTATCTTGCGAAGATTTTTGGCGGGCCAACACGGCCAAGATGCCTTTCACGTCAGGAAGAGCATCTTCAATCAGGCATCAAGATGGCATATCTGCAAGCATAGACATAGAATCTAGAATAACACAACATAAATGAATGAAGGAGCCAACACCCACAGTCATTATATGCCCTGGTAAGGGCTGTTGCAATATGCGCGAAAGCATCTGGTACGGCATCTTTCATGATAAGCTCATTGAGAAGAATATCCCATGCATCTGCAAAGACTTCCCAGACCCTCTCCACGCCCGACGAGATCGATGGGTACCTTTCATGCGATCACTCGCCGAGGAGGCGTCACCAGATGATCCAAGCAATGTCATCCTAGTCGGTCATAGCTCTGGTGCTCAAGCAATACTTCGTTATACCGAGATGTATCCTGTTCATGGAGTTGTGCTTGTTTCGGCATCGTTTAGTGATCTTGGTGATGCTCACGAGAGGATGTCCGGGTACTTTCCACAGGGAGTTGCGAATCCTTACTTGTTTCAAGATATGTTAACAAATTGCAAGCGGGAGCGCTGGTACCAATTTCATTCCGATGATGACCCTTTTATACCGCTGTTTGAGGCGGAGAAAATTAGAGATGGGCTTGGTCTTACATCGACATACAACATGCTCACTCGTCGATCTCATTTCTTTGATTACTTTGATGAGTTGGAAGCGGTGATTGATGTATTGATTAGCGGAGGAATGATTCTGTAACACCATCACGTCGAACATATAAGTACTTAAATAAATGCGATACGGTGTGAATAAAGCTGTAAAATCATTTACTAGGCAAAGACATTCCTTCAGTGAGACGCGTCATTGAGAAATCACTACGTAATACAAGCAAAGTGAAGAGTGAAGTCAAGCAGCAAGAATTGCATGCTCAACTGAAATTATCACGACTGCAGCAACAGCTAACGCAAAATCAACAAGAAACATCCAGTCTCAAGTGCAAAGATATAGATGAAAAGGTTGTTGGCGTACAAAAGCGTTTGGAGACAATGCAAGTACTCGCAAAGCATCATTTAGAACGGCTCCAAGATCATGAGAAGGAAAATGCCGAGGTTCTGCTCCAAGAGGAAATGATAAAGCAACGCAATATGAGCTTCAATAGAGAGAGGTCAACATTTCGGGACGAACAGCGAGAACAAAAGTTGATTGCAAAACAGGAACAAGAATCAAAGATGATGAGAGAACGAGAGCTTCAACTTGAAAGATTTTAAAGCTCAAAGTTATGCTTGTGTCAGCATGGTGGAGCGAGAGTTGCCCTACTACATACTTGACGAGACTCTTTGGGTATGTGGTATCCTGCAAAGATTTTTGGCGGGCTCAACAACACACCAAGCTGAAAGCTGCATGCGGGTTGATGCGGGTAGACCTACACGCACTACACATACACAGACATCGCAACAAACCATCATTATGAAGGTGCCAACACCCACAGTCATTATATGCCCTGGTAAGGGCTGTTGCAATATGCGCGAAAGCATCTGGTACGGCATCTTTCATGATAAGCTCATTGAGAAGAATATCCCATGCATCTGCAAAGACTTCCCAGACCCTCTCCACGCCCGACGAGATCGATGGGTACCTTTCATGCGATCACTCGCCGAGGAGGCGTCACCAGATGATCCAAGCAATGTCATCCTAGTCGGTCATAGCTCTGGTGCTCAAGCAATACTTCGTTATACCGAGATGTATCCTGTTCATGGAGTTGTGCTTGTTTCGGCATCGTTTAGTGATCTTGGTGATGCTCACGAGAGGATGTCCGGGTACTTTCCACAGGGAGTTGCGAATCCTTACTTGTTTCAAGATATGTTAACAAATTGCAAGCGGGAGCGCTGGTACCAATTTCATTCCGATGATGACCCTTTTATACCGCTGTTTGAGGCGGAGAAAATTAGAGATGGGCTTGGTCTTACATCGACATACAACATGCTCACTCGTCGATCTCATTTCTTTGATTACTTTGATGAGTTGGAAGCGGTGATTGATGTATTGATTGCGGAGGAATGATTCTGTAACACCATCACGTCGAACATATAAGTACTTAAATAAATGCGATACGGTGTGAATAAAGCTGTAAAATCATTTACTAGGCAAAGACATTCCTTCAGTGAGACGCGTCATTGAGAAATCACTACGTAATACAAGCAAAGTGAAGAGTGAAGTCAAGCAGCAAGAATTGCATGCTCAACTGAAATTATCACGACTGCAGCAACAGCTAACGCAAAATCAACAAGAAACATCCAGTCTCAAGTGCAAAGATATAGATGAAAAGGTTGTTGGCGTACAAAAGCGTTTGGAGACAATGCAAGTACTCGCAAAGCATCATTTAGAACGGCTCCAAGATCATGAGAAGGAAAATGCCGAGGTTCTGCTCCAAGAGGAAATGATAAAGCAACGCAATATGAGCTTCAATAGAGAGAGGTCAACATTTCGGGACGAACAGCGAGAACAAAAGTTGATTGCAAAACAGGAACAAGAATCAAAGATGATGAGAGAACGAGAGCTTCAACTTGAAAGATTTTAAAGCTCAAAGTTATGCTTGTGTCAGCATGGTGGAGCGAGAGTTGCCCTACTACATACTTGACGAGACTCTTTGGGTATGTGGTATCCTGCAAAGATTTTTGGCGGGCTCAACAACACACCAAGCTGAAAGCTGCATGCGGGTTGATGCATGCGGGTAGACCTACACGCACTACACATACACAGACATCGCAACAAACCATCATTATGAAGGTGCCAACACCCACAGTCATTATATGCCCTGGTAAGGGCTGTTGCAATATGCGCGAAAGCATCTGGTACGGCATCTTTCATGATAAGCTCATTGAGAAGAATATCCCATGCATCTGCAAAGACTTCCCAGACCCTCTCCACGCCCGACGAGATCGATGGGTACCTTTCATGCGATCACTCGCCGAGGAGGCGTCACCAGATGATCCAAGCAATGTCATCCTAGTCGGTCATAGCTCTGGTGCTCAAGCAATACTTCGTTATACCGAGATGTATCCTGTTCATGGAGTTGTGCTTGTTTCGGCATCGTTTAGTGATCTTGGTGATGCTCACGAGAGGATGTCCGGGTACTTTCCACAGGGAGTTGCGAATCCTTACTTGTTTCAAGATATGTTAACAAATTGCAAGCGGGAGCGCTGGTACCAATTTCATTCCGATGATGACCCTTTTATACCGCTAGTTTGAGGCGGAGAAAATTAGAGATGGGCTTGGTCTTACATCGACATACAACATGCTCACTCGTCGATCTCATTTCTTTGATTACTTTGATGAGTTGGAAGCGGTGATTGATGTATTGATTAGCGGAGGAATGATTCTGTAACACCATCACGTCGAACATATAAGTACTTAAATAAATGCGATACGGTGTGAATAAAGCTGTAAAATCATTTACTAGGCAAAGACATTCCTTCAGTGAGACGCGTCATTGAGAAATCACTACGTAATACAAGCAAAGTGAAGAGTGAAGTCAAGCAGCAAGAATTGCATGCTCAACTGAAATTATCACGACTGCAGCAACAGCTAACGCAAAATCAACAAGAAACATCCAGTCTCAAGTGCAAAGATATAGATGAAAAGGTTGTTGGCGTACAAAAGCGTTTGGAGACAATGCAAGTACTCGCAAAGCATCATTTAGAACGGCTCCAAGATCATGAGAAGGAAAATGCCGAGGTTCTGCTCCAAGAGGAAATGATAAAGCAACGCAATATGAGCTTCAATAGAGAGAGGTCAACATTTCGGGACGAACAGCGAGAACAAAAGTTGATTGCAAAACAGGAACAAGAATCAAAGATGATGAGAGAACGAGAGCTTCAACTTGAAAGATTTTAAAGCTCAAAGTTATGCTTGTGTCAGCATGGTGGAGCGAGAGTTGCCCTACTACATACTTGACGAGACTCTTTGGGTATGTGGTATCCTGCAAAGATTTTTGGCGGGCTCAACAACACACCAAGCTGAAAGCTGCATGCGGGTTGATGCGGGTAGACCTACACGCACTACACATACACAGACATCGCAACAAACCATCATTATGAAGGTGCCGACGCCCACAGTCATTATATATGCCCTGGCAACGGCTGTTCCAATATCCGCCAAAGCAACTGGTACGGCATCTTTCATGATAAGCTCATTGAGAAGAATATCCCATGCATCTGCAAAGACTTCCCAGACCCTCTCCACGCCCGACGAGATCGATGGGTACCTTTCATGCGATCACTCGCCGAGGAGGCGTCACCAGATGATCCAAGCAATGTCATCCTAGTCGGTCATAGCTCTGGTGCTCAAGCAATACTTCGTTATACCGAGATGTATCCTGTTCATGGAGCTTGTGCTTGTTTCAGCGATCGTTTAGTGATCTTGGGTGATGCTCACGAGAGGATGTCCGGGATACTTATCCACAGGGAGATTGCGAATCCTTACTTGTTTCAAGATATGTTGACAAATTGCAAGCGGGAGCGCTGGTACCAATTTCATTCCGATGATGACCCTTTTATACCGCTGTTTGAGGCGGAGAAAATTAGAGATGGGCTTGGTCTTACATCGACATACAACATGCTCACTCGTCGATCTCATTTCTTTGATTACTTTGATGAGTTGGAAGCGGTGATTGATGTATTGATAGCGGAAGAATGATTTTGAAACAGCATGTGCGAGACATTCGATGTGCTGTGATATCAAAAAATGCAGACGTGTATGTCGAATGATATTGTTGACAACATCAACATCGAACATAAAAAATATTTTAAAATGCTGATATCGCACGATGAGTATATCTTTATAGAGAGCTGAATCGAACTTACCATAACCAAAGTGAGATCGTTTACTGGGCAAAGACATCCATTCAGTGAGACCCGTCAAAATGAAAACAACTAAACAACACCTCGACGCTCTGCTGGCGGCAGAAGGTGATGTGCAGTTTGATGGCATTGTGAAATCGGTTCAGACATTGCGTCGTAAACAAAGGGTGCATTCGCATTCCCAATCGACAACTTTTGAATGGATAAAGACATCAAGAGAGTTGTCGGAACTGGAGCGTAAATTGTCAGTGCAAGTTGACAGAATGCAAAATGATGTAGGCTTGCTACCGAGACCTCGCGGTCAAGAACAATCTGAATGTGATGCCATGTCGCTTGTTATCGGCCTAAAGGACGCGTTGGAGACCTCCCAAGACAACAATGTCCTCCGTCGCAGGGAGATGATACTGGACATGAAGCAATGTCTCAATGAGATGGAAGAAGATTTAGATCAGCAATGCTCAGCTCTCGAAGAAGAGATTAGAACACAAAGAAGCCGGGCTTTGCAACTAGTATCTGAAGGGAAGAAGCAATGCAACATTCCTCCTTCCTTGCTAACAGCGCTTGACTCTCTACGCGCGCTAGGTGAAGAGGAAAGTGAAGTTGAATTGATGAAACAGGAATTGTTGGAAGAACTTGAAGCTGTCAAACACAAGCGGGACAAAACACGGTATGAGCAGATAAAGAAGAAGGGGATTGATAGAGTTGAAGACCTACGGAAGCGTATTGTTGAGAAATCACGACGTAGTGCAAACAAAGTAAAGAGTGAAGCCAAGCAGCAAGAGTTACATGCTCAATTGAAATTATCACGACTGCAGCAACAGCTAACGCAAAACCAACTAGAAACATCCAGCTCCAGTCTTGAGCGCAAAGATCGACAAGAATCCTCCAGTCTTGAATTCAAAGATACAGATGACAAGGTCATACAAAAGCGTTTGGAGACAATGCAAGTACTCGCAAAGCATCGTTTAGAAAGGCTTCAAGATCATGAGAAGGAGAACGCTGAAGTCCTGCTCCAAGAGGAAATGAAAAGGCAACGCAATATGAGCTTCAATAGAGAGAGGTCAACATTTCGGGAGGAACAGCGAGAACAAAAGTTGATCGCTAAAAAGGAACAAGAATCGAAGATGATGAGAGAGCGAGATCTTCAACTCGAAAGGTTGTCTACGCTTGCTATGAGCTGCCCTTACCAAAAGACGATTACTGATCTACAACCAGACATACACAAAAGTACCAATGCACGTCACCACGACTTCTATCGCAGGCAGAGTGATCTTGCTGACTTCCAACAGGGGCGTCAAACTTCCTTTACAAACGAGAAACTGTTCTCGGACACAAAGTTTAGGCTTGCGAACTCATTGCATGAAGCTGGTATTAACAAGACAATCGCTGCTCGAGATGTGATTCGAAATGTAATACCAAGATCAGAGGCAAGAACGACGGGCATTAAACCATATTAACTGATAATACGTTCATTACTTTGCAGCAAGCCATGAATTAAGGATAATATCTACACCTGGATGAGTTGATCCCTGACTAAATCTAAGTGAACCCTGTTACTTATAAGTAAAGAATCCGAGAACACACGAGACAGTAGATGAACATGACATATAATTGACATTGTAATAAGCTTGGAGTCTTACTTCGCAACAAGCCATGATATGAATTGAGTAGTATATACACTTGGATGAGTAGATCCCTGTCTGAGTCTGAGTGGACCATGCTACTTCTTGTGAGTAAAGCAGCGAGCAGCTGACACGATTTGAGCTCATCCATGCGAGTAGAGAGAATAGATAATATTTCGACGAGAATGTTTGTCAGCTTGGTGTCATAGTTTCAGTGAAATTTTCTAGCTTATACTCTATCTCTATTCTATTCTATTTACAATGGAATAACGCAATGCCATTCCAGCATCTATAATTTTCAAAAATGTGTCGGTTTTGTGTTGTGGTGGTGTTGTGGATCATTTTGTTGCCGTGTGTGGTAATTTATCTCCTTATGAAGAGAAGTGCTCAATGATGCCCTTGCCATCAACTGCCTCTTGGGCCAAGAAACCTGCAGCCGCAAGCATGGCAAGACGTCCATTCTGAAGCTCCTTGGTAATCAAAACATTAAGCTCATCAGGATCCTCGGGCTTCAAGCCAAGGGGATCAAATCCAATATCACCAGGGTAGTAGTCAGAGTTCAATGCACCTGCCTGGTCGAACTTCACATCGGCGGGGTCAACCCAGCCAGTCTTGGCACGCTGCAGCTCAGCGAAGCCGATTCCGGCAATGATGAGGGCATCCCAGCCTCCGGGAACCTGACCTGGGTGAGAGATGGCAGGGCCAGAGATGGATGCATCGAAGAGGAAGGATGAGCCCTCAACAGCTTCGCCGACGAAGAATCCAACAACGGCAAGCATGGCAACACGTCCGTGGGTGATCTCGGCCTCACGGTAACGCTTGAGGGTGGCCTCGTCAGCCTTCTCAGGCAAATCCAAGAGGATCGAAGAAGCCCATGGGAGCGATAGCACCGGGAAGATCGGCGGCGGTGAATGCATTGAGGCTGGTGGAGCGAGCGCCGGTTTGAGCAGGGGCGAAGGCAGCGGCAGAGCCGGCAAGGGCGGAAATAAGAGCAAGCTTCATCATTTTGATTGTTGTTGTGTTGTAGAGAGATGTTGTAATGATTAGTGAATCGATTTTATGAGAGGTAGGTGAAGGACATCGGAATGCTTTTCAAACAAAGTTGACACGACGTGTTTGTGGCTGCATTGCATGATGTGTTGCTTGGACAGTCACAAAAGCATGTGAGGTGGATAGATCGAAGCTTCGTCTTTGATTCTACATAATTGTTGAAAGCAAGTCATTCAGTTTTCATTAGTCAAAATATTTGAGATCTCTCACGAAGCTATCAAAACAGGACTTGCTGCCGACTGCCGAGCCGACCTCATCGACGCAGAGAAATTGAACACGCTGTGCAACACATCTATCTTACAGCTGCGAGCTGCGTTGCTGTTATTAATGTATGCTGCACAACACCTCAACAAGGGAACAAGCGAACCACCTCACACTTACTGAGCAGTATCTTGGTTGCCATAGGTTGCCACCTCAGAGGGTACCATACCGAAGAGCGGTGACAGTAGTGTGTTGGGTAGCGGTAATAATGACTCCTACATAAGATAAGCGGGTTTTATGTTGTAGGCGCAAAGCTGTAAGAAGATGGCAATTCAGAAGGAACGGAGGTGAACACAACAGTCGGAGATGACGAAGTATTGACAACGTACCATAGTGGCAAAAATCTCTAGGTTTTGTATGTAATGATAGGGCCTCATGAGCGCGTGTATCCAGATGACGTACGTCGCGCAGCTTGTAGCACTTGTGTCGGAGCTTCCCAAAGTTCAAGGTTTTTGCAGTACGGCTTTTGGTAGCTTGGATAGCTCGGGACACCACTTCTTCGTATTCGTCACCATCCGTGAAGCGTGATAAAGTTTCATTGATCTATGCCCGATCGATCTGCATTCTAAAAAAACTTCAAGAAAGTTTCTATCATCTTTCGGTCATCTTTCGGTCATCTTTCGGTCATCTTTCGGTCATCTTTCGGTCATCTTTCGGTATTCTGAAAGATGACCGAAAGATGACCGAAAGATGACCGAAAGATGACCGAAAGATGACCGAAAGATGACCGAAAGATGACCGAAAGATGACCGAAAGATGACCGAAAGATGACTGAAACTTTCTTGAACTTTCAAATTGAAACAGCAACAGCAACAGCAACAAGCAACAAGCGTTATCTACTAAGCGTTATCTACTAAGCGTTACCATCATCATCTGTTACCATAAGTACCATAGTAGCCGACTCCTTGACGACGCCTCTTCCAAAGATTCTCGTTGTCTCTCTGGTCTTGCAATTTTTCATGAGGGAGAATGGAGAATGATGGCAATTCTCAATTCTGTGCGATTTTGATGACAACACAAGAAGGGCAGTCCAACCTTGCGGTGGTGTACTAACTGTCACCACACAAACACGTGTGACTGTTATTTTGTTAGATCGAGTAGAGTAGAGAGTGATGTTTACACAAAAATTCGAGCAACAACGTTTGTACGCCGAGAATATTTAGTACGAGTTTGAATATATCAATCAAAAGAATGTGTTTGGTTTGAGAGTGCAATTGGCAGCGACGATCGAGCGGCGTGTATCACCCTCTTTGAGAGCAACGTAAGAATGAATATTGTAGGAGCAACTCTCTGTTCGCTTTGTCAATAGAATGACACTGTCCTAATTCGTATGTGTCTATCCACGTAGCAAAAAGATACTCCTCCAAAGCGACGTGCAGCAGAGGAGATGATAATATAACGGTGCAATATTGTCAAAAGGAATTTGTCTAGTTTAAGGATTAGTGATGATGGCTGCGGCAGCAGATGAGGATGAGATTTTTGTCTACATGTGCGTCGATCAACGAGTGCTAGATAGTGAGACGTTGTCAAAATATTTCCGAGAAGGGCATTCAAATTTTCGTGTTCATCTAGTCTGATACCAATTCTTATTTGAGGTTGAATTTAGAAATGTGGCGACGAGCTGGAAATAATCGTCAGGTTGGTATTCCAACGCTGCCACTCGCTGAAAAATATCAGGATGGTTATCTGTGAACACATTAAAAGTGGGCTTTCACGGTATCTCAGTAAGGATCATCAGGATGCCATCGTGAGAACCATCGGAAGGGGGGCGTTTGCTGATGGCTGTGAGCTATCGGAGGCAGAATTTGGAGAAGAACTTTTAGCACTAGAGGAAGACGCATTCATGAACTGATACAAATTGGAACGAATCGTCTTGCCACCTTTCAACGATGTATTCGATTTCTGCCAAAATCTAGTAATAGTAGATTCAGTTGGAGCGACCCACAACATGTTGCCTATTACATATGGAGAGCGGAGAAATGAAATGAATGCAGCAAGTGCGGCCATCGGCCGCCTCGATCATTACAACCACGCATTGCTGAAGGAGGCTACAACGCAAATGCCAATCTTGAGGGAAAAGGGATGCAGTTCGAGCAAATGGGGAAGTGAACTGGGCAAGGCAAGAGATACGTGTGACTTCTGATCAATATCATAGTGCGACTTTTGCAATGAGCACTTATTACTGCCATTCAAGTGCGAGAGGAATTCCTGTAATGAGTACCTCATCTTTGACTTTGGATTCTACATAGGCTACTAATTAATGTCGCAGGATTTCAGCCGTAAGAGTGAGTGTGTGAGTGAGTGACGTAAGAGTGAGTGTGTGAGTGAGTGAGTGAGTTCTTTACCAATACGCAGTAGAGGACCACACAGTTTACAGGATTAGCCGATCTACGATGGTCTTCAGTGAGTACTCTTACTCTTTGTGTCTAGATCTATAGGGGACCCATTCTGCACCTACAGGGATAGATCTTTTGACAGAGTTGCAGGCGATCTGTAGTGTTAGCCTATCCAATAGCCGCCAACTTGAGATTGACGATGCCATACTTATTAGCAGCATCGATGATATCTTTGGCGTGAGCGATTAGCTCTTCCTCTGCAACATATCCCCCCGTATAAATAGTACAGAGAGTGACGGAAGACAATTGGTTTCATATCGGTGATTGATACTGTCACAATCTCCTCGTCTTGCAAGGTGAAAAGAGAGGCAAGCATGTATCTTTCTAACATTGAACTGTGAGCGAAGAATGTACTGGTCGCTGCATCATCTCCAACGTCGACGTCTTCATGTTCATGTGCGTCCTCACTGCTGACTTCAAAGCGCACGTCTGCTGTCTCCTCGTTGAGGAACATGCCTCTAATCGTGCCACTCATTGGGTTGCTTGGAATGAATGGAGAAGGAGAAGCAACGCCGAGGCCGTTCTCGCTCTTCAGGGTCACGACGATCGCCAAGGTGCCATAATCATCAAGGATGTTACTTGATGGATCCAACATGATCGACCAGGCGCAGATTCTATGCCATACAGGATTGCTAGCCATTTCCTTCGCGAAAATTAGGGGATTGATAGAGTTGAAGACCTACGGAAACGTATCGTTGAGAGATCACAACGTATGTAGTGCAAACAAAGTAAAGAGTGAAGCCAAGCAGCAAGAGTTACATGCTCAATTGAAATTATCACGACTGCAGCAGCAGCAGCAGCTAACGCAAAATCAACAAGAATCCTCCAGTCTCAAGTGCAAAGATACAGATGAAAAGGTTGTTGGCGTACAAAGGCGTTTGGAAACTATGCAAGTACTCGCAAAGCATCGTTTAGAACGTTTCAAGATCATTAGAAGCAAGGAGAATGCCGAGGTCCTGATCCAAGAGGAAATGATAAAGCAACGAAAAATAAGCTTCAATAAAAAGAGGTCAACATTCCGGGAGGAACAACGTGAACGGAAGCTGATTGCTAAACAGGAACAAGAATTAAAGATGATGAGAGAGCGAGGGCTTCAACTCGAAAGATTGTCTACGCTTGCTATGAGCTGCCCTTACCAAAAGACGATTACTGATCTACAACCAGACACAAACTAAAGTACCAATGCACGTCACCACGACTCCTTCGCATTTAACCATATTAATGATTCACTCGTTACTTCGCAACAAGCCATGACTATGAATTGAGTATTATATACACTTGGATGAGTAGATCCCTGTCTGAGTCTGAGTGGATCATGCTACTTCTTGTGAGTAAAGCAGCTGACACGATTTGAGCTCATCCATGCGAGTAGAAAGAATAGATAAGTAATATTTCGATGAGAATGTTTGTCAGCTTGGTGTCATAGTTTCAGTGCGATTTTCTAGCTTATACTCTATCTCTATTCTATTCTATTCTATTTACAATGGAATAACGCCATGCCATTCCAGCATCTATAATTTTCAAAAATTTGGTGGTGTTGTGGATCATTTTGTTGTCGTGTGTGGTAATTTATCTTCTTATGAGGAGAAGTGCTCAATAATGCCCTTGCCATCAACTGCCTCTTGGGCCAAGAAACCTGCAGCCGCAAGCATGGCAAGACGTCCATTCTGAAGCTCCTTGGTAATCAAAACATTAAGCTCCTCAGGATCCTCGGGCTTCAAGCCAAGGGGATCAAATCCAATATCACCAGGGTAGTAGTCAGAGTTCAATGCACCTGCCTGGTCGAACTTCACATCGGCGGGGTCAACCCAGCCAGTCTTGGCACGCTGCAGCTCAGCGAAGCCGATTCCGGCAATGATGAGGGCATCCCAGCCTCCGGGAACCTGACCTGGGTGAGAGATGGCAGGGCCAGAGATGGATGCATCGAAGAGGAATGATGATCCCTCAACAGCTTCGCCGACGAAGAATCCAACAACGGCAAGCATGGCAACACGTCCGTGGGTGATCTCGGCCTCACGGTAACGCTTGAGGGTGGCCTCGTCAGCCTTCTCAGCAAATCCAAGAGGATCGAAGAAGCCCATGGGAGCGATAGCACCGGGAAGATCGGCGGCGGTGAATGCATTGAGGCTGGTGGAGCGAGCGCCGGTTTGAGCAGGGGCGAAGGCAGCGGCAGAGCCGGCAAGGGCGGAAATAAGAGCAAGCTTAATCATTTTGATTGTTGTTGTGTTGTAGAGAGATGTTGTAATGATTAGTGAATCGATTTTATGAGAGGTAGGTGAAGGACATCGGAATGCTTTTCAAACAAAGTTGACACGACGTGTTTGTGGCTGCATTGCATGATGTGTTGCTTGGACAGTCACAAAAGCATGTGAGGTGGATAGATCGAAGCTTCGTCTTTGATTCTACACAATTGTTGAAAGCAAGTCATTCAGTTTTCATTAGTCAAAATATTTGAGATCTCTCACGAAGCTATCAAAACAGGACTTGCTGCCGACCTCATCGACGCAGAGAAATTGAACACGCTGTGCAACACATCATATCTACGATAAGTATCTTACAGCTGCGTTGCTTTTATTAATGTATGCTGCACAACACCTCAACAAGGGAACAAGCGAACCACCTCACACTTACTGAGCAGTATCTTGGTTGCCATAGGTTGCCACCACAGAGGGTACCATACCGAAGAGCGGTGACAGTAGTGTGTTGGGTAGCGGTAATAATGACTCCTACATAAGATAAGCGGGTTTTATGTTGTAGGCGCAAAGCTGTAAGAAGATGGCAATTCAGAAGGAACGGAGGTGAACACAACAGTCGGAGATGACGAAGTATTGACAACGTAGTGGCAAAAATCTCGAGGTTTTGTATGTAATGATAGGGCCTCATGAGCGCGTGTATCCAGATGACGTACGTCGCAGCTGATGTCGACACAGAATTTTGACGGGCAAAATAATGCTGCTATATTTCGTACTCCAGATGTTGACGACGATCATCCGACAATCCTACTACTACATTTTTTGAGTGGAAGTAGCTTAGGTTTTAGTTCAGATGTCAGTTCATCAGTTCAATGCTCTTGAGAAGGAGAATGCCGCCGAGGTTTTATTTCAAGAGGTAAAGATAAAGCAACGCAGTAAGTGAAATTGAAGTGGAATTGATGAAGCAAGAGTTGTTAAAAGAACTTTAAGCTGCCACACACAAGCGGGACAAAACGCGGAGGGGATTGATAGAGTTGAAGACCTACGGAAACGTATCGTTGAGAGATCACAACGTATGTAGTGCAAACAAAGTAAAGAGTGAAGCCAAGCAGCAAGAGTTACATGCTCAATTGAAATTATCACGACTGCAGCAGCAGCAGCAGCAGCAGCAGCAGCAGCAGCAGCTAACGCAAAATCAACAAGAATCCTCCAGTCTCAAGTGCAAAGATACAGATGAAAAGGTTGTTGGCGTACAAAGGCGTTTGGAAACTATGCAAGTACTCGCAAAGCATCGTTTAGAACGTTTCAAGATCATTAGAAGCAAGGAGAATGCCGAGGTCCTGCTCCAAGAGGAAATGATAAAGCAACGAAAAATAAGCTTCAATAAAAAGAGGTCAACATTCCGGGAGGAACAACGTGAACGGAAGAATTAAAGATGATGAGAGAGCGAGGGCTTCAACTCGAAAGATTGTCTACGCTTGCTATGAGCTGCCCTTACCAAAAGACGATTACTGATCTACAACCAGACACAAACTAAAGTACCAATGCACGTCACCACGACTCCTTCGCATTTAACCATATTAATGATTCACTCGTTACTTCACAACAAGCCATGACATGAATTGAGTATTATATACACTTGGATGAGTAGATCCCTGTCTGAGTCTGAGTGGATCATGCTACTTCTTGTGAGTAAAGCAGCTGACACGATTTGAGCTCATCCATGCGAGTAGAAAGAATAGATAAGTAATATTTCGATGAGAATGTTTGTCAGCTTGGTGTCATAGTTTCAGTGCGATTTTCTAGCTTATACTCTATCTCTATTCTATTCTATTCTATTTACAATGGAATAACGCCATGCCATTCCAGCATCTATAATTTTCAAAAATTTGGTGGTGTTGTGGATCATTTTGTTGTCGTGTGTGGTAATTTATCTTCTTATGAGGAGAAGTGCTCAATAATGCCCTTGCCATCAACTGCCTCTTGGGCCAAGAAACCTGCAGCCGCAAGCATGGCAAGACGTCCATTCTGAAGCTCCTTGGTAATCAAAACATTAAGCTCCTCAGGATCCTCGGGCTTCAAGCCAAGGGGATCAAATCCAATATCACCAGGGTAGTAGTCAGAGTTCAATGCACCTGCCTGGTCGAACTTCACATCGGCGGGGTCAACCCAGCCAGTCTTGGCACGCTGCAGCTCAGCGAAGCCGATTCCGGCAATGATGAGGGCATCCCAGCCTCCGGGAACCTGACCTGGGTGAGAGATGGCAGGGCCAGAGATGGATGCATCGAAGAGGAAGGATGATCCCTCAACAGCTTCGCCGACGAAGAATCCAACAACGGCAAGCATGGCAACACGTCCGTGGGTGATCTCGGCCTCACGGTAACGCTTGAGGGTGGCCTCGTCAGCCTTCTCAGCAAATCCAAGAGGATCGAAGAAGCCCATGGGAGCGATAGCACCGGGAAGATCGGCGGCGGTGAATGCATTGAGGCTGGTGGAGCGAGCGCCGGTTTGAGCAGGGGCGAAGGCAGCGGCAGAGCCGGCAAGGGCGGAAATAAGAGCAAGCTTAATCATTTTGATTGTTGTTGTGTTGTAGAGAGATGTTGTAATGATTAGTGAATCGATTTTATGAGAGGTAGGTGAAGGACATCGGAATGCTTTTCAAACAAAGTTGACACGACGTGTTTGTGGCTGCATTGCATGATGTGTTGCTTGGACAGTCACAAAAGCATGTGAGGTGGATAGATCGAAGCTTCGTCTTTGATTCTACATAATTGTTGAAAGCAAGTCATTCAGTTTTCATTAGTCAAAATATTTGAGATCTCTCACGAAGCTATCAAAACAGGACTTGCTGCCGACCTCATCGACGCAGAGAAATTGAACACGCTGTGCAACACATCATATCTACGATAAGTATCTTACAGCTGCGTTGCTTTTATTAATGTATGCTGCACAACACCTCAACAAGGGAACAAGCGAACCACCTCACACTTACTGAGCAGTATCTTGGTTGCCATAGGTTGCCACCACAGAGGGTACCATACCGAAGAGCGGTGACAGTAGTGTGTTGGGTAGCGGTAATAATGACTCCTACATAAGATAAGCGGGTTTTATGTTGTAGGCGCAAAGCTGTAAGAAGATGGCAATTCAGAAGGAACGGAGGTGAACACAACAGTCGGAGATGACGAAGTATTGACAACGTAGTGGCAAAAATCTCGAGGTTTTGTATGTAATGATAGGGCCTCATGAGCGCGTGTATCCAGATGACGTACGTCGCAGCTGATGTCGACACAGAATTTTGACGGGCAAAATAATGCTGCTATATTTCGTACTCCAGATGTTGACGACGATCATCCGACAATCCTACTACTACATTTTTTGAGTGGAAGTAGCTTAGGTTTTAGTTCAGATGTCAGTTCATCAGTTCAATGCTCTTGAGAAGGAGAATGCCGCCGAGGTTTTATTTCAAGAGGTAAAGATAAAGCAACGCAGTAAGTGAAATTGAAGTGGAATTGATGAAGCAAGAGTTGTTAAAAGAACTTTAAGCTGCCACACACAAGCGGGACAAAACGCGGAGGGGATTGATAGAGTTGAAGACCTACGGAAACGTATCGTTGAGAGATCACAACGTATGTAGTGCAAACAAAGTAAAGAGTGAAGCCAAGCAGCAAGAGTTACATGCTCAATTGAAATTATCACGACTGCAGCAGCAGCAGCAGCAGCAGCTAACGCAAAATCAACAAGAATCCTCCAGTCTCAAGTGCAAAGATACAGATGAAAAGGTTGTTGGCGTACAAAGGCGTTTGGAAACTATGCAAGTACTCGCAAAGCATCGTTTAGAACGTTTCAAGATCATTAGAAGCAAGGAGAATGCCGAGGTCCTGCTCCAAGAGGAAATGATAAAGCAACGAAAAATAAGCTTCAATAAAAAGAGGTCAACATTCCGGGAGGAACAACGTGAACGGAAGAATTAAAGATGATGAGAGAGCGAGGGCTTCAACTCGAAAGATTGTCTACGCTTGCTATGAGCTGCCCTTACCAAAAGACGATTACTGATCTTACAACCAGACACAAACTAAAGTACCAATGCACGTCACCACGACTCCTTCGCATTTAACCATATTAATGATTCACTCGTTACTTCACAACAAGCCATGACATGAATTGAGTATTATATACACTTGGATGAGTAGATCCCTGTCTGAGTCTGAGTGGATCATGCTACTTCTTGTGAGTAAAGCAGCTGACACGATTTGAGCTCATCCATGCGAGTAGAAAGAATAGATAAGTAATATTTCGATGAGAATGTTTGTCAGCTTGGTGTCATAGTTTCAGTGCGATTTTCTAGCTTATACTCTATCTCTATTCTATTCTATTCTATTTACAATGGAATAACGCCATGCCATTCCAGCATCTATAATTTTCAAAAATTTGGTGGTGTTGTGGATCATTTTGTTGTCGTGTGTGGTAATTTATCTTCTTATGAGGAGAAGTGCTCAATAATGCCCTTGCCATCAACTGCCTCTTGGGCCAAGAAACCTGCAGCCGCAAGCATGGCAAGACGTCCATTCTGAAGCTCCTTGGTAATCAAAACATTAAGCTCCTCAGGATCCTCGGGCTTCAAGCCAAGGGGATCAAATCCAATATCACCAGGGTAGTAGTCAGAGTTCAATGCACCTGCCTGGTCGAACTTCACATCGGCGGGGTCAACCCAGCCAGTCTTGGCACGCTGCAGCTCAGCGAAGCCGATTCCGGCAATGATGAGGGCATCCCAGCCTCCGGGAACCTGACCTGGGTGAGAGATGGCAGGGCCAGAGATGGATGCATCGAAGAGGAAGGATGATCCCTCAACAGCTTCGCCGACGAAGAATCCAACAACGGCAAGCATGGCAACACGTCCGTGGGTGATCTCGGCCTCACGGTAACGCTTGAGGGTGGCCTCGTCAGCCTTCTCAGCAAATCCAAGAGGATCGAAGAAGCCCATGGGAGCGATAGCACCGGGAAGATCGGCGGCGGTGAATGCATTGAGGCTGGTGGAGCGAGCGCCGGTTTGAGCAGGGGCGAAGGCAGCGGCATAGCCCGCAAGGGTGGAAATAAGAGCAAGCTTCATCATTTTGATTGTTGTTGCTGTTGTAGAGAGATGTTGTAATGATTAGTGAATCGATTTTATGAGAGGTAGGTGAAGGACATCGGAATGCTTTTCAAACAAAGTTGACACGACGTGTTTGTGGCTGCATTGCATGATGTGTTGCTTGGACAGTCACAAAAGCATGTGAGGTGGATAGATCGAAGCTTCGTCTTTGATTCTACATAATTGTTGAAAGCAAGTCATTCAGTTTTCATTAGTCAAAATATTTGAGATCTCTCACGAAGCTATCAAAACAGGACTTGCTGCCGACCTCATCGACGCAGAGAAATTGAACACGCTGTGCAACACATCATATCTACGATAAGTATCTTACAGCTGCGTTGCTTTTATTAATGTATGCTGCACAACACCTCAACAAGGGAACAAGCGAACCACCTCACACTTACTGAGCAGTATCTTGGTTGCCATAGGTTGCCACCACAGAGGGTACCATACCGAAGAGCGGTGACAGTAGTGTGTTGGGTAGCGGTAATAATGACTCCTACATAAGATAAGCGGGTTTTATGTTGTAGGCGCAAAGCTGTAAGAAGATGGCAATTCAGAAGGAACGGAGGTGAACACAACAGTCGGAGATGACGAAGTATTGACAACGTAGTGGCAAAAATCTCGAGGTTTTGTATGTAATGATAGGGCCTCATGAGCGCGTGTATCCAGATGACGTACGTCGCAGCTGATGTCGACACAGAATTTTGACGGGCAAAATAATGCTGCTATATTTCGTACTCCAGATGTTGACGACGATCATCCGACAATCCTACTACTACATTTTTTGAGTGGAAGTAGCTTAGGTTTTAGTTCAGATGTCAGTTCATCAGTTCAATGCTCTTGAGAAGGAGAATGCCGCCGAGGTTTTATTTCAAGAGGTAAAGATAAAGCAACGCAGTAAGTGAAATTGAAGTGGAATTGATGAAGCAAGAGTTGTTAAAAGAACTTTAAGCTGCCACACACAAGCGGGACAAAACGCGGAGGGGATTGATAGAGTTGAAGACCTACGGAAACGTATCGTTGAGAGATCACAACGTATGTAGTGCAAACAAAGTAAAGAGTGAAGCCAAGCAGCAAGAGTTACATGCTCAATTGAAATTATCACGACTGCAGCAGCAGCAGCAGCAGCAGCAGCAGCTAACGCAAAATCAACAAGAATCCTCCAGTCTCAAGTGCAAAGATACAGATGAAAAGGTTGTTGGCGTACAAAGGCGTTTGGAAACTATGCAAGTACTCGCAAAGCATCGTTTAGAACGTTTCAAGATCATTAGAAGCAAGGAGAATGCCGAGGTCCTGCTCCAAGAGGAAATGATAAAGCAACGAAAAATAAGCTTCAATAAAAAGAGGTCAACATTCCGGGAGGAACAACGTGAACGGAAGAATTAAAGATGATGAGAGAGCGAGGGCTTCAACTCGAAAGATTGTCTACGCTTGCTATGAGCTGCCCTTACCAAAAGACGATTACTGATCTACAACCAGACACAAACTAAAGTACCAATGCACGTCACCACGACTCCTTCGCATTTAACCATATTAATGATTCACTCGTTACTTCACAACAAGCCATGACTATGAATTGAGTATTATATACACTTGGATGAGTAGATCCCTGTCTGAGTCTGAGTGGATCATGCTACTTCTTGTGAGTAAAGCAGCTGACACGATTTGAGCTCATCCATGCGAGTAGAAAGAATAGATAAGTAATATTTCGATGAGAATGTTTGTCAGCTTGGTGTCATAGTTTCAGTGCGATTTTCTAGCTTATACTCTATCTCTATTCTATTCTATTCTATTCTATTTACAATGGAATAACGCCATGCCATTCCAGCATCTATAATTTTCAAAAATTTGGTGGTGTTGTGGATCATTTTGTTGTCGTGTGTGGTAATTTATCTTCTTATGAGGAGAAGTGCTCAATAATGCCCTTGCCATCAACTGCCTCTTGGGCCAAGAAACCTGCAGCCGCAAGCATGGCAAGACGTCCATTCTGAAGCTCCTTGGTAATCAAAACATTAAGCTCCTCAGGATCCTCGGGCTTCAAGCCAAGGGGATCAAATCCAATATCACCAGGGTAGTAGTCAGAGTTCAATGCACCTGCCTGGTCGAACTTCACATCGGCGGGGTCAACCCAGCCAGTCTTGGCACGCTGCAGCTCAGCGAAGCCGATTCCGGCAATGATGAGGGCATCCCAGCCTCCGGGAACCTGACCTGGGTGAGAGATGGCAGGGCCAGAGATGGATGCATCGAAGAGGAATGATGATCCCTCAACAGCTTCGCCGACGAAGAATCCAACAACGGCAAGCATGGCAACACGTCCGTGGGTGATCTCGGCCTCACGGTAACGCTTGAGGGTGGCCTCGTCAGCCTTCTCAGCAAATCCAAGAGGATCGAAGAAGCCCATGGGAGCGATAGCACCGGGAAGATCGGCGGCGGTGAATGCATTGAGGCTGGTGGAGCGAGCGCCGGTTTGAGCAGGGGCGAAGGCAGCGGCAGAGCCGGCAAGGGTGGAAATAAGAGCAAGCTTCATCATTTTGATTGTTGTTGCTGTTGTAGAGAGATGTTGTAATGATTAGTGAATCGATTTTATGAGAGGTAGGTGAAGGACATCGGAATGCTTTTCAAACAAAGTTGACACGACGTGTTTGTGGCTGCATTGCATGATGTGTTGCTTGGACAGTCACAAAAGCATGTGAGGTGGATAGATCGAAGCTTCGTCTTTGATTCTACATAATTGTTGAAAGCAAGTCATTCAGTTTTCATTAGTCAAAATATTTGAGATCTCTCACGAAGCTATCAAAACAGGACTTGCTGCCGACCTCATCGACGCAGAGAAATTGAACACGCTGTGCAACACATCATATCTACGATAAGTATCTTACAGCTGCGTTGCTTTTATTAATGTATGCTGCACAACACCTCAACAAGGGAACAAGCGAACCACCTCACACTTACTGAGCAGTATCTTGGTTGCCATAGGTTGCCACCACAGAGGGTACCATACCGAAGAGCGGTGACAGTAGTGTGTTGGGTAGCGGTAATAATGACTCCTACATAAGATAAGCGGGTTTTATGTTGTAGGCGCAAAGCTGTAAGAAGATGGCAATTCAGAAGGAACGGAGGTGAACACAACAGTCGGAGATGACGAAGTATTGACAACGTAGTGGCAAAAATCTCGAGGTTTTGTATGTAATGATAGGGCCTCATGAGCGCGTGTATCCAGATGACGTACGTCGCAGCTGATGTCGACACAGAATTTTGACGGGCAAAATAATGCTGCTATATTTCGTACTCCAGATGTTGACGACGATCATCCGACAATCCTACTACTACATTTTTGAGTGGAAGTAGCTTAGGTTTTAGTTCAGATGTCAGTTCATCAGTTCAATGCTCTTGAGAAGGAGAATGCCGCCGAGGTTTTATTTCAAGAGGTAAAGATAAAGCAACGCAGTAAGTGAAATTGAAGTGGAATTGATGAAGCAAGAGTTGTTAAAAGAACTTTAAGCTGCCACACACAAGCGGGACAAAACGCGGAGGGGATTGATAGAGTTGAAGACCTACGGAAACGTATCGTTGAGAGATCACAACGTATGTAGTGCAAACAAAGTAAAGAGTGAAGCCAAGCAGCAAGAGTTACATGCTCAATTGAAATTATCACGACTGCAGCAGCAGCAGCAGCAGCAGCAGCTAACGCAAAATCAACAAGAATCCTCCAGTCTCAAGTGCAAAGATACAGATGAAAAGGTTGTTGGCGTACAAAGGCGTTTGGAAACTATGCAAGTACTCGCAAAGCATCGTTTAGAACGTTTCAAGATCATTAGAAGCAAGGAGAATGCCGAGGTCCTGCTCCAAGAGGAAATGATAAAGCAACGAAAAATAAGCTTCAATAAAAAGAGGTCAACATTCCGGGAGGAACAACGTGAACGGAAGAATTAAAGATGATGAGAGAGCGAGGGCTTCAACTCGAAAGATTGTCTACGCTTGCTATGAGCTGCCCTTACCAAAAGACGATTACTGATCTACAACCAGACACAAACTAAAGTACCAATGCACGTCACCACGACTCCTTCGCATTTAACCATATTAATGATTCACTCGTTACTTCACAACAAGCCATGACTATGAATTGAGTATTATATACACTTGGATGAGTAGATCCCTGTCTGAGTCTGAGTGGATCATGCTACTTCTTGTGAGTAAAGCAGCTGACACGATTTGAGCTCATCCATGCGAGTAGAAAGAATAGATAAGTAATATTTCGATGAGAATGTTTGTCAGCTTGGTGTCATAGTTTCAGTGCGATTTTCTAGCTTATACTCTATCTCTATTCTATTCTATTCTATTTACAATGGAATAACGCCATGCCATTCCAGCATCTATAATTTTCAAAAATTTGGTGGTGTTGTGGATCATTTTGTTGTCGTGTGTGGTAATTTATCTTCTTATGAGGAGAAGTGCTCAATAATGCCCTTGCCATCAACTGCCTCTTGGGCCAAGAAACCTGCAGCCGCAAGCATGGCAAGACGTCCATTCTGAAGCTCCTTGGTAATCAAAACATTAAGCTCCTCAGGATCCTCGGGCTTCAAGCCAAGGGGATCAAATCCAATATCACCAGGGTAGTAGTCAGAGTTCAATGCACCTGCCTGGTCGAACTTCACATCGGCGGGGTCAACCCAGCCAGTCTTGGCACGCTGCAGCTCAGCGAAGCCGATTCCGGCAATGATGAGGGCATCCCAGCCTCCGGGAACCTGACCTGGGTGAGAGATGGCAGGGCCAGAGATGGATGCATCGAAGAGGAATGATGATCCCTCAACAGCTTCGCCGACGAAGAATCCAACAACGGCAAGCATGGCAACACGTCCGTGGGTGATCTCGGCCTCACGGTAACGCTTGAGGGTGGCCTCGTCAGCCTTCTCAGCAAATCCAAGAGGATCGAAGAAGCCCATGGGAGCGATAGCACCGGGAAGATCGGCGGCGGTGAATGCATTGAGGCTGGTGGAGCGAGCGCCGGTTTGAGCAGGGGCGAAGGCAGCGGCAGAGCCGGCAAGGGCTGGAAATAAGAGCAAGCTTCATCATTTTGATTGTTGTTGTGTTGTAGAGAGATGTTGTAATGATTAGTGAATCGATTTTATGAGAGGTAGGTGAAGGACATCGGAATGCTTTTCAAACAAAGTTGACACGACGTGTTTGTGGCTGCATTGCATGATGTGTTGCTTGGACAGTCACAAAAGCATGTGAGGTGGATAGATCGAAGCTTCGTCTTTGATTCTACATAATTGTTGAAAGCAAGTCATTCAGTTTTCATTAGTCAAAATATTTGAGATCTCTCACGAAGCTATCAAAACAGGACTTGCTGCCGACCTCATCGACGCAGAGAAATTGAACACGCTGTGCAACACATCATATCTACGATAAGTATCTTACAGCTGCGTTGCTTTTATTAATGTATGCTGCACAACACCTCAACAAGGGAACAAGCGAACCACCTCACACTTACTGAGCAGTATCTTGGTTGCCATAGGTTGCCACCACAGAGGGTACCATACCGAAGAGCGGTGACAGTAGTGTGTTGGGTAGCGGTAATAATGACTCCTACATAAGATAAGCGGGTTTTATGTTGTAGGCGCAAAGCTGTAAGAAGATGGCAATTCAGAAGGAACGGAGGTGAACACAACAGTCGGAGATGACGAAGTATTGACAACGTAGTGGCAAAAATCTCGAGGTTTTGTATGTAATGATAGGGCCTCATGAGCGCGTGTATCCAGATGACGTACGTCGCAGCTGATGTCGACACAGAATTTTGACGGGCAAAATAATGCTGCTATATTTCGTACTCCAGATGTTGACGACGATCATCCGACAATCCTACTACTACATTTTTTGAGTGGAAGTAGCTTAGGTTTTAGTTCAGATGTCAGTTCATCAGTTCAATGCTCTTGAGAAGGAGAATGCCGCCGAGGTTTTATTTCAAGAGGTAAAGATAAAGCAACGCAGTAAGTGAAATTGAAGTGGAATTGATGAAGCAAGAGTTGTTAAAAGAACTTTAAGCTGCCACACACAAGCGGGACAAAACGCGGAGGGGATTGATAGAGTTGAAGACCTACGGAAACGTATCGTTGAGAGATCACAACGTATGTAGTGCAAACAAAGTAAAGAGTGAAGCCAAGCAGCAAGAGTTACATGCTCAATTGAAATTATCACGACTGCAGCAGCAGCAGCAGCAGCAGCTAACGCAAAATCAACAAGAATCCTCCAGTCTCAAGTGCAAAGATACAGATGAAAAGGTTGTTGGCGTACAAAGGCGTTTGGAAACTATGCAAGTACTCGCAAAGCATCGTTTAGAACGTTTCAAGATCATTAGAAGCAAGGAGAATGCCGAGGTCCTGCTCCAAGAGGAAATGATAAAGCAACGAAAAATAAGCTTCAATAAAAAGAGGTCAACATTCCGGGAGGAACAACGTGAACGGAAGAATTAAAGATGATGAGAGAGCGAGGGCTTCAACTCGAAAGATTGTCTACGCTTGCTATGAGCTGCCCTTACCAAAAGACGATTACTGATCTACAACCAGACACAAACTAAAGTACCAATGCACGTCACCACGACTCCTTCGCATTTAACCATATTAATGATTCACTCGTTACTTCACAACAAGCCATGACATGAATTGAGTATTATATACACTTGGATGAGTAGATCCCTGTCTGAGTCTGAGTGGATCATGCTACTTCTTGTGAGTAAAGCAGCTGACACGATTTGAGCTCATCCATGCGAGTAGAAAGAATAGATAAGTAATATTTCGATGAGAATGTTTGTCAGCTTGGTGTCATAGTTTCAGTGCGATTTTCTAGCTTATACTCTATCTCTATTCTATTCTATTCTATTTACAATGGAATAACGCCATGCCATTCCAGCATCTATAATTTTCAAAAATTTGGTGGTGTTGTGGATCATTTTGTTGTCGTGTGTGGTAATTTATCTTCTTATGAGGAGAAGTGCTCAATAATGCCCTTGCCATCAACTGCCTCTTGGGCCAAGAAACCTGCAGCCGCAAGCATGGCAAGACGTCCATTCTGAAGCTCCTTGGTAATCAAAACATTAAGCTCCTCAGGATCCTCGGGCTTCAAGCCAAGGGGATCAAATCCAATATCACCAGGGTAGTAGTCAGAGTTCAATGCACCTGCCTGGTCGAACTTCACATCGGCGGGGTCAACCCAGCCAGTCTTGGCACGCTGCAGCTCAGCGAAGCCGATTCCGGCAATGATGAGGGCATCCCAGCCTCCGGGAACCTGACCTGGGTGAGAGATGGCAGGGCCAGAGATGGATGCATCGAAGAGGAAGGATGATCCCTCAACAGCTTCGCCGACGAAGAATCCAACAACGGCAAGCATGGCAACACGTCCGTGGGTGATCTCGGCCTCACGGTAACGCTTGAGGGTGGCCTCGTCAGCCTTCTCAGCAAATCCAAGAGGATCGAAGAAGCCCATGGGAGCGATAGCACCGGGAAGATCGGCGGCGGTGAATGCATTGAGGCTGGTGGAGCGAGCGCCGGTTTGAGCAGGGGCGAAGGCAGCGGCATAGCCCGCAAGGGTGGAAATAAGAGCAAGCTTCATCATTTTGATTGTTGTTGCGTTGTAGAGAGATGTTGTAATGATTAGTGAATCGATTTTATGAGAGGTAGGTGAAGGACATCGGAATGCTTTTCAAACAAAGTTGACACGACGTGTTTGTGGCTGCATTGCATGATGTGTTGCTTGGACAGTCACAAAAGCATGTGAGGTGGATAGATCGAAGCTTCGTCTTTGATTCTACATAATTGTTGAAAGCAAGTCATTCAGTTTTCATTAGTCAAAATATTTGAGAGATCTCTCACGAAGCTATCAAAACAGGACTTGCTGCCGACCTCATCGACGCAGAGAAATTGAACACGCTGTGCAACACATCATATCTACGATAAGTATCTTACAGCTGCGTTGCTTTTATTAATGTATGCTGCACAACACCTCAACAAGGGAACAAGCGAACCACCTCACACTTACTGAGCAGTATCTTGGTTGCCATAGGTTGCCACCACAGAGGGTACCATACCGAAGAGCGGTGACAGTAGTGTGTTGGGTAGCGGTAATAATGACTCCTACATAAGATAAGCGGGTTTTATGTTGTAGGCGCAAAGCTGTAAGAAGATGGCAATTCAGAAGGAACGGAGGTGAACACAACAGTCGGAGATGACGAAGTATTGACAACGTAGTGGCAAAAATCTCGAGGTTTTGTATGTAATGATAGGGCCTCATGAGCGCGTGTATCCAGATGACGTACGTCGCAGCTGATGTCGACACAGAATTTTGACGGGCAAAATAATGCTGCTATATTTCGTACTCCAGATGTTGACGACGATCATCCGACAATCCTACTACTACATTTTTGAGTGGAAGTAGCTTAGGTTTTAGTTCAGATGTCAGTTCATCAGTTCAATGCTCTTGAGAAGGAGAATGCCGCCGAGGTTTTATTTCAAGAGGTAAAGATAAAGCAACGCAGTAAGTGAAATTGAAGTGGAATTGATGAAGCAAGAGTTGTTAAAAGAACTTTAAGCTGCCACACACAAGCGGGACAAAACGCGGAGGGGATTGATAGAGTTGAAGACCTACGGAAACGTATCGTTGAGAGATCACAACGTATGTAGTGCAAACAAAGTAAAGAGTGAAGCCAAGCAGCAAGAGTTACATGCTCAATTGAAATTATCACGACTGCAGCAGCAGCAGCAGCAGCTAACGCAAAATCAACAAGAATCCTCCAGTCTCAAGTGCAAAGATACAGATGAAAAGGTTGTTGGCGTACAAAGGCGTTTGGAAACTATGCAAGTACTCGCAAAGCATCGTTTAGAACGTTTCAAGATCATTAGAAGCAAGGAGAATGCCGAGGTCCTGCTCCAAGAGGAAATGATAAAGCAACGAAAAATAAGCTTCAATAAAAAGAGGTCAACATTCCGGGAGGAACAACGTGAACGGAAGAATTAAAGATGATGAGAGAGCGAGGGCTTCAACTCGAAAGATTGTCTACGCTTGCTATGAGCTGCCCTTACCAAAAGACGATTACTGATCTACAACCAGACACAAACTAAAGTACCAATGCACGTCACCACGACTCCTTCGCATTTAACCATATTAATGATTCACTCGTTACTTCACAACAAGCCATGACATGAATTGAGTATTATATACACTTGGATGAGTAGATCCCTGTCTGAGTCTGAGTGGATCATGCTACTTCTTGTGAGTAAAGCAGCTGACACGATTTGAGCTCATCCATGCGAGTAGAAAGAATAGATAAGTAATATTTCGATGAGAATGTTTGTCAGCTTGGTGTCATAGTTTCAGTGCGATTTTCTAGCTTATACTCTATCTCTATTCTATTCTATTCTATTTACAATGGAATAACGCCATGCCATTCCAGCATCTATAATTTTCAAAAATTTGGTGGTGTTGTGGATCATTTTGTTGTCGTGTGTGGTAATTTATCTTCTTATGAGGAGAAGTGCTCAATAATGCCCTTGCCATCAACTGCCTCTTGGGCCAAGAAACCTGCAGCCGCAAGCATGGCAAGACGTCCATTCTGAAGCTCCTTGGTAATCAAAACATTAAGCTCCTCAGGATCCTCGGGCTTCAAGCCAAGGGGATCAAATCCAATATCACCAGGGTAGTAGTCAGAGTTCAATGCACCTGCCTGGTCGAACTTCACATCGGCGGGGTCAACCCAGCCAGTCTTGGCACGCTGCAGCTCAGCGAAGCCGATTCCGGCAATGATGAGGGCATCCCAGCCTCCGGGAACCTGACCTGGGTGAGAGATGGCAGGGCCAGAGATGGATGCATCGAAGAGGAAGGATGATCCCTCAACAGCTTCGCCGACGAAGAATCCAACAACGGCAAGCATGGCAACACGTCCGTGGGTGATCTCGGCCTCACGGTAACGCTTGAGGGTGGCCTCGTCAGCCTTCTCAGCAAATCCAAGAGGATCGAAGAAGCCCATGGGAGCGATAGCACCGGGAAGATCGGCGGCGGTGAATGCATTGAGGCTGGTGGAGCGAGCGCCGGTTTGAGCAGGGGCGAAGGCAGCGGCATAGCCCGCAAGGGTGGAAATAAGAGCAAGCTTCATCATTTTGATTGTTGTTGCGTTGTAGAGAGATGTTGTAATGATTAGTGAATCGATTTTATGAGAGGTAGGTGAAGGACATCGGAATGCTTTTCAAACAAAGTTGACACGACGTGTTTGTGGCTGCATTGCATGATGTGTTGCTTGGACAGTCACAAAAGCATGTGAGGTGGATAGATCGAAGCTTCGTCTTTGATTCTACATAATTGTTGAAAGCAAGTCATTCAGTTTTCATTAGTCAAAATATTTGAGATCTCTCACGAAGCTATCAAAACAGGACTTGCTGCCGACCTCATCGACGCAGAGAAATTGAACACGCTGTGCAACATGCAACACATCATATCTACGATAAGTATCTTACAGCTGCGTTGCTTTTATTAATGTATGCTGCACAACACCTCAACAAGGGAACAAGCGAACCACCTCACACTTACTGAGCAGTATCTTGGTTGCCATAGGTTGCCACCACAGAGGGTACCATACCGAAGAGCGGTGACAGTAGTGTGTTGGGTAGCGGTAATAATGACTCCTACATAAGATAAGCGGGTTTTATGTTGTAGGCGCAAAGCTGTAAGAAGATGGCAATTCAGAAGGAACGGAGGTGAACACAACAGTCGGAGATGACGAAGTATTGACAACGTAGTGGCAAAAATCTCGAGGTTTTGTATGTAATGATAGGGCCTCATGAGCGCGTGTATCCAGATGACGTACGTCGCAGCTGATGTCGACACAGAATTTTGACGGGCAAAATAATGCTGCTATATTTCGTACTCCAGATGTTGACGACGATCATCCGACAATCCTACTACTACATTTTTTGAGTGGAAGTAGCTTAGGTTTTAGTTCAGATGTCAGTTCATCAGTTCAATGCTCTTGAGAAGGAGAATGCCGCCGAGGTTTTATTTCAAGAGGTAACGATAAAGCAACGCAGTAAGTGAAATTGAAGTGGAATTGATGAAGCAAGAGTTGTTAAAAGAACTTTAAGCTGCCACACACAAGCGGGACAAAACGCGGAGGGGATTGATAGAGTTGAAGACCTACGGAAACGTATCGTTGAGAGATCACAACGTATGTAGTGCAAACAAAGTAAAGAGTGAAGCCAAGCAGCAAGAGTTACATGCTCAATTGAAATTATCACGACTGCAGCAGCAGCAGCAGCAGCTAACGCAAAATCAACAAGAATCCTCCAGTCTCAAGTGCAAAGATACAGATGAAAAGGTTGTTGGCGTACAAAGGCGTTTGGAAACTATGCAAGTACTCGCAAAGCATCGTTTAGAACGTTTCAAGATCATTAGAAGCAAGGAGAATGCCGAGGTCCTGCTCCAAGAGGAAATGATAAAGCAACGAAAAATAAGCTTCAATAAAAAGAGGTCAACATTCCGGGAGGAACAACGTGAACGGAAGCTGATTGCTAAACAGGAACAAGAATTAAAGATGATGAGAGAGCGAGGGCTTCAACTCGAAAGATTGTCTACGCTTGCTATGAGCTGCCCTTACCAAAAGACGATTACTGATCTACAACCAGACACAAACTAAAGTACCAATGCACGTCACCACGACTCCTTCGCATTTAACCATATTAATGATTCACTCGTTACTTCACAACAAGCCATGACATGAATTGAGTATTATATACACTTGGATGAGTAGATCCCTGTCTGAGTCTGAGTGGATCATGCTACTTCTTGTGAGTAAAGCAGCTGACACGATTTGAGCTCATCCATGCGAGTAGAAAGAATAGATAAGTAATATTTCGATGAGAATGTTTGTCAGCTTGGTGTCATAGTTTCAGTGCGATTTTCTAGCTTATACTCTATCTCTATTCTATTCTATTCTATTTACAATGGAATAACGCCATGCCATTCCAGCATCTATAATTTTCAAAAATTTGGTGGTGTTGTGGATCATTTTGTTGTCGTGTGTGGTAATTTATCTTCTTATGAGGAGAAGTGCTCAATAATGCCCTTGCCATCAACTGCCTCTTGGGCCAAGAAACCTGCAGCCGCAAGCATGGCAAGACGTCCATTCTGAAGCTCCTTGGTAATCAAAACATTAAGCTCCTCAGGATCCTCGGGCTTCAAGCCAAGGGGATCAAATCCAATATCACCAGGGTAGTAGTCAGAGTTCAATGCACCTGCCTGGTCGAACTTCACATCGGCGGGGTCAACCCAGCCAGTCTTGGCACGCTGCAGCTCAGCGAAGCCGATTCCGGCAATGATGAGGGCATCCCAGCCTCCGGGAACCTGACCTGGGTGAGAGATGGCAGGGCCAGAGATGGATGCATCGAAGAGGAAGGATGATCCCTCAACAGCTTCGCCGACGAAGAATCCAACAACGGCAAGCATGGCAACACGTCCGTGGGTGATCTCGGCCTCACGGTAACGCTTGAGGGTGGCCTCGTCAGCCTTCTCAGCAAATCCAAGAGGATCGAAGAAGCCCATGGGAGCGATAGCACCGGGAAGATCGGCGGCGGTGAATGCATTGAGGCTGGTGGAGCGAGCGCCGGTTTGAGCAGGGGCGAAGGCAGCGGCAGAGCCGGCAAGGGTGGAAATAAGAGCAAGCTTCATCATTTTGATTGTTGTTGCGTTGTAGAGAGATGTTGTAATGATTAGTGAATCGATTTTATGAGAGGTAGGTGAAGGACATCGGAATGCTTTTCAAACAAAGTTGACACGACGTGTTTGTGGCTGCATTGCATGATGTGTTGCTTGGACAGTCACAAAAGCATGTGAGGTGGATAGATCGAAGCTTCGTCTTTGATTCTACATAATTGTTGAAAGCAAGTCATTCAGTTTTCATTAGTCAAAATATTTGAGATCTCTCACGAAGCTATCAAAACAGGACTTGCTGCCGACCTCATCGACGCAGAGAAATTGAACACGCTGTGCAACACATCATATCTACGATAAGTATCTTACAGCTGCGTTGCTTTTATTAATGTATGCTGCACAACACCTCAACAAGGGAACAAGCGAACCACCTCACACTTACTGAGCAGTATCTTGGTTGCCATAGGTTGCCACCACAGAGGGTACCATACCGAAGAGCGGTGACAGTAGTGTGTTGGGTAGCGGTAATAATGACTCCTACATAAGATAAGCGGGTTTTATGTTGTAGGCGCAAAGCTGTAAGAAGATGGCAATTCAGAAGGAACGGAGGTGAACACAACAGTCGGAGATGACGAAGTATTGACAACGTAGTGGCAAAAATCTCGAGGTTTTGTATGTAATGATAGGGCCTCATGAGCGCGTGTATCCAGATGACGTACGTCGCAGCTGATGTCGACACAGAATTTTGACGGGCAAAATAATGCTGCTATATTTCGTACTCCAGATGTTGACGACGATCATCCGACAATCCTACTACTACATTTTTTGAGTGGAAGTAGCCTCGGTTTTAGTTCAGATGTCAGTTCATCAGTTCAATGCTCTTGAGAAGGAGAATGCCGCCGAGGTTTTATTTCAAGAGGTAACGATAAAGCAACGCAGTAAGTGAAATTGAAGTGGAATTGATGAAGCAAGAGTTGTTAAAAGAACTTTAAATTCACTGCATGAAGTTGGCATGTCAAGACAATCGCTGCTTAAGATGTGATTAGAAATTCATTACCAAGAACAGAGACTACACTCGATACTTTGTACATTTATTAGCTTATTGCGCAATTAGCATACTCGTTTCTTCGTCAAAATTTAAGCAATAATAATTTGAGATATGTCGTGAATGATTTCTTGTCCAATGAAACCAACTGCTCCGCTAGCAAGTATTGTACTCTTGAAACTCGGAGACGAGGCCATGTCGATGTTACCGTCTTTATTTGATATCGTTTGGAATAGCATGATGGGCAACAGACCGTATAAGAATGGTGTCACGAAAGCTCCGCAAAAGTGCAATGCACACGTTAGATCGGAGCATCCGGTTGCAAGCACTACGGCAGCTGGTGGCGCTACTGCCAACGTTACTGCTGGTACTGAGAATTTGTCCTTGACGGAACAGTATTGGTCGCTTGAGAATGCACTCGATATGATGGATTCGTATTCTTCTGCCAGTGACATGATACACGCGACACACGAGCCAATCAACGCTGAAGCTGAAAATGCCGTCAGGGCAGCACCACCAGCCCCACTTGTTGCCGAGTTATCTAGTCCTCCTCCAAGTGCAGCAAAGCACCAAGCTATGTACACTGCAACTGGAAGAAATGATCCAAGAGCAATAGCCACAGATGATTTTGTTCGGTCAAAATCCAATAGCTTCGTTATGCTCGGCACGATGTTCTGGTATGTGAGACTCGAAAGGATTAATGGAATCGCTGCTGCTGCAGCAGGTCCAAACCCTTCCGGATTTGTTCCTGGAGCGAATAATGTACCCATAGGATCAGAAACATTTGCCAAACTCGGCAATAACAAACTAGCAAAACTTGAAAATAATACAAGTACAGCTGCATTTGCAATCTTCTCGAGGCCATGGTTGGTCTGTGTAAAAGATGCTATTGCGAGGATGGTGGCAAAGCCAGCCGCTACCGTGGTAGGTTCCAAGCCAAAACCAGGTAGAGTATTTGCCACCAAATGTCCCGCATGAGAGATTCCAAATGCCAAAAAGCAACTATTGATCAATAGAGATGCTGCTCCAATCGCATTACCAGCTGCATCTGATTTCATGGCTGCATCGGCAAAGTCTTTGAATGACGAAGGGACTTCACATTCGGATGACTCGTGTAGTTTGATCGCCACATCCGCCAGCAAAAAGCCGGAGATGAGGTTGTATAAGTAGAGACCTATTGACAAGGACAAGCCGTAGAAGATAGATGAAGAAGTGAGCACATATTTTGTGGCGTTACCAATACACATGAAAGGGTGCGCGATAATCATCTTCTCACCTATGAAGAGCGCAGATCCATTCAACAAACCAACACCACCAACAGCCTCAGGAAGCACAAACATAGATGAACCAACAGTGTTGCCAGTGATTAGTAGTGATGCTGATAATACCTTGGTTACTGCTTCGACGGTGTTCGGCCCTACCGTTGGAGTTTCAAACCGGCCCAATAGTGAACCTACTGTGTTGTCAACATTCTCCACACTGTCAAGTGTAGCTGCTAACAGCTCTGTCTTAGGGACTCTCTTCTTATCACTGCTGCTAGTTTTATAAGATGAGTCTACCTGCCCAAGACGACGTGAGCGGCCCTTAATGTCATCGCTTTCTTTTGAGGAAGGTTGCATGTACCGAACTACAGCCTGTGGTATTCTGTTGCCACTTATGTGAACATTCTGGAGGCGATTGGAACTCAAAACTTGATGGAACGCAAAGGATGATTTACAGCATGACGCCAATAGTAATAGTAACCCTGACTTCTTCATTGCTAATAGTAATATAATGTAGCAGAGATTGGCAGTTATTATGGGTTCATCGGCATGCAGTTTTGATAGTTAGTTCCCGGCGAGCCGCATTTATTTTGTTCTGTGAGCAAAACAACCGGAAGATGTCAAGAGATCGGAACACCTCATCGGCCGAAGAACTTCAAAAGTGCTGGAAGTTTCTGGCCAAAAGAGCAAAAGGGCAAATGGCTTCAAAGCTTCGTTATTGAAGTAGTCTACTCACTCATTTGTCTAAAAGAATTCCTTAATAACGAAGCTTGATCGGGATAATTCAGACGGCAATCTTTCCTCCCATCTCCAATCTCCAACTCTCATCTCAAAGCTAGGCTCGCTTCGTACTTACAGGCGTGCTGGGATAGGGGGCGCTTTTCATGGTGTGTTGTGGGCGGCGCCCACGTGAGTCCACAAATACACAACATCGGGTATAAAGAGCTCAAAGTACCCAATCATTAACCATACATATATCGAACGAAAATCCCCAATCCCAATTTTCCCTTTCCAGCTCCAGCCTCCAGCCTCTCCTCAAACCATGGGGTGTTGTGGGCACGCCACCGCGCCCTCTATCCCGTTTGCCTACAAGCAGCAGTCTCAAGCGCAGGAGGTGTGGCTTGTTAATTATGTGGTTGTGGGTTGATGATCGTTGTTGTAGGTTGTTGTGTCTTTTATTATGCATTGGGCATTGCGATAGATTGCGATTGGGCAACAGCAGCAATTGATATTGGTTAGTGTTGGCATTGTGGTGCAATAGATCAGAAACATAAGCAACAAAAATGATGAGCTCCTCAGCAAAAATTATCTTCGCAATCTCCGCCATCCTCCGCCTGCTCACATCCTTCGCCCCAACAGCTGATTTTCTAACCCAAGCGTTTGGAGTTGGCATCCTACCGGCGATACGAGCATCCATATTGGATCCAGTGCACACATGGGATCATTTAGAAGAGGCATGTTTTCTACTAAACAATAAAGTATCAATATGGGGAGGTTATGATGAGTACAGATCAGGCTACCGTGCCATCTACGCACCCGGCTCAAGAATTGTGGCTCCTCCATTGGTTGTTGCATTTTTAGGAGAATTGTTTGCTCCTTTCAAATCATCAAGTACATTACTTTGGATATTGCAGAAGCTGATGATGCTTGTCGCAGATGTCATAGGTGCATATTGCATTTATCAAATAGGAAAACGAGTGTATGAAATGGAAAATGATAGCCATGAGGCAGAAATAGAACGTGATACCAAGATTTGTAAAATGAATCCAAAGCTATCGGTGGTTCCTGAAAAATTACGTCCTGCGCGGGGTTGGATATTTGGACTATCCAACCAGGTGTTGGACGACTTTGTCGTGGACGAAAAGACTTCGGCTGATGTCAATGGCAATACTGCTAATGGAATGGAGCAACAAAGTGGCAAGCATCCTACAAAAAAATCAGATCAGTCGTCATCAAGACAACATTTGAACAGGGAACCAATCTTGACACTCGATCAAGTGCCACTACTCGTATCGCTACTCTACTTTTCAAATCCAGTATCAATGATTGCCAACTGTACAGGATCATTACGAAGTATTTGGGATGCATTGGCGCTAACTTCTCTGTATTACGCAACAAAGCCATCAAGTACAAATACCAAGGAAGGAATACCAATCAAAGTCAATTCAGCATCTAGTACAGCAACATTCTTGGCTCTTGCAACATATGTTGATGTGGGGTATACAATGCTTTTGGTGCCAATTCTGTTGTGGAGAGGAATGTTGAGGGGATATCATCAGCAAACGTCCTCTTTGAAATCTCAATTGAAAAAAAACAATGACTGGAAAGCAGTGCTAAGTTTATACATCTGCTACACGATAGGTTTGCACTATTTGGCTTCTCTACTAGTGGGCGGTGACAGCAATGAATACAAAAATATAATGGTTCAGACAATGCTACCCAACATAGCATTTGTAGATCAAGACCAAAGTGGATCGCTTCCAGGACCATCGATGGGTCTACATTGGTACTTCTTCGTGCAAATGTTCGATCGCTTTCGGTCTTACTTTACAGAATTTGTTGCCGGAGTACCAGCAATGTTTGTCATCCCGTTGACGATTCGCTTGCATCGATATCCATCTGTTTTGGCAGCCACTTGTAATCTACTTTGGGCTATCTTTCGACCGACAACTACAATTCATACTCTCACACTAGGATTGCTACTGGCGATGCTCAATCCTCGGACCATTGCTCGTATGCGCAATTTGTCTCTTATCTCACTATTTGCTATTCCAGTGCCAGTACTATTGTTCATCACATTTCATCGGATGTGGCTTGTTACTGGAAATGGTAATGCAAATTACATCTTCTTCCAGTGCTTCGCTTATGGAATATTTGTTAGTATCATAACACTTGATTTCGTCAGTGCATCGGTCAAGCGAGACAAGGTATTGAGGATGGTGGAAAAGGGCGATACAATTGTGAAAAAGGATGATGATGAAAAGATTGAAGAAAGGCCAAAATCGAACGGTAGCATTTTTGAGACGAATGGCATAGAATCTGAGGGCAATGCTGACATGAATAAGTTGTTTCCAGCTGAACCCCAAGAGGAAGAACTACCCAAAGAGCAACCCAATGTTGTATTTTTATAATGAATTATTTTTATTCAATACAATTACAGTGTATTTATCTCTGTTGGCGACTGTCCATTTAATCGTGATGTAGATCTTGACCGTGGTATGTACCACAAATCCAATGCAATATCCTCGGCGGCTCTAATATTTTCTTCCTTCTCCATCCTCGAATCTCTGCAACTGCGGGATAAACATACTCCAAGAAGTAGTAGGTATGACCAACTATTATTCCAATAGCATCCATCAAAACACCATTCCCCAGCAACATTGAGAAGGTAAGCATTACCCATGGTAGATAAGGGGCATTGAATGTAAACACGCCCAGGAAGCTCATTCGGATATCTTCGTTGCGCCTTCCCCATACGTAAACCATCATGAAGGTTAACGAACTGCCCAAGAAATGCACACTCACAAACGGAGCTACCGCCGTCATGAAGATAACTCCAAACATAATCATCATGACAAAATTTGCCGTACGTCCACGGAAGTCCCCCTCTTCCAACATTCGACAATACCGCACCAAAAAGTACATGTGAAACATGAAATCTATTGAAAACATCCCAAAGAAGAGATATGTTGTGAGCAATCTCCATATTTGCCCTTGGAAGAATATAAGATCAAAGTTAAAGTAGAGGGAGAAGGGGCTGATGATGTCCAAGGCACAGCCTGCGGTTGTTAGGAATGCCCCTGTAAAGTATAGACGGGAAATGACTGGTATATCCATGTACCTGTGTGCATTGTAGAAGTGGTAAAGACGTCAAGTTCGGTTTAGTGAGGTTTCGTTAGTTACATATGAATACGATGGAAATTCCACGGTGTAATGCAGAGAAAACCTACCATGACATGAAATCAAAACCACCGTTGTCAACTCCTCCTGCTGCAACAAAATCCATATTGTGTGATTTGTAGGTTACTTTCTTGATGAGAAATTGCTGTGCTCGTTTTGGTTTCGAAGTGTTAGGTTTGTCGATTCTATTCTTCGGTGTGTGTTTTGTGGGCTGATTTGAAAAATTTCTCCACCCGATTCCGAACTCTAATCTTTTAATCGTAAAAAGTCGTAATTCTAGCTGGCCACGTAGTACGATGGAGCTTTCTCTTAGTGTTACTGCGTTGTTATCGCGGTCTTGTTCTTGATTGAGACGAGTACTTCTATTTTATGGTGACAGGGTTGCTTGCTCGATACGCTGTCAAATGAAAGGCAACCAAGCCAAGTGTAAATAAGCAGGGTTGGCGACGACGGTTCCCGCCAAAATTTTACCTAATAAAAATGCTGAGTACCGTTACCGTCTCGTCGGCAAACTGGAATGCGAAAGTCAGTGCCGGTCCGAACAGGATGATCAGCACTGACCATGCCGCTCAAGGCACGGCAACCATGGTCACCGTTGCCGCCGTTGAATTAGACCAAGTTAATAGCCGTATTATGGGGTGATCGGTGGCTGACGGTTACTATGGATTATTATGTTGGTGTTGAAGCCCTCGCCGCTGCCAAATCCCCTGAGAGAAGGCAGCATGGAGGCAATATTAGACGGTGACGTCCGGCGAGCGCCGCCCACTGCACAATGCTTATTGAACGTCCCAAGGAGCGTTTCTGCTGGATCCAAGCACGATAACACAGACATAATAATCCATAGTAACGATCAGCCACCGATCGGCCGATATTACGGCTATTAACTTGGTCTATTTCAGCGGCGGCAACGTCGACCATGGATGCTGGCACAGAGTGTTAAATTTGAGCTTTCAATGACGGAGATCGGGCGGGCAACCGAGACTCAATGAAGGCAAGCGAGACTCAATTATAGGGATCTCAAAGTCGTAATGACAATACTACTTAGGTAACTTCGATGCCGTTTCTGGATCACTGCGGATAATAGGAGCGATACATCGGAACTTGTGAAGAATCGCTAAATTCGAATACCGGTTAGCGGACTAGGAAGCACCGTGTGCTCTAGAATAGAGAGAAGTTCAAGCAGATACATAGGTGCATCAAACTCGGAAGTCACAGTATCTTTGGCTCTCCCAAAACTTCACGGCGTAAGTTTGGAGGGCGATTATTAGTATGAACATTCGGCACTATTGTGCACTGTGCAACGTGCACCGTGTGCTATTTATAGAGCACATAGTGTCGAGAAGACTGAAGCAGGTAAATAGACGAATGCACGCCAGCGAAATGAGTAGGAAGTCACAGGTATCTTTGATTTTGATTTTCGAAAGCCGACCCCATGCCTGCAAGATGCAGGCGATGGGGTCGGCGGCAGATTTGTCTCAATACTCATTAAATGCTGCTAGCTGTTAAAAGGTACTAAAATCCTTTCTTTGCATTGCCCTGGCCGTATCATAGCTGTGCGTGGAGGATTGCCTTATTCGATCAATCTTCTTTCTCATGATTTGATCATCTCATGATTTGATCAATTAATTGTACGATAGCGCTAAAACGAATCGCTGTAATTCTGTTTGTGCTGAAATCTTCGCAGTTAGTGGACTCGAAAGTTGTAAGAAAGACTAATAATTGCGTAGTATCAAATCATCTTCTTCTTGAATCTTTCCATCACTTTCCACTTCCTCTCGATGATCATTCTCATCCTCTGAGCAAGGCGAGCATTCCGTTCCTCTTCCTCTTGAGCTATTCGAGCAATCTCTTCAACTCTGGCATGTCTTCCTCTCAACGAGGTCCTGCAGACACTTCCTGTCGGGCAAGCTGGATTACGCCTGCCTTCAGTTTCTAATTTATTCCACGCGGCATTGGCATGATCATCAGTTCGATAGACTTCCGTTCCTCCAATGGTTGTATAATATTTTGACATTGCGTTTCGAGCTCCAAAAGCACGGCCAAAATCTTAATGTGCATACTATGTCGTCAAATCCTAGGAGGCAAGTGATAATGATACATTTGATTAAAATTGAAGCAAAACGATTCACACGGCAATCTTCTCCGCTTTGTCGACTGAGGCCACTTTCGATTGAGTCAAACAGTGAACCACGAACGATTGAACATCGAAAGTGCGAGTCTCATTGGGTGCGAGTGGCGATCTTGTCAATCGAACGAACATAAAGTGATGGAAAGGAGCAAGAGTTTTGGAAGGTTGCCTCCCCCCTAAGTAAATAGAGTCCCGCAATTCGGAAATTACCCCCTTTAAGGATTTCCCGCAATTTCTCAAAACGAATTCGAACGAATGTGAACAACCCTGGATTCTTGAGTATTCGTTTTTGTTCTTGGCGCTTCACGGGTCCCTCCCCGTTCGCGATTATTGTGAGTGCCTTTCGAAAGAATCAGGGAAATGGTGTGGCATTCCAACGAGATGGTAAATTGATTTTGAAATTTCACAAAACGACGCCAACCCTGCTTATTTACCCTTGAAGGCAACGGCATCAAGTCGAAGTCAATCAAAGGAATTTCATTGAAATTGAGACATCCATCTTTTTAAAGAGACATAAAATGACCATCATTGCTCACCTCTCACCTTTTCAAAACTTGCCGCCGATAAACTTGCTGCCGACACACAAGATGTGCTCATTGCATCGATGAAAAAATACCATCGCCAACAAAGTTCACGTTCTTCCACATTGACGGACACCGTGTGGTAGCTTCTGATCGACTTTCTTTGAGGGCACCAAGTTTTGTGTATTGAGCAGCGCAACGGCCCGCCGCTTGAAGAGCAAAAGCTATAATAGCAGCGCTCAACATTGCATTGGTCAAAATGTACGTCAATACTACCACACCCGAGAGGAGGAAGAACTCTTCTCATTCCTATCATGATCCGAGTCCAACACTAAAATTGCGTCAGGATGAAGTAATGGATGAATCTCGATATTCTGCCAGTACTCCTCAGCATAGATACGAAGAAATGGATTATAGAATCCATCGCAGCATTGAAGATCCATACAGTCAGCAGTATAGCGATGTGTCTGATGGCGAAGAGCAATACAACATGATACGTGATCAACCAGTGCCATCGACCCAGTCCTCTACATCCTCTTTGGAGGTGTCTGTTCAAAATCCTACTCAATTGTTTCAATTCATGAATAGCCATCGTTGGGCGCAGGCTATCAAGCATCTTCAAAATCATCCAACAGATGCTTCTGTTTGGATTAATTCTCCGTCACATAGGAATCTACCTTTGCATCTAGCATGTATTATGCTAGCTTCATCTGGCAAAGGGGTGCCACCGCCGCCTCCACTCCACTTTATGGAAGCACTCATTCATGCGTTCCCTGATGCAGCAGCCGAGAAAAATAACGAGGGAAGACTTCCTTTACATCTGGCATCAGAATGTGTTGACATTACTTCGAGGTATTTAGAATCGGAAGGGATCCTATTGCTGCTATCGAAAGCATACCCCGCAGGCTTGACAGAAAAGGATGAAGAGGGAAGGGTACCGTTGCAAATATTAGAAGAGAGAGGTGCAGTTGCTGGTGGTAAGATGGGAAAGTCTGGTGTAATTAGGTACATGAAGTCATTGACGAAAGGAAGAAGCAGGGATGAATCTGCGTCAGACAAACATCTTGATGATAACTACAGTGACGACAGCCTTAATGGCTTTGTAACTCCAAAGAAAATACAAACTCCCAGAACATCAAAGTCAGATAACAAACGCAACAGCGAATCCAGGTCAGCTCCCATGAGTGCTCGCCACTCCCGAAGCGCTACTCAATCGCCTTCAACTTCGCCATATCGTGGATACGACCTGCTTGCAACTCCGACAACAAATCATCATGGGTACGATCTGATATCAACACCTACAAATAATAGCTTTCATGCTGAATCGCCAAGGTCACGCATCAAAACTCCACGTACAAGAGATTTGTCAACCGCTGAAGACTTGAGGCATATTCACGCGAGCCCTCGTCCTTCTGAGTATGTGCTAATGTCTCCACCACGAGTAGCAGCATCTCCACATTCTTCTAAGCGCACACCGTCACACGGTAATCACAGCAACAACGCATTGGAAGCTAGGCTTCAGGTTATGGAAGCGAAATATGCACAGCTGCAAAGAGAGTTTGACAACCTCAATACAATTCATTCAGACACGGTATTTGAATTGAAAGAGCAAACGAAAAAAGCGGAAGAAAGTCAGTATATGGTTGACGTTATGAAAGAAAGTGGAGAGAGTCGGATTCGATTAAACAGTGAGTTGAATTCCAGATATGCACAGCTACAAAATGAGTTTGATAGTCTCAACGCAATTCATTCTGAAACTGTGACAGAATTGAAAGAACAAACGAAAAGAGCTCAAGAAAATCAGTGCAAAATTGAATTACTGAGTGAAAGTGAAAGAAGTCAGATAAGATTGAACAACGAATTGAAAGAAAGCAACATTGAACTTGAGGCAAAATTATCACATCATATGAAGGTTCAAGCAGAGCTGAAGGAAGAATTGAAGGAAAAAACGACGCAGCAGTCATCTCTTTTGGAGCAGCTCTTGAAAAAGTTGGACAACGCTGAAGAGAGAGTCAGTCAAGAAAAGTCTGCGTTGGTCGCCAAAGAAATAGATGACTTTTCAGCAAAGAATACACTTCTGAGAGAAGTAGCTGTGGAAGCTATTCAAACTGTTGGGGCCCTACAGAAGGAAATGAAAATGTCGAAAAGTAAGATGTTTGCACAATTGAGTGAACTCGAACAACTTCTTGAGGCTACTAACTTGTCGCCGAAGTCAATGAGAGCCTCGTCTCAACAGCGAAATAGTCACTTGAAGGCAACCGACGCACTGAAAATGCTGCACCCTATCATTCAGGATGCTCAGGAAATGCAGAAAGATGTAACCAGCAAAGTGCAGAAGTTGCTTCAGTCCTGCAACACAACAACGAGACTCATAGATGGCATCACGGATATACCTCAAAATGACTTCGATTTTGAAGGGACGCTGCAGGCCCTTGCTCAAGTCATGAGTACTAATATTCGCGTGGCTCAAAGCTTCGATACTACCTTGGTAGACATAGAAAAGATGTTGGTAACTGTAGCTTCGGTTACGAAGCAATCACCGGTTGAGAGCGATGTGATTGTCCCATACGATGGTGGTAATGACAACACAAATGCGCTTCTAGAAGTGGTGGAAGTAACGCGAAAGACATCGAAGAAGCTTGAAAGTCTAGGCAGGACAATTTCACAATTGAACTTTAGTGAGGTGAATTTGAAGGAGGAAGACATGAAAAAGTGTATCATGGCGGCCGATGAGATTACAAAAGTGTTTCAGCTCTCACTTGATCATTTGACAAAGGATACAACAAAAATAAGAGCCATTGCAGATGCTGCAATCAATGCAAAAAGATGTATAGCATGAGTAATAAATACAAAGTTAATCAGATTAGATGTAATATGTATATATATATATATATTATGGAAGTAAGTAGTTTATCTATGTCTCTAGACTTTCGTCACAATAACATGAGCACCTCCAGCGGCTGTGAGAAGCTTAATCCTTTGGCTAGTAGGAGGACCTACCACTTTCACGCCAGTTGCAGGTCTCCATGTAAAGCAGCAATCACTGCTTTCAAATCCCAAATTACCGTGCTCGTTCCACCCGCAGCAGTAAATCTTTTCCTCTGTATCAACAATGAGAGAAGATTCTGCGCCGCAGCATATTGAAGTAACTTCAATATCACCATTGTTCGGTTTTAACAGCTGAGGTTCATCTACGAACTTCTCCGTGGACTTGTATCCTAATTGTCCTCTCTCGTTCCTGCCCCAACCAAACAGAGTAATTGTATTTGAATCTGCCTTCTTCACAGCGGCAATCGTATGAGACCACCCACTATGAATCTGCACGCATCCAGAATTAGGCAGTCCTAAAATCCCAGAAACAAGCTCTGGCACTGCGGATCTTGATGCATTGCTGCGTCCAAGCTGGCCGTACTTGCTATCCCCAATTGTCCAAACACGTCCAATTCCATCCAAAATGACAGTGTGACGTCTCCCGCACGACACTTGCTTTAGTGGAACGCCGTCATCTGGACGCCACCTTCCTACCTTGGAAGTGGAGCCATCGCTTGGTATTGTCAAGCTCTGACCGAATCGTCCACAACCCCAAGTTACCAACTCTCCATCTTTTGTAATTGCAGCTGAATGAAATAGGCCCGCAGCCACATCTACAAAAGAATCTTCTGATAAGTCGATAGGTGTCATTGGTGTATGTATTGATGTACTCGTTGAAGAGGTCCCATCAACTTGACCTCGCCCATTCTCTCCAAAGCAAAATAATTTCCCCGTTTCTTTTTCAATCAAGATTGTATGGTTATGACCCAGACTGACGTGCTCCACTTTGATGTTTTGAAGAGGGCGCACCACATTCTCCGAAAAGGGCAGGTCTTTGTCATTTGATATTGTGTTGGATGTGCGTCCAAGTTGACCAGACTCATTCCATCCCCACAAGTAAAGCTCTCCCGTATGTGACAACAGTGCAGAATGACCTCCTCCGGCATGCAGAGATTTTGGCAACAGCTCCACACAATCATTACTCCGAGGAGCAACAAGGAGCATTTCCACTAATTCATGTCTTTCCTCTACGCTCGCATTATCTGAGTTCAGCAGAAGTTGATTGTGTTCATTCGATCCAGTGCCAAATAAAAAGAAGGGCATGTAATCTGTCTGCAACAATTTGCACATGTGTGCCAATTTTTCAGTCACTTCATCACCCGAATGATCTGCAAGTGCAGCAGCAGCTGCTGGTGAGTGATTAGCCGCATGAGTTAAGAATGAGTGAAGTTGCAACAAATAGAAATCATTTGGACCTGAAGGTCCTCTCGCAACGCTCATCACAGCTGCAGCGAGGGGTAAGTCAAATAACACTCGTTTCCAAAAAGCTGGATTTTCACTTGTACCACGATAAAGCAGTGCTTTGAATTTCTCTCCGGTATCATCTTCAATTACGTCAATTGTATCTCTTGCATAGCCACCCTTTTCTCTGAAATCGAGTTCCGCTAAGCAATCTTGAACTAATTCTTTATCAACTGTATAAATCAATCCTTCCGTCATCGATTGGTGCTCCTCCTCCCCTCCAGCATCAGTATGTGATTGTAACTCGGCATATTCTTCGTCGCTTAATAACGTGCACACTATTCCATTGAATTCAGTGTCACCTCTATGATCAGCGCTGCGTTGCGCCCAACAACGACGATAGCCAATAGCTCTACCTGGCGCAGTTGTTACTTTTCGTTTTGGTCGATCATTATTTGATGATGATGTTGTTGTTGTTGCTGCTGCTGCGTCATGATCGTGCTCATCTTGTTCGATATTGGCCAAGGATAAGACGCCATCAGCTCCTGGATGCCAACATAAACTACCATATCCAAATATCTTCAATTTGTCACCATTACAAGCAAGAAGTTCATCAATTGTTAACGTCTCAGCTGAGTGGTCAGGGACAACTCCGCCTTTGAAGGTTTGAGTGTCAGGACACCATACTGGTGACGCCATGATCCTACTCTCGGTGATACGTGGTCGAAAGTTGTTGTTCGTGCTGGTGAAGAATGCTGTCGCTGCTGGTGGCAAGGCAAAGAAGGAGAGGAAGAAGAAGAATCTTCTATTATGCAGCATGGGTAAAAAATAGTATAGAGCCTCGATCACTTCAAAAGCTGCACAGTGCTATTACACATCATCATAATACCACGCCACTCTATCTACTCAGCTCACGAGTGCCATGATCGTGCGTGATGGCGGGCGTCACCGAAGCCGAAGTTCACTTCGGTGTTGGCTATAGTGAAAAGAAAGATAGAAGTCGAAGTTATGTGTCGCAGTGACACTCAGAAGAGAAAAGGTAGATATGGTCGGAAGCTGCCCTTGCGTGCAAGTACTTACTTTAGAGCTTTTGATGTGCCTGCATGCAGTGACATGAAAACTGAGAAGCATCAACAGTACACATCATACTCCTCTTTATCACTAATCACATACACATTACATTGTTGAAGCGGCAGCGAGAGAGGAGTAGATGTAATTACTTCTATGTAGATACTTTGAATCTGTTGAGGTTTGAATGCTACATCACTTCCTACGATAATACATAAAAAGTCAATCAAAACAATTATACTAATTTAGTATTTTTCACACGTCAAACAATGTCAAGTCGCAACAACATTTCCTTGTCGCTCGTCTCTTACGCGAAGAGTTGAACATAAAGATCTTCAGAATTGTAAAGTGAATCGGCGGGGAAGTTCTTATGCATTGGAAGAACCTTATCCATTTCTGGACCATCGCTAATACCAAACCATTGAGCAGTGCCATACCACATAGCATCCCATGGATACGTTGGAATCATTCTGCCACGGCTGAGAGCGAGTGGGTTGCTTGAAGATTGTGTAAAGTCATCTGGATACAAACCTCGAACCTGGCCCCCGTTCAAGGCCCCTCCCATATGGAAGTGATGAGCTCCCCACGCGTGGTCACTTCCATCTCCAGTATTTGGGTCAAGAGTGCGGGCAAACTCAGAGAACTGAACTAAAGTGATAGAATCCCACAGCTCTTGCGCCTTGACTTCAGCAACAAATGCTGTGAGAGCATCGTTGAGCTCAGTAAAGCGGTTCGCCACGTTGACTTGCATATTTGCATGTGTGTCATAACCACCCTGACTAACATAAAACATATCTCTCACCACACCACGGCTCTCCCTCGTCAACATCAACTCAGCAACCATTTTGAATTGAGCCCCAAGCCCTCCGGAGGGGAAGGCCGTCTCGACGGCAACTTGATCAAGTTCCGTTTTCAGTAGATCATGGCTTTGCATTGATCGGAGAAGCTTATCTGACCAAGTTTCTCCAAAGAAGCCACTGTCCTTTGTCGTTGCATTGTTGATTTCCTTTACTACCTCATTCATGTTAGAGATTGAAGGGCTCTTGTTGAAATCGGGCAGACCACTACTGCTGAGAATGAAAGGAGCAACACCTCCTGGCTCGCCAATGTTGAGGATTTGGGTACCAGAGATACTGAATACATTCGTAGGTATATCCTTGCTGATGAAAACATCTGCAATCCTTCCAAAAACACCCGTCCCAACGAACACGTCGAAGATATCCTCCTTCTTCGTTTCGCGTGACATGTCATTGTGCGCGAACAGCTGCACTGGAGTCTCTTGTCTGTAGTTAGACACATCCACTGGCTTTGCCATGAGACCAGCATTCGCGATAAAAGCAGCTTCTGAGGCATTGTATAAGTCTTGTAGTATAGGAAGATTGGGATGGATGCCAAATTTGGAACAAGGTTGAGAGGGGTTGTTGCCTTCAATCACTAGCATGTCGTCAAAATTCAGCCCAATCCCTTCAGATTGACTATTCTTGCCACGGATGGCCCTGAATCTTTCGTAAACATCGATAGGCTCACAGGTATGAGGAGCAAGCATATGGTAACTATCGGTCCCACCTGCTAGATAGAGATAAACTATAGCCTTGTACGGCTCGGTGCTGCTCGACCCGCCAGAATTGCCCACAGGACGAGCTTCGCCACTCTTTTGCACGGTATTAGTGCTATGAAACTCACTAGAGAAGACAACGAGTTGTTGGATGCAACGGTACTGTGAAGCAGCATCTGGTTCGGACGAACACGCTGCCTCGATTGTAGCTCTATTGTCCTGGCTAAGGCGGCCAGCAGTGAGTAAAAGACTGACTTCCGACACCATCTCTGTGACATTTGTTAAAGCTGTGATACGACCCAAATGCCCAATAGATCGTTCATAAAGGCCGTTGTCTGCGGACGAAAAGAAAGGAAACAATTACAAAGATACGTTACGTCAGACAACCAGGTGATTATGGCAGGCTCAATAACACATTAGTTCCATAGTCGTAGTTTCGTACTCACCTGAGCATCCTTTAAATCCCGGGTACATTGCGAATCCACTGTTACAGTCAGACAGACCATATTTGATCATACTAATCATTCCATTCTGAATGCCAATGATCTTCGGCATGTCAAGAATTGTGGCCTCTGGAGCAACTAGCTGTGCAGATAAAGCGGGTCCAGCCTCAGGGATGAACTCTGGCAAAAAGAAAGAAAAAACAGAAGGGAAGTCATGGGGAGCTTGCCCAATCTTTTCATCTAATCTGAACATGCGGACGTTGTAGTTGTCTGCCAAAGGAGGGCCATCCAAACCTTCAGTCGGAAGAGTATTTGAAAACTCCATACTTCGTAAGAGGTTCATAACCATTAAAATAGGCTCGCGGAGGGATCCAAATGCAGGGTCTTCGTAGAGAGCAGGGTCTGTTGCTTCCCGGTCCAGTACAACACACGCTGATAACGCTGCCAGGGATCCATACTTGCCGTCGCCAAAGACTTCGTTGCCAGATACGTAAACACCTGTCTTGAAAGCTTGAACGCACGTTTCGACATATCTTGGGCTGGGGTTAGAAACTCCAAAACGTTGAAGTATGCGGGTTGTTAAGAAGGGCGCCACGTTGTCGTGATAGACAAGATGCTCAAGCAAGGCATCCGTTTCATATTCAGCATCAATAATATTTTGTTCAGAATAGCCGTTCTCCTCACCAATGATAGCTGTGCACAAGGAAGCGATGGATTGAAATAGTTAGGTATTATTTTTGGGAACGAGAACATATCATGAAATTGGGCAAAATGGGCATCTTACCAACAAAATGGGGTGGATTTCGAAATGATTTTGTGGACGATGGCGTTGTTGGAATTCCCTCAATCTTTAGGTAGTCGATGTTTGGTGCGTTATCATTGCCGGAAGGGACCTTTACTTTGATGGTATTAAACCCTTGGTTTAGATCAACTTGTAACCCTTCAGTAAGTCTCCAGGCATCACTGAAGCTTCCAGTTGGGAGAAATTTCATGTTGGCAATGTCGTTGGGATCGACACAAAAGTCAGCGCTTGATAGATTGTTGCAGCCAGGGAAAGCTGAACCTCCTTTGTTCACTTGGAAGCAAAACAGGCCGTCAGCGCAGTGCTCGTCAATGTCACAATCGCCCTGGCATCTGGTCAGAGGTACAAAATCAGGGTCACTTTGGGGGTCGCCGCTGATGTATTCTAGATCAATGATGGGATTAGCATTTGAAAGTTGAAACGTCACGAGTTGATCATTGACGTACACCTCCATTTGTCTGCAAAAGAATGGCAAGGCGAAAGTTAGAAATCACGCCGTATAATGATGTGGCACAAGAGGTGATACGGGCCGTTCCTCCACTCACCTTGTATAGGTGTCTAGCGCATATCTGAAAGACACGATGTATTCTCCGGCGACACCTATATTAACGCCCCACTCCGCAAACGCTTCATCTGTGGAGTCAAAATCAATATACTGCCCATTAGAAGCTGAAAGCGATGAACTATCCTTAATGGTAGCGTTGAGACGAATCATGGCGTTTTCGGCCTCAAGAATTATTGGCGCAAACGACCAGCCGGAAAGAGTAACTTTGGACTCAAGATTTTTCAAGAAGAATGTCCTTCCCTTGTCTTGTACTTCGAATACAGTACTTGTGTCAATGAGTCCATTGACTTTGTGTACAGTTAACCCATTTTCGTACGGCACAGGTACGCTATTGGGTTCAGGGCCAATTGCGCCGAGAAACAGTTTGTCCATGACTTCTGCCTTCTCGAAGTAATCGCCATCATTAAATGCGGCTGACTCAGACACACTTGTTCTGCACACGCAAGAGCCATCGGATTGTGTCTTGCATTGATTAGCGGCACATGAGTTCTCAGGGCTACTTCCAGGGAAGTCACCTCCTTCCCAGAAAACTTTGAACCAGTTCAGAGTTTCATACTCGTCAACTTCAGCAGGAATTCCAAATTTGTCGATCTCGTTTTTATACGGATTGTCGGCGTTGTGCACAATTGCAATGTAGCCCTCCCTGTAATAATGAGCAACGCAAGTGCAAGTCGTTAATGTGAAGTTGTTTGAGTGCAGGCGATGCAGATGATCAGAAGCTTCGACTAAACTGATGAAACAAAAGCAAACTTACTGGTTCACCTTAACCCATATTTCGCAATCATTATTTGTCCAGCTGTATCCCTTCTTCCAGCCATCATTTATAGGAGAGACCTGAGTATCTTCAAACATACAAAGGTCTTTCCCCCCATTAGCTGCACAACGACTCCTTGCAGTACTGTACGTAGTCCTTTCACCTTCATACAAGTATGTCACGCCAGTTACCTTCTGTGCCCTGCGGACTTCTTGGAAGCGTTCTTCGCGGCAGCATGCTTCGGACGCGTGTGCAAGGTTGGGATTGGCACACATCGAACCAAGGTCCTTATAACTTCTTGCACGGATTTGCTTTCCGTCATCATAAAATGCCAGTTGTATGCACGGTCTCTCCTTAAACTCATAGTAGACATCGTTCACTTTCACCATTCGCACAGTATCAATAGAGCATTCAACTGCAGTACAAGTAAGATCATTTTCTAGCTGAACAGTAAGTTCGTATTGGCCGCCGTTGTTCAAAACCTGATATAATGCTGAAGAAGGATCTAACTCAAGCTTTTGTGCGCTGGCTGTGGCATATTGCGAAGGGTCAGTTCTGTATTCAGACATAGGACTGCCTCCACGCAGGGTGTACACAGCGCCCTTCTTGAGGAATGACTGCGGTGGAAGGTCGACACACCTTAGGTATCTATCCCCAAGGAAACCTCCTATCAGGTTGGGCTTTGGAAATGGATCGCGATACGCGGCAATTATTTGCATTGGGTCCAATCTATTATCAGTGCTGCCTGTCCTCCTATCTTCATAATTGCCCCTCACCGGATTTCTGTCAAACGCCGTCCATGCACGCGCAAATGATTCGATGTCTTCGTTTGTGTAGGTTTGCTTCGCCTCGCCAGTTGAGCTATCAAAGACTTGTGTGCCATCTTCATTCAATACGTACAAGCCAATCGTGAATAGCTGCATGCTGCATTGTTGTTCCAAGAAAAGAGATGAGAGTCAGAAAGGTTTGAACAAAGGTTGAGTTTCAAGTGACATATTTCATGCTATGACTTACATTTCTCTGGCATAGTTCTCGTCTGAGGAGGAAGAGGATAGAATGCAGAATACGAATTTTAGAGACAGAAGGTGATAGAAGTGATCTATTCATACTCTTTTAGCGATGCATGCACCTGCACTTACCGGGACTTGAAACTCGCTTCGCTTCCTTTCGATAGATATACTGTCTACTTTTTGACTTCACATATGTTAAATGCTCAGCCATCAGAGGTGAATACGAAACAAGCTTCGTTATATCACCATAGTTTCCAAATGCCTGTTGATAAGATTGAAAGCACATGAAAGCAAGGTGAGAGATTCAGCTTGCAGAGGACAGTACTCACGAACTCGCACACTCAACTTACATTTTTTACAAAGATGTCGTAGAATTTTGCGTAGACTTCCGTATAAGTTAATGAGTCAATATTGTCAGGCACAACAGTGATGATCTGGGAAAGTGCCCAGGCCATACGCTGACGGAGCTGATCTGGAGCCCACAAGCCATTTTCGTACCACACCACATGCCTTTGGTTATCCATGACAGCCGAGCTTGTCACCTGCTCTTCGTTAGAACGGAAATCGAATGGCTCGCGAAGTGATCGGTCATTTTCGACCTCACCATGAGAGCCGCATACAATCGTGCCTGAACCCTCATTTTGAATCGCAGCGGCACCAAAATGCTCAGCAATGCTGTCCGTTTTCAAGTTACTAGGCAAGTCACGGTATGCTATGCTGTTTCCAAGCTTTTTCACAAGCACAATGTTTGGCTCTCCCTTGTTATTATCCCAGCGGTTCATTGGATGCTTGGGGATTTTGCGCTCTGGGACTCCATCGAATGGATAGTCAAGATACCAACCTGGAAAGAAAACGAGAAGAGCCATGAAGAGAGACAACAAATCATTAGTCAAGGTCAGATACTCATGAGCCAAGTCAAATATCAGCTATCTCTTACCTGGGGAGCCGTTCCAGCCCTGTGCCCACTTCTGGATGTTGTATTCTCCTCCAGGATGATTTGAGACCCAACCAGAAAAGTCGTACACATTCTTGTGGTCTATGTGTACATGAGTGTAACAATCTTCTCCTACTTGGATTTCCATGCCAAGTGTGTCCACAGTAACATCAGCTACATCGCACCCTAGAACTTTTTCTATATCTTTGAGGAGAGGATTTGGGTCGGTCGAGCTGGCAAATGCATCTGCAAGAGCAATGCTGGTCTGCGTTGTTACTTGAGTCGGCGAAGAACAGATAGTATTTGGCTGTACTTCCCAGCGCGACGCGGTGTTTCCACATGCGTGCTGGTCGACATTTTCCATCTTGAGTCCAATGATTGCATAAACGTATTTATCTCCATGCTCATAGAATGCGGTCACGGTGGTCTCATTCATCTCAAGAATCACCTCACCCAGCTCCCTAGTTGGAGAACATGCCAAGCTAGATGTACTGTAAATACACGTGTCCTCATTCTCGAAGCTGCGAGGAACATTTGCGCCTGAAAAAGATTGATAAAGAATATAAAATGTTAGACGAGATGTGATGTGAGCATGGTGCGATAGAATTGATACTTGGTCGACCGAGATAAGTAACACTTCGTAAATGTACTCACACTTCAACTTTTCACCAGTTTGGATGAAGGCTTCGCCCCCACCATCAATCAACGTGAAGGCTGCCTTATCTTGAGGAAGCGCATTCATCGAAGGTCCGTTTTGCTCGAGCTTAATGGTAGGACTCCACTGCAGCCATTTGCCTTCCGGTGTCCTTGCAAAAACAGGAGAGCGGTATTCTTCGTTGCTCGTGATTGTATCGCAAATGGGATACTTAGTTCTATCAAGTCCGCTAGGTAAAACAAACTCTTGACCCTTCACAAGTGCATAGTCAGACAGATCCGTAGAAGTGTCTTCAAACACTTCACTATTATTCAACATGAAATGAGACAATGGGAGGTGGTTCTCGTATTCATCAAAGTCCAACTTCGGGTTACCGATGTCAAGGACCCTTGTTACGTCTGATACGTTCACTCTCAATATACCGTAGGGGTAGCGATAGAGATCTCCTTCGATAGCGTTGGCGTATGATGGGAAATAAACTGTCTTATTCGTGAAATCAAAACCCCACTCATTCACTATTCCTACCCCATTCTTAGCCACATGGCGCAACCAACCATTTGTCTTCATTAGAAGTGCAGGAGGTTTACCCGTGCGCAAGAAATCAATGTTAGGCCCATTGTTTTGGTCGCGAACGAAGAGCTTAATCGTGTTGAGCCCAGCTGTAAGTGACACTGTAACCATCTCCGAATAGATCCAATACGACCAGCTATCTGAAAATGGAAAGTCGTAGACATCTCTCACAGTGACTCCATTGACAGAGAGAACACACGGACGGTTTCCATTGTAGCTAGAACTTCCTTGTGCGTAACGAAATGAGATGGGAACCTCTACATCCTCGGCAACAGAAATGTTGAATTGAATAAAGTCATCGTAGCCACTCATGTCGTAATACCCATCCCCAGAGAAACCTGCATTGGCGTTGGTATTATTCGCATCTACTAGAGTACCAATATTGGTGGTGACAACGTCCGATAGGGCTTGGTAGATCGTGAAGGTCGAGTTGGAGTCCTCAGGAGCTTGCTCAAACGTGGTGTAAATGTTAGTTCCATCGATGGTGTCCCTTCTATCGTGCCTAATATAAGCGTAATCCCTCCAACGTGAATTGGGATCACAGGGATGATCAGATCTAGCATTTTGAGTCGTCGCGTCCCACTTCGGGTTGGAGTTGCGTCGAAAGTATTCCCTATGAGAACTCATCGGCAAATCCATCTGTTGTCGAACATAAGCTGCCCTATCAAGCCTCTCCAAAGCTGTCACCCACTACCATGCTTTCCATTGCCATGATTTCCGAAAGCATTGGACCAAACGTAGTCATCTCCAAGAAACGAGCAATCTGATGTCTGTCCACCAAAGAATTTGTAAGCTTAGTCATAATGATATAACTTCCACTGCTTGGAGGTGGAAGATCAAATGTACATGCATTTGCATCGCATTGAATTCCAGAGTAAGGCGGAGCCTTGGGACCAGGAGATGGCTCCCAATCATTAGCACTATAAGAACGAGCATATGGGATCAAATCTCCAGACTCAAGCTCGATGAAGATACCACAGAACGATGTAGTCGTCGAACGAGCAAATGATTTAATCCCAGAAGTGAGGGCAACTGACGTTCCATCTTCTGTAGGACAATAAACAGTGCTGTCTGAAGGTGTCGGGTTATTTGTTGGTGGAGATGTCGGATTGGCCGTTGGAGACGCAGTTGGCTGTAAGGAATAATATTTGTTGAGAAGAATTAGTGATATTGCAACGTTGACACTAGGCTAAGTAAACACAAAAAAGGGACTTACATTCGAAGTAGGAACATTTGTAGGAGCTGCAGTTGTAGGTTGTGGAGTTTGCACATTCGTAGGAGGACTCGAAGGAGCAGGGGTCGGCAAGGATGTTGGAACATTCGTAGGCTGATTTGATGGAGCATTTGTAGGAGCTGCAGTTGTAGGTTCTGGAGTTGGCACATTCGTAGGAGGACTCGAAGGAGCAGGGGTCGGATTGGGAGTCGGCAAGGATGTTGGAACATTCGTAGGCTGATTTGATGGAGCATTTGTAGGAGCTGCAGTTGTAGGTTGTGGAGTTTGCACATTCGTAGGAGGACTCGAAGGAGCAGGGGTCGGATTGGGAGTCGGCGCGTTTGTTGGATTGGTTGTTGGCTATTGATTCGTGTAGGAAAAGGGAAAGTTGAGTAAAGAGAAAGAGAATCACTTTTTCATGTAAACTTCATCCAAAGAGATCATGCTCATGCAACTTACCGAGCTTGTAGGCACATCAGTTGGAGGATTTGTGGGCTGAAAATATGATAAGGTAATGCATAATGTGAGGGTGTGATTTTTGTGACGAACATCATAGTAAATTCAAGCAACGATGGAACGGAAACGTCAACGAAAGGAATCGCCACGAGACTAGACTCCTCTTGCCATACAGGCGCATGGAAAATTTTGACGCAATGTATTCCACCCACTGCGTGCAAGGAAGATAGATGACTTCATTGGTATTCAGATCATCTTTAAGTCACTTACCACACCGGTCGGAACATTTGTCGGCAAAGGTGTAGGCGCTTGAGTCGGAGGGCATAAGTTAGGATCACACTCAGAATTCACCAGTCCACTGGAGTTACAGGTTCCACGATTTTGAGGCTTTCCATTGTTCGGCAAACACTGCTCATCCGAAGAACAGGTGCTTCCATTAGTAGGTTGAGTAGTGGGAGCAGAGCAAGTTCCTGGAGATGGCACTAGAGGGCAGTCAGAGTTGGCGTTACAAGAGATTGAAGTATCTTCCGTGCAGAGCCCGCAAGAGGCTGAAACGGGAGGGCTTGATGGAGGAGGTGTTGGATCCACGGGCGAACGAGTCTGTCAGCGTCATCATAATTGTCAAAAACAAAAAGTGAGTAAAGAACGACAAAAGATATAGGTTGCTTAGCGTGAGAGATACTTAAACGCGACAAGGCAAGTAATAATATTATGCACATCACAGCGCATTGAAGCTTACCGGCGCGGGAGTCGGAGGCGGAGTGGGAGGCGGAGGCGAACCAGGGTCTCCCCACTGGTAGTCATTATTTTTGTTACATTTGAGTTTGCCACCGGAGCGCTCGCAATCCCTTTGATTGCTGTTACAAGCATCGACAGGGTGACAAGCACTGGTGCCAATCTCGACACAACATTCAACAAGTTGGCGGTGAACGTCAGTCCAGGCGGCAGACGAAGGCTCCATGAGGGAGGATCCATCAGCGATGACATAGTTGCTCTTTCCAAAGCCAACTACGGAAAGGAGGACGGCGTAGCGTCCGAGGGAGGAGGTGAAGGCCACCATGATTTGTACTTTACGAAGAGGCGACGAAAAAGAGGAAGATGATTGATGTAGGTAATAGAAGCTGTCAAAGTTAGTTTCGAGCACGATATTATGTCGAGGTGATGCCTTTTTAGACACTGCTCTCTCCGTGCTGTGCTTACAGCGGAGTAGGCAGGAGTGCATTGAAAGGCGATAGAGGCAATTCGTAAAACGATTGCATCAAAGAGGATCCGCTAGGATCGATCGTGCGATGACCCTTATGTCCGTGAAACAATACCGCATACAGGACTAATAGATCCCAGTTTTTGGCGACGATTGCACGAATTCCCATATAGAATCGCTAAGATTCTTATGTTCACAAGTAAACTTTGCTTTTTGCAAAACTGCATTGCTCGTGAACCATCAGTCAAGCAGTCATTTTGTGTCTACAGAGAAGACAGGAGAAGACAGGAGAAGACACACCTTTTTGTGACACCTACAAGCTTGCTGGTAATTTTCACTTGCGCTGGATACACTTTCTTGGATACTCCTACATTAACGTCGGGATTTTAAAAATCATTGAATGTCCTTTCTTCAGCAATAATTCGACCTATGCTCTGCTAGTATGTCTTTTGCTGCCTCTGCATAGATATCTCCTATGAATGCGTCAAACAATTCAAGCTCAAGCTACGCTGAGAAAGTTGATTCTATTCTCGCTCTCATCAAGTCATATGAGCAAGATCCGCAGAAGCAACATACTGAAGAAGTTGTAGTCGATAGCAATGCCGCCGACATCGATGCTGCTGCCAACGATAAATCTATTCGTCCGGAATTTTCTCATGCAGCAGAAGTAGCACGTCAAATACAACAACGAGTGAAAGGAATGCGCCTGCAAATTGAATCTGCCAGTGTTCAAATTGAACTCCTTCACGGTCTACGAGCGTCCGAGGAGTCGGACCACACGTCTGCAATGAACACTTTGAAAGAAGAATGGAAGCAGAGATTCAATGATGCAAAGCTAAAGCACGAACATGCGACATGCGAGCAAACTGAAATCATCGAAAGTCTTGCAAAGCAGAATAAAGCATTGAAGAAGGAAGAGGCGTCATTGAAGCTAAGCCTAGAACGCATTGTTAGTCTGGAAAGAGATGCTTGTAAGAAACTGCAAGAAGATGGAGCTAATGAACTTGAAAAAGCAAAATCAAGCTGGCAATACGCTGAAAAGAATGACTTCCGAAAGAGGGAGCAGAAATTGATTCCCAAAATCAAGAGAGAAGCAGCCAAGATGGTGGAGTCGAAGCTACGGAGGCTCTCTGAGAAGCATAATGATGAAATACGAAGTCTGGAGAGAGAGTCGGCAAGAGAGCTACAAAGCTACAAGCTAGAGCTGTACAGAAACTCGCAGAAAATTTGCAAGAATGAAAGACGAAATGTTGAGGCCGCCGAAAAGAGATTGATGGACAACGTTTTATACGGACATGATCAAAAGATTGAAGAAGTTCGATCTGAAAATCGTCAAGAATTGCAGCTTACAAAGCAGGCTCACGAAGACACAATGGAGTCTCTGCGGATACAACACGAAACAGATAAGAAGCGACACTTGGAGCAACACGAAATGGAACTAAGAGAAACCAAGACACTGCTGGAGGCTAGCTTGGCGCAACATAGTTTGAATAATGATCTTGAACTGAAAGCTCTAGAGATCAAATGCGATGAAGAGATAACTCTACGGAAAGGAGCTATCCAAGAGTAAGGCTGTATTGCGTTTACATATGTCCATGATCACTTCCCTTACACATTTCGCGTCCTCTCATACAAAAACTTACCTCCTGTATCTACTCCCAATGACTACTAGGAGCTTCGATAAGTGGAAGATTGAACGAATTGCCAAAATACAAGACGAAGAAGAGAACAAAATTGATTCGGCATATCAAAGAATGGAGAAAGATCTCGAAACAGACATTCTGAGATGCAAACTGGCAAACTCCTCCGACCAAGATACATTGACAACATCAAAAGCATGCTAGCGATGAAAAAAAAAAAAGAGAAGAAAAATAGCCCAAGCCTCTAACCATTTCACAAAGAATAAAATATATATATATAACGACAAAGCCAAGGAAAACTACCGAAAGACACAATAAAAACAACACATATCTGAACATGGCAGCAAAAAGGTAAAACTAATAAGCAATTTGGACTCGAATCTAATCCAACGTATTCGATGCACATGAGCCGCTTCTAGAGGCTCATTATAGTTGTCGGTGATGACGCAAATGTACATTAGAGCTGCTCAGTAGAATAGCTTACGTAATGGCGATGCTACAACGTCGTAGCTGATCTGAGAGGTCCACTTTGAGCCAAATAGCAGCACACCGCATTCAACCACATCGTACCAATCGTCGTCAATATGCGCATGAGCCGCTTCTAGAGGCTCATTATAGTTGTCGGTGATGACGCAAATGTACATTAGAGCTGCTCAGTCGGATAGCTTACGTAATGGTGATGCTACAACGTCGTAGCTGATCTGAGAGTGTCTGAGAGGTCCACTTTGAGCCAAATAGCAGCATCACGCATTCAACCACATCGTACCAATCGTCGTCAATATGCGCATGAGCCGCTTCTAGAGGCTCATTATAGTTGTCGGTGATGACGCAAATGTACATTAGAGCTGCTCAGTCGGATAGCTTACGTAATGGCGATGTTACAACGTCGTAGCTGATCTGAGAGTGTCTGAGAGGTCCACTTTGAGCCAAACAGCAGCACACCGCATTCAACCACATCGTACCAATCGTCATCAATATGCGCATGAGCCGCTTCTAGAGGCTCATTATAGTTGTCGGTGATGACGCAAATGTACATTAGAGCTGCTCAGTCGGATAGCTTACGTAATGGCGATGCTACAACGTCGTAGCTGATTCGAGAGGTCCACTTTGAGCCAAATAGCAGCACACGTTCAACCACATCGTACCAATCGTCGTCAATATGCGCATGAGCCGCTTCTAGAGGCTCATTATAGTTGTCGGTGATGACGCAAATGTACATTAGAGCTGCTCAGTCGGATAGCTTACGTAATGGCGATGTTACAACGTCGTAGCTGATCTGAGAGTGTCTGAGAGGTCCACTTTGAGCCAAATAGCAGCACACCGCATTCAACCACATCGTACCAATCGTCGTCAATATGCGCATGAGCCGCTTCTAGAGGCTCATTATAGTTGTCGGTGATGACGCAAATATACATCAGAGCTGCTCAGTCGGATAGCTTACGTAATGGCGATGTTACAACGTCGTAGCTGATCTGAGAGTGTCTGAGAGGTCCACTTTGAGCCAAATAGCATCACACGTTCAACCACATCGTACCAATCGTCGTCAATATGCGCATGAGCCGCTTCTAGAGGCTCATTATAGTTGTCGGTGATGACGCAAATGTACATTAGAGCTGCTCAGTCGGATAGCTTACGTAATGGCGATGCTACAACGTCGTAGCTGATTCGAGAGGTCCACTTTGAGCCAAATAGCATCACACGTTCAACCACATCGTACCAATCGTCGTCAATATGCGCATGAGCCGCTTCTAGAGGCGCATTATAGTTGTCGGTGATGACGCAAATGTACATTAGAGCTGCTCAGTCGGATAGCTTACGTAATGGCGATGTTACAACGTTGTAGCTGATCTGAGAGTGTCTGAGAGGTCCACTTTGAGCCAAATAGCAGCACACCGCATTCAACCACATCGTACCAATCGTCATCAATATGCGCATGAGCCGCTTCTAGAGGCTCATTATAGTTGACGGTGATGACGCAAATATACATCAGAGCTGCTCAGTCGGATAGCTTACGTAATGGTGATGCTACAACGTCGTAGCTGATCTGAGAGTGTCTGAGAGGTCCACTTTGAGCCAAATAGCAGCACACGTTCAACCACATCGTACCAATCGTCGTCAATATGCGCATGAGCCGCTTCTAGAGGCTCATTATAGTTGTCGGTGATGACGCAAATGTACATTAGAGCTGCTCAGTCGGATAGCTTACGTAATGGCGATGCTACAACGTCGTAGCTGATTCGAGAGGTCCACTTTGAGCCAAATAGCAGCACACGTCCAACCACATCGTACCAATCGTCATCAATATGCGCATGAGCCGCTTCTAGAGGCTCATTATAGTTGTCGGTGATGACGCAAATGTACATTAGAGCTGCTCAGTCGGATAGCTTACGTAATGGCGATGTTACAACGTCGTAGCTGATCTGAGAGTGTCTGAGAGGTCCACTTTGAGCCAAATAGCAGCACACCGCATTCAACCACATCGTACCAATCGTCGTCAATATGCGCATGAGCCGCTTCTAGAGGCTCATTATAGTTGTCGGTGATGACGCAAATGTACATTAGAGCTGCTCAGTCGGATAGCTTATGTAATGGCGATGCTACAACGTCGTAGCTGATCTGAGAGTGTCTGAGAGGTCCACTTTGAGCCAAATAGCAGCACACCGCATTCAACCACATCGTACCAATCGTCATCAATATGCGCATGAGCCGCTTCTAGAGGCTCATTATAGTTGACGGTGATGACGCAAATGTACATCAGAGCTGCTCAGTCGGATAGCTTACGTAATGGCGATGTTACAACGTCGTAGCTGATCTGAGAGTGTCGGAGAGGTCCACTTTGAGCCAAACAGCAGCACACGTTCAACCACATCGTACCAATCGTCGTCAATATGCGCATGAGCCGCTTCTAGAGGCTCATTATAGTTGTCGGTGATGACGCAAATATACATCAGAGCTGCTCAGTCGGATAGCTTACGTAATGGCGATGCTACAACGTCGTAGCTGATCTGAGAGTGTCTGAGAGGTCCACTTTGAGCCAAATAGCATCACACGTTCAACCACATCGTACCAATCGTCGTCAATATGCGCATGAGCCGCTTCTAGAGGCTCATTATAGTTGTCGGTGATGACGCAAATGTACATTAGAGCTGCTCAGTCGGATAGCTTACGTAATGGCGATGCTACAACGTCGTAGCTGATTCGAGAGGTCCACTTTGAGCCAAATAGCATCACACGTTCAACCACATCGTACCAATCGTCGTCAATATGCGCATGAGCCGCTTCTAGAGGCTCATTATAGTTGTCGGTGATGACGCAAATGTACATTAGAGCTGCTCAGTCGGATAGCTTACGTAATGGCGATGTTACAACGTTGTAGCTGATCTGAGAGTGTCTGAGAGGTCCACTTTGAGCCAAATAGCAGCACACCGCATTCAACCACATCGTACCAATCGTCATCAATATGCGCATGAGCCGCTTCTAGAGGCTCATTATAGTTGACGGTGATGACGCAAATATACATCAGAGCTGCTCAGTCGGATAGCTTACGTAATGGTGATGCTACAACGTCGTAGCTGATCTGAGAGTGTCTGAGAGGTCCACTTTGAGCCAAATAGCAGCACACGTTCAACCACATCGTACCAATCGTCGTCAATATGCGCATGAGCCGCTTCTAGAGGCTCATTATAGTTGTCGGTGATGACGCAAATGTACATTAGAGCTGCTCAGTCGGATAGCTTACGTAATGGCGATGCTACAACGTCGTAGCTGATTCGAGAGGTCCACTTTGAGCCAAATAGCAGCACACGTCCAACCACATCGTACCAATCGTCATCAATATGCGCATGAGCCGCTTCTAGAGGCTCATTATAGTTGTCGGTGATGACGCAAATGTACATTAGAGCTGCTCAGTCGGATAGCTTACGTAATGGCGATGTTACAACGTCGTAGCTGATCTGAGAGTGTCTGAGAGGTCCACTTTGAGCCAAATAGCAGCACACCGCATTCAACCACATCGTACCAATCGTCGTCAATATGCGCATGAGCCGCTTCTAGAGGCTCATTATAGTTGTCGGTGATGACGCAAATGTACATTAGAGCTGCTCAGTCGGATAGCTTATGTAATGGCGATGCTACAACGTCGTAGCTGATCTGAGAGTGTCTGAGAGGTCCACTTTGAGCCAAATAGCAGCACACCGCATTCAACCACATCGTACCAATCGTCATCAATATGCGCATGAGCCGCTTCTAGAGGCTCATTATAGTTGACGGTGATGACGCAAATGTACATCAGAGCTGCTCAGTCGGATAGCTTACGTAATGGCGATGTTACAACGTCGTAGCTGATCTGAGAGTGTCGGAGAGGTCCACTTTGAGCCAAACAGCAGCACACGTTCAACCACATCGTACCAATCGTCGTCAATATGCGCATGAGCCGCTTCTAGAGGCTCATTATAGTTGTCGGTGATGACGCAAATATACATCAGAGCTGCTCAGTCGGATAGCTTACGTAATGGCGATGCTACAACGTCGTAGCTGATCTGAGAGTGTCTGAGAGGTCCACTTTGAGCCAAATAGCATCACACGTTCAACCACATCGTACCAATCGTCGTCAATATGCGCATGAGCCGCTTCTAGAGGCTCATTATAGTTGTCGGTGATGACGCAAATGTACATTAGAGCTGCTCAGTCGGATAGCTTACGTAATGGCGATGCTACAACGTCGTAGCTGATTCGAGAGGTCCACTTTGAGCCAAATAGCATCACACGTTCAACCACATCGTACCAATCGTCGTCAATATGCGCATGAGCCGCTTCTAGAGGCTCATTATAGTTGTCGGTGATGACGCAAATGTACATTAGAGCTGCTCAGTCGGATAGCTTATGTAATGGCGATGCTACAACGTCGTAGCTGATCTGAGAGTGTCTGAGAGGTCCACTTTGAGCCAAATAGCAGCACACCGCATTCAACCACATCGTACCAATCGTCATCAATATGCGCATGAGCCGCTTCTAGAGGCTCATTATAGTTGACGGTGATGACGCAAATGTACATCAGAGCTGCTCAGTCGGATAGCTTACGTAATGGCGATGTTACAACGTCGTAGCTGATCTGAGAGTGTCGGAGAGGTCCACTTTGAGCCAAACAGCAGCACACGTTCAACCACATCGTACCAATCGTCGTCAATATGCGCATGAGCCGCTTCTAGAGGCTCATTATAGTTGTCGGTGATGACGCAAATATACATCAGAGCTGCTCAGTCGGATAGCTTACGTAATGGCGATGCTACAACGTCGTAGCTGATCTGAGAGTGTCTGAGAGGTCCACTTTGAGCCAAATAGCATCACACGTTCAACCACATCGTACCAATCGTCGTCAATATGCGCATGAGCCGCTTCTAGAGGCTCATTATAGTTGTCGGTGATGACGCAAATGTACATTAGAGCTGCTCAGTCGGATAGCTTACGTAATGGCGATGCTACAACGTCGTAGCTGATTCGAGAGGTCCACTTTGAGCCAAATAGCAGCACACGTCCAACCACATCGTACCAATCGTCATCAATATGCGCATGAGCCGCTTCTAGAGGCTCATTATAGTTGTCGGTGATGACGCAAATGTACATTAGAGCTGCTCAGTCGGATAGCTTACGTAATGGCGATGTTACAACGTCGTAGCTGATCTGAGAGTGTCTGAGAGGTCCACTTTGAGCCAAATAGCAGCACACCGCATTCAACCACATCGTACCAATCGTCGTCAATATGCGCATGAGCCGCTTCTAGAGGCTCATTATAGTTGTCGGTGATGACGCAAATGTACATTAGAGCTGCTCAGTCGGATAGCTTATGTAATGGCGATGCTACAACGTCGTAGCTGATCTGAGAGTGTCTGAGAGGTCCACTTTGAGCCAAATAGCAGCACACCGCATTCAACCACATCGTACCAATCGTCATCAATATGCGCATGAGCCGCTTCTAGAGGCTCATTATAGTTGACGGTGATGACGCAAATGTACATCAGAGCTGCTCAGTCGGATAGCTTACGTAATGGCGATGTTACAACGTCGTAGCTGATCTGAGAGTGTCGGAGAGGTCCACTTTGAGCCAAATAGCAGCACACGTTCAACCACATCGTACCAATCGTCGTCAATATGCGCATGAGCCGCTTCTAGAGGCTCATTATAGTTGTCGGTGATGACGCAAATGTACATTAGAGCTGCTCAGTCGGATAGCTTACGTAATGGCGATGTTACAACGTCGTAGCTGATCTGAGAGTGTCTGAGAGGTCCACTTTGAGCCAAATAGCAGCACACCGCATTCAACCACATCGTACCAATCGTCGTCAATATGCGCATGAGCCGCTTCTAGAGGCTCATTATAGTTGTCGGTGATGACGCAAATGTACATTAGAGCTGCTCAGTCGGATAGCTTACGTAATGGCGATGCTACAACGTCGTAGCTGATCTGAGAGCCACTTTGAGCCAAACAGCAGCACACCGCATTCAACCACATCGTACCAATCGTCGTCAATATGCGCATGAGCCGCTTCTAGAGGCTCATTATAGTTGTCGGTGATGACGCAAATGTACATTTGAGCTGCTCAGTCGGATAGCTTACGTAATGGCGATGTTACAACGTTGTAGCTGATCTGAGAGTGTCTGAGAGGTTCACTTTGAGCCAAACAGCAGCACACCGCATTCAACCACATCGTACCAATCGTCGTAAATATACGCATGAGCCGCTTCTAGAGGCTCATTATAGTTGTCGGTGATGACGCAAATGTACATTAGAGCTGCTCAGTCGGATAGCTTATGTAATGGCGATGCTACAACGTCGTAGCTGATCTGAGAGCCACTTTGAGCCAAATAGCAGCACACCGCATTCAACCACATCGTACCAATCGTCGTCAATATGCGCATGAGCCGCTTCTAGAGGCTCATTATAGTTGTCGGTGATGACGCAAATGTACATTAGAGCTGCTCAGTTGGATAGCTTACGTAATGGCGATGCTACAACGTCGTAGCTGATCTGAGAGTGTCTGAGAGGTCCACTTTGAGCCATACAGCAGCACACGTTCAACCACATCGTACCAATCGTCGTCAATATGCGCATGAGCCGCTTCTAGAGGCTCATTATAGTTGTCGGTGATGACGCAAATGTACATTAGAGCTGCTCAGTCGGATAGCTTACGTAATGGCGATGCTACAACGTCGTAGCTGATGTGATGACGAAACAATAGCATACGTGTTTCAATGTTCTCACCCGGATATGGCTGCGAAACGTGCTGCATATTTAGCAGCACTCTGCAAGAAAGGACTCCGGAAAAAATCATGAAGAATACTACTCAGAGTTGCGGACTTATTAGAACAATATGCAAACGTGGGCGAGATTCGAACCACATCAGATAACCCGAGGATCCAGGAAGCTTTGGAAGCACTTCGTGACCTCGGGTGGGAGGACTTCTTCTTCAGAGGATATCTGGTAAAAGAATGATATCGAGCATTGGAAAGTACTCATCATGGGGACGCCCACCAGCAGTTTTATCAATTCCAAAAATTGATCTGGTATGAAGTTGCACTATCGGGTGGCATTAGCGAAATATACTAGCTCATGGAACCCAGTCATTTGACAAGCAAATTGAGATTGTGCACATTTATCAGAGCAATTGGTATGGTACAGTCAACATCGAGAGGAGTTGCCGCCAGGCTTTCACCAACGGTGGGCAAAATAGTATTGACGAAATCAGCAGTATGGATTTGGCTACTAGGCGATTGTTGGTGCATCACCTCAAGATAGGCAGGCAAGCGGTCGAGATGCAAGCAGAACAACAGAAGAAAAGTCAACGTACTCTATCGTTCTACTTCAATGCATTCGGCCCACCATTACCGCCACCTCAGCGACAGCGTGTGGCTGATGAAGCCGAGGAACACGCAAATAGAGTAGTATTGTATCGTGAGAATGGACAGCCGAGAATGGACGCAGTCCTCAATGAACTCGAGAAATCGAAGACGTAAACAACCATATGGTTGAACTAATCCTGGTCAGGAGACTATTTAGGTCTTCTGGCTTGGAGTGCGATCTGAGAAACAGCTGTGAAGGCAGTATATGAAGTATCAATACCGACGACACAGCACACATGTTGGTTAGTCATAATTTCGCCCCTAGAGGGCTAATCAGACGTACTTTAAAATTTCTGTTACATTACTATTACATCGTAGTTCGTAGCAGCTCCACATTTTCATTGCGTTTTTGCGCTGTGAATTCTGTAAAGGGTCTTCCATGATACCTTTGATTGCAATTATGATTAGATGTGTTGCTTGGTTTGCGTCCCTCTTGAGATCTAGTTTTTCGTTGGAATTTTATGCTCGATGCAAAGTCGCACATACCCACCATCAGCGTGGGTATTGTATCGACTGCAGGGGCCAGGAAGTCCTGTCTTCAGCAATGTTGTTACACATTGTTGGATGACAGATAGACCGATGTGTGTTTACCCTGTACCGGGAGAAGAGGAAGATGAATGGATGCTCTGCCTTAAGGCAAAGAAATGGCTACCCTAGTGAGATGCTGCAACTTACCGTTCTTGTTGTAGTGATCAGGATGAGTTAGAGACTTGAACATGTCTAGTAGGCTGCTACAGCTCTTTTACGTAGATAGTAAAGTAACATAACATGACTGCAGGAAATGACTGTATCTTTACTTATTATGATGTCAGTGACGCTGCAGCTTTTGCCTTTGCTGCCTCTCGAGCCTTCTTTCTTAGTTCAGCCATCTCGTGAAGACTCAGAATGTTTGGTATACATCCACAGCCACATCGTAAAGGATGTGACGTCAGATGTTTGCTCTTGGTTTTTGTGTCGCTCTTGGGCTTGCTTTTACTCTTCGCCTTGTCTACCTTGAAAGCTAGCCGAGCTCCAACAGCAATGTGATCACTCGGCCATGCGTTACTCGGAAGCAAATGTCCGCCTACTGTTCCATTGTGATTCATAGTCTTTAACGATGATGGGACGAAGAGGTTTGCTACTTTCTCAAACTTTGATGGCTCATAGAAGACATAATCTAACAAGCCAACAAACTCGCTTGTGACATTCGTAAATTGTATTGACTCCCTAGGAGATTGCTGTCTCAATTTCATATCATTATCGCCCGCAACTTTATATACGCTTTGGAGCTGATATGGATTGCGAAGCTTGTTGTCACGTAACCACCGAATTACAGTCAACTCTGATTCTAAGTTGCCACCTTGCTCCTTCGTGACATCAATAAAACCAAAAGCACCCATGATCTCTTTACGATTCTTATCATCACTTGACGCATCTATGTCAACTTCAACTCCACCCCTTAAGCACAACTTGAACAGTTTCGTTGCTTGAGCAAAAACCCTTGACGCTGACGAAGATGGCCTATCGTCCCACCAATAACCTTGACGGCACCCATCGCAGCGGAAAACTTCCATATCTACTTTGGAGTCCAGCAAGTCAGGAGGAGCACCATTCTCCTGAAACACTGATCTATGGTTGTCATCGTTCATGGACGAAGAAACAAGCAAATCGGGTGGTTGGAGACGGGGTTTACGAAGTCGAAAAGGAGAAGCATTCTCCTGAAACACTAACCTTTTTTCGTTGTCGTCAAAGACAGGGACGATGTTGCCATTGCAAACGACACATCTAGTGAGAAATTGACACGGCATCAATTTCACGCCATGTGTGATCAAAAGTCGAGGTAAAGCTTGTTCAAGACTACATGATGATTTTGGATCCAACAGATAGGCGCCAGGCGGGCAATCCTTGCGGAGTAAAAGTTTGTAGGATGTAGTGAGCAGCGTTCGCCGTTCCCTTTTGCAATGTTCAAACAAGGCAATCTTGCCACCAGTGGTTGTCCTCTCTTTCTCTTCTGCCTCTGTTTCCAATGTCACGTCAAGCCCTAGAATACGGAGCCATCTTGTAAACTTATTCAACGTGTAGTCGCAAATGTATCGAACAGGTATTGGGGATGTTGAATGTTGGTAGTCTTGAGGACTAATATGTGTATTCAGTCTGCGGGAATCAAGCACTGTCCTCAAATCGTTGGAGTTGCTCTCGACGTCTTCCCGTGGCTCACTAGGGCCAAATGTTGAGAAGTCAGAGCCAATCTCCCTACAATAAGCCACGAACTCTGGAGCCATTCCTTCCATCATATAGCCTCCTACCAATGATTTTGAATTGTTTGCAGTATTGATTGACAAATCAGCCATAGCGTCCACAATTATCTCGTCTTGCCCATCCTTCCTTTCACCACCAAAAGTAGTACTATATCCCTCATCATCCTCTGAATATTTTTCCTCATCCTCTTCCTCCCAAAAGTACCGCCACGGAGCCACCATTCTTGCGTCAACATCCGACCGTGTAAATAATTGATGTACAACACTGCCAGGTTTGGAATTCATATCTCCACAAATAATTGTTGGTATTCTATTGGCATTTGTAGCAGAAGATGCAGCCGTTGTAGATGTTGCCATGGAATGCACCCTATCCAACAAATACTTTGCCTGACAAGTTTTCACATATTCATATCCAGGATGCCAATATAAATGAGCGGACGTTACAACGAAGGATTTATTGGACTGGGTAGATTCAAGGTGAACAATCAATGCACAATTTCTCCGTAGAAATGATCGTACTAGTCCAGTAAGTTCTGAGGAGGCGGGTTTGTTTTTCCTTGGTTTGATGGTATTGTAAGTGAGTTTCTCAGTTGAATCCTGTTGTTCCCCACTATTTCTTGTTTGAGAGGAATTATCATTGTTATTGGTGTTATCGCCAGACCCTTCTTTCATGGTTGCCAAATCATCAAACTGTACGACCTCCATCCGCACCAACTTGAACTTGGAGGTATCAAATGCAATGGCACAACAATCTCTTCTCTGATCAGAGGATGTTTTGACTACCTGATACCCCCACGATTCCAATGCAGGAATTATTGGATCAGTGGGTTGATGTAGATCTAACTCTTGCAACGCGAGCACATCCCATTTGTTACGTATTGTATCACTGTTGAAACTGCGAGGAGAGCAGAATCGCTCCAGCGTGTCTGATAGTAGCTGTCGTCGTTTCTCCTTGTGAAATACGACATCTGCATATTCATTTGGGAGATTGGGATGAGATCTGGGAGTTAAGTATTGCTCCGCTAGAACATTCCATGAAACTACATTGAATTCTTCTTTGGTTGTTTGGTCTGACGATGATGTGGAAGCAGGAGCAGCGCCGCTGTTGGCAGTTTGACTGGTTGGAATCATGCATATTTGTTCGACCCAAGATAATGATGCAAGTTGTTTTGAAGTTGTCGGCCGGCCGACGGTACCTTTCTTTCCACTCTCGTCACTGGATTCAATTGGCGCCTCCTGTTTCTGACTATTCTTCATCACATCCTCCCACTTGATATGATGCTTCACATGTTGTTGTGACCGCGACGCTATTTTCGCCATCGCCGATGATGATGGAGGCACTGCAGCAACCATTTCTATCTTCTTTTGCAGATGCTATGGTGATTCAATTAAGGCCATAAATTATAGTAAGCTATTGACATTGACATAGACATCAGCGTCAGCCGCGAGAGAAGGGGAGGTTTTTCTTTTTTTTTGATTGAGAGGACGTGCATTGTACATAGGTAGGAATTTAGTATGCAAAAGGAACGATCGTACCCTCCCGCCAAAAGCGAGAGAAGGCGTAACAGGCGTAACTAAAAGCCGATCCAGTCACGTTTCAACTTTTCATCGCGTTAGCGTGATTCAACTTTCTCAATCACAAAAGTCATAAGTACATACATAAGCGAAGCAGCCCCGCCCGCCCAGCCCGCCACCCCAGCAGCCCCAATCCAAGCAGACGCTGCTCCCATACTGCTAACTTTATCGGCAAACCATGGCGGTACGATTACGATCATGGCTAGTAGCCGCCCTACTGCTAAGCGTATTAATCTTCTCCTCAGCAGCAGCGGCCGCTACTGCCGACGACAGCAACAACTCCGTCTGCACAGCCAATGACACAAGAGAAGAGTGCTCAGCTCCTCCAGATGATAATGATGGCTCATCAGAAGCAGAAGATGATGACGAAGATGACGCCATCCTTGCAACATGTGTTGACCAACATGAACTCTGTAAAGTGTGGAGTGATGAAGGAGAATGCGACGCGAATCCCAACTGTGAGTATACTTATCAGATAATATACATGATGGGTGCTGCTTCTTTTTGACACAAAATGAAAGTAACTTACTCATGCATCATTTAAATAATCTGACACCCTATTATAATACAGACATGCTCACTCACTGCAGTCGAAGCTGCAAAGTATGCGGTATAATCGACGAAAACGACTTTGGCAAGCCACAACGGATACCTCGATCGAAAGACTTTGATGCGGTAAAAGAAATTGTGAAACAATCCACAGAATATTTTAGACGAATCAACGAAGATGAAGCATACGATGCAATTCGAAACAAGTGTCTCAATGCGCATTCGGATTGTTCCGTATGGGCGTTGGGGGATGGATGTGAGACCAACCCATCTTACATGAAACAACATTGTGCTCCTGCCTGTCAATCATGCGACTATGTGTTGGAATTGGAACAGAAGTGCTTACCCGGTCCTGATGCAAAGAACGCAATTGAAAATGGTGGGATGGATTTGTTATTCGAAACAATTATTGAGGGAGCAAAGGAAGCAGGGTATGATCCTAAGGTGTGGAGTAGACCGGCGAAGATGCCGAATGATGATAATGATGAGAATAGTGTTCCGGATGGTCCGTGGGTGGTGACATTGGAGAATTTCATCTCCCAGAAGGAAGTTGACACACTGAGAGGATGGGGGGAGAGGCTGGGATATGAACGGAGCCAGGCTGGAGATCAAATCATAGATGTTCGCACCTCCTCTCATGCGTGGTGCAATTCACAATGCTATGTAGATCCTGTCGTGAAAGAACTCCGTACAAAAATCCATGACCTCACACAGATCCCAGAGGAAAACTCGGAATTTCTGCAACTACTCAAATACAATGAAGGGCAATACTACAAACAGCACAATGACTTCATTGTCAAGCACGTAGGTCAGTTGCATGGGCCGCGGTTACTCACATTCTTCATTTACTTCAATTCGGTTGAGGAGGGAGGAGGCACTCGTTTTCCTGTTCTGAACAACTTAACCATTGAACCTAAGCAAGGGAGAGTATTAATCTGGCCATCAATTCTGGACGAGGATGTCAATAAAATGGATCGCAGAACAGACCACGAAGCGTTAGCGGTGGTCAAGGGTGAGAAATATGCTGCCAATGCGTGGCTTCATCTTCGAGACTTTCAAACTAGTTTAAAGTTGGGTTGCGATTCGTAGCTGTCACATTACTTTGTTATAGATATAGTTACGCACTATACACAGTTGCAACTGCAGGTCTAAATTAATAATCACCGTCTTCAACGCCACAACTCTCTCCGAATGGATCACTAGGACTGAAACAACAACCACCATCATCCTCCTCATCTTCAATTTCTTCGACTTTCTTTTCTTCCACAAAGACTTTTTCAGGACTAGGTTCCGGATTCTTGTTCACAAAACCCTCCTCCCAATCCATTCGATGTCTCACATACCAACTCAACTGTTCCTTCGTAGGATCATGATTAATTTCCTTGTGAATATCACGTACCATTTTCACAGCATTATCAGCTGCCTCCATTGAAAATGCTCTGACCACTGCATCTCTAACAATCGTATGAGTTTGTAAATCTGCGTGTAAAAATCTGTGGATATGGGCCCTGATACACTTTAGCCCACTACCCTGCCCTCCAGCATCAGGTGGGTATTGTTTGCACAGCTCCAAGTAATCTTCTGCCATTTGAAGTCTTCCGGGGCCAGTTCGTTGATAATTGGTAGCTTCCACATTTGTCTGCATAAAGAGTGGGGGATACTCCAAAATTGCCTCGGAAACCATGACACCATCGGCTCCAGTCTCCTCCAGGCATCGCTCCACATCATCCATGTTGGAAATACTTCCATTACTCAAGACGGGAATACGATCCTTGAATTCATCCACGACCCGTTTTGTGAATTTCCAATCGGCAGCACCAGTCTTTCGCTGCCGTTGTTCTCTCGTCCTTCCATGAATTGTCAACATGGATGCACCCGCATCAACCAATCGTCTATACAGATCCATACTATCTTCAAATCTAGGTTCTTCTCCTTCCCCCTCCGATGGCAGGATACGAAGTTTCACACTCACCGGTACCTTCAATCGTGGTGCCAAATACCTCACAATCTCCACAATACAATCCCCACCATCCTTCTCCATCAAATACGCACCATACTGTCCCTTCTTGGCTATATTCTGCGGACACCCACAATTAATATCCACTCCATCGACATGATCTTCCACCACCTTCATGGCTTGAAACAACACTTCCTTATCATATCCACAGAATTGAGCAATGAGAGGTCGATCTTCCTTGGGCATACCGTGATACCTCCAGAATTTACGACGATAGCCTTCCTTTTCGATGAACATTCGTGCGTGTATCATGGGTGTGAAGCAGAGGTTGGTGTTGTATCGTCGGGTTAGGAGGCGGTAGGGGAGGTCGGAGGCGTCTACCATTGGTGCTACGACGAGTGCCTTGTCTTGGAGGTTTTGGGGTAGGTTTGGATGGTTGTGGGCGTGGCTTAGGAGGAGTTGTTTTAGCCAATCTCGAGGGAAGGAACCATTTTCATTTCTTTGTTGTTGTGAGGACGACTGTGCATTAGTAGTGGATTGATGCTTCTTCGTTCTGTATTTGATGCGTCTGGTGTAGGTGTAGTGCTGTCGGCATCATCAGCTACAGAAGGCGAAACCACCGTATCATCGTTTGATGATGGTTCTTCTTTCACATCAACATCATTGTGTTCTTCAACTACTTTCGTTTCAAGTACGCATCCCGAGCTATTGCATGATGTCGCAGCAGATTCATCTTCCGAGTTGTGTGTCTTCTTTGAACGCTGGTTGTACATCCAGACTGCAGCTATCAATGTGGCAGCTCCAGCGGCCACAGTCAACGAAAGAGAATTCTTCTTGCTTGAGCCCATCTTCACTTTTTAATTATATTCATTGGTTCATGAAGATAAGAGCGTTGTTGTATTCGTAGCGCAGACTGATACGTCATGTTGACGCAAGAATTGATAATCGATGGCGGAGGTGAGAGTCGGATTTGGCGGGCCCTCAATGTCGCAGTGGCAGTGCCTCTTTAGTCGAGTCAAATCACTCGGTTTGCTCTTGCGAATTTGGCGAACGTGTCACGTCGATATAAGTAGATGATAAATGCTTCATGTTGTGATGTTGTTGTGTGTTGGTGTTGGGCGGTAGTTGGCTTTGATTCATGAACAACATAATTGTACCGACAATATTGATCGATCATAACAACATCAACGAAACAGTCATGTCGACTTCTATAACATCATCTGCATCGGAATCCTCCCTCTACGCTGCCCCTTCTTCCATACGGGTAGTTACGGAGAATGAAGATCAAGCAGATAATAATAGTTAATGTGAACGATGATACCATCACCATCCACTCATGCCATCAGTCTCCACAGAATCCACCAGCACAGACGCCGACAGCGGTAACGGCATCCTCTCCGCCGATGACGCTTCCGCCAAATTCATCGTACAACGTCTCAAGGAACTATACCGTAATCACGTCATAACCGCCGAAAAGCAATATCATCTCCACTTCAACTTCAGTCTCCCTACCGATGGAGAAATCAAAGAAAGTGAATTTGACGCAGCACCAATGGTATTGCTCATTGGACAGTATTCTACGGGGAAAACGACCTTTTTGAATCATTTACTTGGGGAAGATTTTCCGGGGATGCATATTGGGCCGGAACCGACGACTGATAAGTTTATGGCGTTGTTTCATGGTGGTGATAAGGATGATGCTGGCAATCGTAATGTTGATGCCAAGACTATAAAGAATGCTGGATTTCGAAATAAAAAGAACAACAACAACGGCAAAGATGATGACGCATCCTTCAAAACGACTCCGTCGGTTGTTACCGATGACATTCGTGCTTCTGGCAGACTTGTCAAGGGCAATACCCTAACAGTGACACCCAACCTACCATTCTCCAGCCTATCGCAATTTGGAAGCGCCTTCCTAAATCATTTCGTGGGCAGTGCCAGCACATCACCATTACTGAAACGTCTTACTTTCATTGATACACCTGGAGTACTTTCGGGTGAGAAACAACGTCTCAATCGTACCTATGACTTTGGTCAGGTTGCCAAATGGTTTGCTGACCGATCCGATCTGATTCTACTACTGTTTGATGCACACAAATTGGATATTAGTGATGAGTTCAAGAATGTAATTGACGTCATTCGACATTATAATGATGATAAGATTCGATGTGTTCTCAATAAGGCAGATTGTGTGACACGTGAGCAACTCGTGCGAGTTTATGGGTCATTAATGTGGAGTATGGGCAAGATCTTTGATTCTCCCGAGGTAGTGCGAGTTTATACTGGATCATATTGGAATGGAAATCTGATCAATGATGACTTTGAGAAAATGTTTAGTAAGGATGAAAAGCTGTTAGTTCGAGAATTGATTGATCTACCTCGCTGTGCTGCTGAGAGGAAGGTCAATCAAATGGTGAATCGGATACGGTTAGTCAAAGTTCACATTTGTATACTTGGGACAATCCGGAACATGACTCCACGATTCTTTGGAAAGAAAAGATCTCGTGAGCAGATATTGAATGAGCTGGATGTCATTTTGGACAATGTTCGGGTAGAGTATAATCTTTCCAAGGGTGATATGCCGGATGCAAAGGAGTTTGCTGCAAATCTGAACAAATTTCATGACTTTAGTGTCTTCCCTCCCATCAATAGATCGTTGATCGAACGACTGGATAGCCTCGTTCGAAAAAGATATTCCAGAGATTGTTAGCCAGGCCGATGATGTTTCCAGTGATTATCTAACGAGCAGAGTTGAGGAGAAGATTGAACGAAAGGTGGAAGTGGCAGTGGCAAAGGAAGTACCAACAACAATAGTAGAAGCGGACGAAAGCAAAGAAAGTCGACACATACTGGTTTTGGGAGTGCTTGGTCGCATCATCACCATTCTACTATTTCTGGTTGTGTCGATACAAGGGGTGTACTACGCTTCCTTTGGAAAGCCAGCGTATTCACTTCCAGAATTGAAGAGTGGCTACAGTGAACTATTTAATTCAGCCAAGAACAATCCAAAGGTTTCTAGAAATCAGGTCACAGATCGAATCAAAGTTCCAAAGTTCATCAGCACCAGCTTCTGTTCCCGTCTCATCGCCTGTTGGTACTTCAAAACGCTCTCCGCTATCATCTCTACCGACCAAATCTGGTGTTTCCTTCGAAAGAAGGATACGCAACCAGGTAGTAAGGACGAGTTATAGAATGCACATCACTCTAGATAAAATAGGCTATCATTTGCATACTACGATGCGATAAGAAACTCGTAGGTAGAACCATTCCTCTTTCCGCATCACAGCCATTAATCTCATCTGCTATGCAAAGAAACACCGCTATACAACGCTCTACCAATGAGCAGTCTTGTATCTTAGTACATATGCAGAGTCCTTGCCGACAATGGCAAGCTACTGGCGGGAAGAAACTGTCACCGTCACCACGGTGACAGCTCACAAATTTCACGCACAAAACACTAACAAAATTGTGATAGTCTAAATATGGCAATGATACTCGACGAAAATACATAGAGCAGTCTAAAAATAGTATCCCAAACAATATATCTACATTATCTGATGTAGAAGAGACTATAATTCATCGAGATAGAGCACCTACCGACGAATTTGGGACCAATAACTGCTATTTCGAGCTAGAGTGACGCATGCCTACGGCAGATCTGCATGCCTGTACTGCTGCTGCTATGCGAGTATACTGCATATAACGTTGACCAGTGGTTCTATCGAAAGCTAATAGTCTGTACTATCGTATTATGGTCGACTATTGGTGTTTGGGGTCGACATGGAGGCACAGAACCTCCATGTAAGGGTGTAGAACTCGTGTTTTTTGTGTTTTGTTAGTGTTTTGTGCGGAGTTTCAGTGACGGTGACAATTTTTTCCAGTGAAAATTTTTTCCCGCCAGTAGCAAGAGGAAAGTTGCTCGTGCCACCGTTACTTCTTACCGCCACCCCTACCACCGGGGGCTGGGCGAGACGAGAGAAGACCATCAAAGATGCTCTGCTCGCTGAGCCCCCGCCGCACAGGTGACTTCAAAAAGCGTCCGGACAATTTTTGGCGCGGTCGCCATTTTTGTTCATTTCACCATGACAGTCTACTAGCCAAAATTCGTTCAGTAGGGCTTCTCTCTGCAAATAGTGCATAGACTGTCAGATTGAAAATCCTCTCAGAATTAGGGCGGCAGGGGTATTGTTGGGACAGTGGTGGCTTGGTTTGGGTCAAAATGACCTGTTTCTGCTCATGCCGCTGGATTTTGACATGTGCCATTTGCCATTTTGTGCATCATCGTCTCGACCGGCACAAGGCATGCATCGATAGTATTGAATTGCTGCCCCCCAGTGGTATTAATAATGAATCTATTGCGCAAAATTAACGCATATCATCGTATTGATAACCTACGCGTCCCCTTCCGATTTCGATCTCTTCATGGATAACATTAATGCTGCCAAGAATGCCCTATCTTCTGGGACTGGGGGTGATGGCAACAAACGTGATGGTGGCGAGCATCTTCATACGCAGTCGCAGCCAATGTCTCTACCAACAGACACCAATCCTGCTGGCAATCTAAATAACAACGCTGCAACCAATGGCATCCACCCCTCCGACTACAGCGACGATTATATTAATGATGATACCAAGTAGGACTTCATTACTTCTGCTCCGGCGCCGACTCCACAATCATCGGCAGACATCATCGCCACAATGCTTGCTTCTGCTCACGGAGTACACAGTCCACGCCCCTTCCAAATTGACGCCATCTTTCAGTTGTGTATTCGTCGTGTTTCCATGCTGTATCTTATTCGTAAAACAGGAGAGGGGAAATCATTGGTATTAAAAGGGATGGCAACAATTAAGCGTGGGAGTGCACTTGTTGGATTGGGAAGTGATCAAGCTATCAAAACAACCTGCATGGCATGCGGTGTGGAGGCGCATCATGTGGACGAGTGGAAAGACGATCGGTGTGACGTGTTGATGGATAGGCTAACAATGTTTGATCCAACTAAACAACACAAGTCAATAGTATTATTCATATCTCCTTGTCAATTAAACAGTGGGAGTCGGTGGTGCAGTCTACTCAATGATTTGGCGAAGCGAGGTACCATTAGCGCTCTCTGTGTCGATGAGGCGCACGCTGTGGTGGAGGACCATGATTCTTTCCGTCCGGAGTTCAAGAGAGCAATAGATTCGATTGCAAATATTTTGGCAACATTGAGGATTCATCACGCCGACAAACATCTTTTCGACGAAGAGAACAAAAGGTGTTTGCAAAAATGATCAAGATGAAACCAACTCTAGTAATTTGGGGCCCCATGGATCGCCGTAACATTAAAATTGAAGTACGAATCGACGGCCAATCTACACATGGATTGGAGGAGACTTTGAAATACATGCGGAAGCGGGGACGATGCCGATGCTTTCTTTCTTCGTTTATTTCTCTCTTCATTTTCTGAACGCTTCTTTGCCGATGGATTTGAAGCTGTCAATGCTCTATTCAGCGCTATTTTTGCGCTATTGAACTTCTGCTTATCATCGCCATAGAGCACAGGCAGTGGTAAAGATATCTTTGACACAAGATAATCGAACCCGTATCTCCAACTCATGATGTTCAGTAATTTGTTGTTGTTGTTGTCGTCGTTGTCTTTGTATTTATTTAGTATGCTGGAAACAAGTACAGTAGCACTGGGCTGGAGGGCTGGTGCTGTTGAGTCTTGTTGGGTGTATGTCGGAGATCGGTGAGGAGTTTTGTCCGGACGCCTTTTTTGGTCATCTGTGTGGCGGGGGCTAGTCGCACTCCTCGCTTCTCTCTTCTCTCTTGTGCGGCCCAGTCCTAGCTTCTCTCTTCTCTCTTGTGCGGCCCAGTCCCCGGTGGTAGGGGTGTCTTACCGCGCTAAAGCACTTGAATTCCTACGCCTACCTGTACGTGGACCAGTACTGAGTCTGACGGATTTTGAACGTTACGATACGTTGCAACTTGCCTGCTTGCAACGTCCGCCCGCCCCAACACGATGTCATCAAAATCAGTAAACGACCATGGCATGAAAAGCAACCACCTCCTACTTCTACCTACGCTTCCTATATATCTCTACAAGACGATCGATAAGTACTTCCACTATTGAAATTCCCAGTCATTTATCGGTCTTCCTTTTCACCTACACGCAGAGAGCACAACTCAATAATAATCCACAATGAAGCGCCTCTCAACAATAATCATCCTCCTATCCGCGTTGTCAACAAACGCCCAGCAACTCATCAAAATCTTCACAACCTACGCCACATGCCGCCTTTCCATGCCAGTACCTAACAACCAATCTTCATCCAGCGTTCAAACCCAACAACAATTCCAATTTGAATCAGCAGCGTCAAAATTATTTCACAATAAAATTATCCAGCGAGATCGTGGGGCAAATAATGATCCCTATGCGAGTTCACGTGCAGTGCTAACAACTGTGCAAGTTAATGATAAGTATACAGTGAACAATGTATTGACCATGGAGGCGGTAGTTTCAGTCACTTTTTCACAGGTGGGTATTTACAAGGCATTGAAGCGGATCACCGCTAACTGGTGGGTTGGAGGAAAAAGTTGCTCCCGAATTTGGCATCCTTGTTGTCCAGCGTGATATCGGAGAAAGATATCTATAAAGCATTTGTTACGGCAGGGATTTCTACTGACAATTCCAAAGCTTCCAATGATTCCAATGAGGATCAATTTACTGTGTCATTTGAAAGCTTCGGCGGTGACTTTAATGAGAGAGGAATGTATACTTTGGGAGACACTGAAATTGTTTCGAATGGCAAAAATGGCGGATGGGCAATGTTTTGGGCTGGAATCTTTTTCACCTTGGTATTTGGTACTTCCGTTGGTGTTGCCGGATGGATGTACAAGGTTGAACACTGGGCATTGGCCATTCTTCCCAGATAATGTTGAAGATGCAAAGGATACTGTTGTGCTGAGCCATTATGACGAAGAAGATGTAGGTGGAGGAGAGGAGGATAGTTCCAGTGAATGGTAATGGATTGTTGGGACTGAAAGGCCATCACCCCAGTGCTGCATCAAGAGAAAATTCTCACCCAAACAGTGCACCTCGTCGTAGGAAACGAATTGGTGCCAAAGATACTCCGTCTAGTTACGACACAAGCGCATATTCTCCCAATTCGCAGGCTACCTCGTCGTCAAGACATCCACTGGGCATCAGGTCTATGACAAAGTTAAATTCATCTTTCTATACACCCCAAAAGCCCAAAACTAGACAGATGGTGTTATACGATGTTGAGAGGCTGACAAAGAGTGATGAAAAGTCGGTGAAATCAAATGTGACCTTGTTTGATTAAATTATTTGGACTGATGTGCAGAAAAGAGTGTATTTACCTTCGATAGGCAGAAGCACTTTTCATAAAATATGTGGTTTGTTCGTGCTCTAGCGCGTTAAGATATGTATTGCATTGTGTAGCTGTTAATTAACATAAATTATTCGTCTGATGATGTGCATATGCAGTGTTGATGTTCATGATTTGCTTGGAGATTAAGATGTGCTCGAGGATGCTTGTTGCCGCTTCAGTAAACGTCGCCATCTCCTGTTAGTGCGTCCGATCTCACCTGGCATTGGTCCACGGATCTTGTTCACGAGTGATATGCCATAAGTCGTATGCGCAAACGCTTCAAGACTGACCTCAACATCAATCTCTTTATTGTTGTTTTGGTGTGTCGTCTTGACGGAAATGAAGGTGTCAATAACAAAATGACCCTCTTGAGGCAAATTTCTGTTATCTTCCTCGTTCGGTAGGGTTGAAACTCCGGCGGATGTGCTGAAATCTTTCTTCAACAACAGTAATGCATCTCTCTTTTGTACCTCCACTGCGCCTGCCATCAGTATTGCGCTCTCTATAGTCGTCTATGCATTTGAGAGATAGGTCTCTCATTTCACTGAAGTAAGTCAGTAGACGTGATGATACTTCGTTGCTCGCATCATCACTGTCAGGAATAGAAACAACGAATGACTGAAGACCACTCCGTACCCTACATGAACCAACTCTGCCCATTGCCCTGTCAAAGGTCCACGCAATCCCCCATCTCACTCTGGCGTTGTGTTCTCTCCTTCCCTCTCCATTCTCTTCGTAAATGTTGTCTTGTTGAAATTCTACCGTCCTAATTTGGCCACGATTACCCCAGATACCTTCCACTGATTGTAGCTTCTGAAAGATTGCATCAAGAGAAGAACGCTTGGCAACGAGTGAAGTGTACCATGTCACGTTACTCTTGAAAAATAAGCTATCTTGTAAAATTGCCTCAATGAACCCAACCTCGCCTCCTTCTGAAGCTCCGTCAGCAGAATTGTATACTCCTTCGTTGATGGCAATGTCTGTGCGAGATCTTTTATCTCCTGCACGTGGGGTTGTGACTTCCTCGACGGATGCATAGAATGGAGGATTGGTCATGACAAAGTCAAATTTAGGGCAGTACTCTCCATCATCAAGCTCATTGTTATGTCCTATGTCAGCGTCGCCTTGCTTGAACATGATTTCCTTCTTGGCCGCTTCCATCGCAGCAAATAATGGTCCTCTTGCTACGTTACCTGCCGAAGAGGACGGGGATTCTTCCACCGACGCAACACATATTTCATTATGCAGATGATTAGCGTGAACATTGTTGCTTGCCGATTCAATAGCGACAGGATCGATATCGGTTGCAAGGAATATGCCATTTCTTTGCTTGTCTGTCACTTACATCTGAGTTCATTGGATTTTGCAAACAACTTGGTTGTGAGTAGTAAAGGATAATATCGCACTAACCTCCTGTCCCAATATCTATGCCATTGTACTGTAGGTCGACTGATGCATCCCCATCATTAGAGAATCGATGTAAATCAGTAGAATTGCTTTAGCAGTAACTGTTTCAGCCAAGCAACATAATTGCACCTATTCGGTACGGGCGGGCACAGTCTCCCCTCCGGCAATGATGTCATATACAACCCGAAATGGCTGTGTAGAAGAGCACGTGTCAACGCAGCATTAAATGAATGATTTACTTGTGACGATAACGTATGATATGTATGTGCACTATTGTTGTTGTGTTCCTTCCTCCTCCGCTTCTTCAACCCTTCCAACTCAGCGCTGAAATTCGGGATATGCACTTGCAAGCTGGTCAAACTTACATTGCAGAGAAAAGCGAGATGTGTCAGGAGATGAAGTCCGTTGATGATCGAGTGAATTGGTAGGTGAAACTCATGACTCATTTACTTTTGCATTGTGCCTATCGATCCAGAATCCTGTAGGAACTGTAGTTTCTCCTCTAATAGAGGGAGCCAGCGTGTTGTTCTGAGCCGTCAGCCGTCAGTCGCCGCATAGACGCAAAAAGCTTATTTTACGTCTGCAAAGGTCAACCCTACTAATAACAACTTTAGCATCGTTGGCCTTCTATTGTGCTGGATTGGGCGCTACGGTAATTGGTATGACTGTAGCTAATAGCTTAGAGTTAGAGCTCTTCCGCCATGGTTGTGGGTTGTGGTGAAAAAATAAGAAAAGTGGAAGAGTGAAGAGAGATGTGCGCGCGTGGTGCGGGGACAGGAAAGAGATCTGAGACCAGTCTCTTAAAATTTCAAGAAACTATCAATCATGCGAGATTTCTCAGCTGACATTTTTACCTCTCGAAAGCACCGTATCAGCTCATAAATCGATTATCAATCGTTTGTTTACATCTATTATCAATATGTTCGCCATCGTCGCCTTTGTCGTCGCCTTCGCCGCCGTTGCCTTCGCAATGGTGTCACCAGATATCTGTTTGGATCTTCTGGTGTGGGTTTTCCATCCAAACAACATGACGTACTCATTGGATCATGCTCTTCACATGATTAATGTTGCCATCGTCACCGCGATGTGGACTATGATCCCCACCCTGATCTTAGTCGATAGAGTGCTGTCCGCCCGCACCTATCTTGGCAAGTTATTTGTCATCGCAACGTGGGTTACATCTCTGTTTGTCATCGAAGAGATTTGTAACATCGAACTCCTCAGTCCTGAGATGTTCGTAGCAGTGCTTGTTGTTGCCGCAATGTATCTGCTTGCCTTCCTCAGAATCCCATTGATGATCAAGTTTGTCTTCCGCTTGAGTCGCCGCATCATGGGACTTATCCTCCGGACTTTCAGATTTGTCACCCGTCTGATTGTTAAGTTCATCCGTTTGGTCATAGCTCCGCTATTCCTACAGATGTTGGTAAAAGACTTCCTCCAAGTCATGCCTACCAATCTTCCTATATTTGGATTGATTGTAGTTGTTGGATCTTCCTCCGCCATACTATTGTATGAGATCCTTCAGCTTGCCCTACGCGGGTTCGATGTACTCACTGATGCTATCGCATCAAACATCGTTCCTCTCCCTCCCGCCGATACATCGGAATCTTCCGATTATATGGAACGTCTCCCGCTAGTGTTACGAGTCTCTTGGCCTGATGAAGTAGTTAATCGACACATTGTGTTGATGAAGGAAGCTGGCAGACGTGCCGCTTTCAGAAGGATTTGTGCCATGGTGGATGGAAACTACTACTTGCAATGGAGAGCCCGGCGTGCTCTAAAGGTCATCGTTCCACTCTTTAAACGCTTCAGGAGGGACCACCCTCTACGCCTTAGAAGCTGGAGTGACTACGAAATGATGCTCAAAGAGTGCAAACTCTATGAGCAAGGAATCGACATCCTCTTTCTTGAAATGAAGCTTCGGGCTGAATTTCTCCCTAACCCATCGTTGACAATCGTCCAACGCACATGGGAAGATGCAGTATTTGACAATGCTGACATCATGATTCAGGAAGCAGCTGCTGAACCTATTGGTGCACGGGCACAGGAAGAAGCTGATGCTATGCCTCGAATCGAAGAGAAAGGTCGAGTTGAAGCACCGGTAGAAGTGCTGGCAGCGGAGGAGCCAGTAGCGTTCGAGCAGCCGGATGCGGTGGAGGAGAGGGAGCACATCGAGGAAGATGTTCCTGCACCTAGTACGAAGCGCCGTCGCAGGAGGAGCGAGGCTGCGAAACTCAATTCTGAATTGGGTAACTACTGGGTAACCCCAAGTCGTTCTAGGAGGGGGGCAAGAGTCCGTCGGCAACCGGAGAGATACAAGCCCTAGCGAGTATTCTCTGTGGGGGTGGAGAGGTGGAGAAGAAGTTTGATATTTCGGATTGTTGGCTATGGTACGTGGTCGCTGATTCGTCAGGGCCATCACTGTATTTTGCAGCGCTGAAGATTGAGTAGGCGTGCCTTGCTGAGTTGAAGAGGGATTGAGCTTCTTTTGGTTGTGGTGTTCTTTTTCGGGACCGTATATCCGTATTTCTGTTTGATTGTTGCTTTGAGGCGTATTGCTCGTTCGTGGCTGTATTCCCCGAGGGCCGCCATTGTCTGTTTGATTGTCCTTTGTTTGTTTGTCCTTTGTTTGATTGTCCTTTGTTTGATTCCTTCATTATCCTTCATTGAGTTCGAGTGGGCTGGTTTCGGGGCAGGGAAGGTACGTCTCGAGTTTCCAATTCTATGTGCGCTTGATTTGCTACTTTGCTTCTTCACTAACAACAACTCTCAACTTTCCTCTTCTTTGTTTCTATCTCATCCAGGTGGTTCGGGACCGTATACCATTCATATCGTTTGATTGTTTCTTTGAGGCGTATTGCTCGTTCGTGGTTGTATTCCCCGAGGGCCGCCATTGTCCTTTGTTTGATTGTCCCTTGTTTGATTGTCCCTTGTTTGATTGTCCTGTTTGATTCCTTCATTACCTTTCATTTGAGTTCGAGTGGGGAAGGTACGTTTAGAGTTTCCAGTTCGATTTGCGCTTGCTTTTCTACTTTGCTTCTTCGCTAACAACAACTCTTAACTTTCCTCGTCTTTGTGTCTATCTCATCCAGGCGGGTAGGGTCAGGTGGGGTGCATATATCGTGTTGTAGGCTGGGGTGATTGGTATTTTTGGGTGGCCTGCAGGTTTGGGCTGAGGTTCCTTGGTGAGTTCGCTAGTTTTATTTGCTTTCTACTATGATTGTTCATTAACTCTTTCTTTATTTTTGTTTTCTATCTCTATATATTCTTTAGATCTGAAGGGCGGGTCGTACGTTGTGAGCTTGCGGTGAGATAGGGTGATCGGGTTCTGGGTTTCGGATGGGTTTAAGTCGGTGAGAGTGGGCGGGATGCAGTTGTGTGCTATCATTTTTGTTTTCGTTCGTCTCCTCCGGTGGTGCCTGATCAACTCTGTCGGGGGTTCTCACACTCTAACATTGCTTCTTCCATTTTCTCTCTAATTACTTGTTCTTAGCAGCGATGTGTCGGCGGTTGAATTGGGGGAGGTACGTTTCCTTGTATGCATGATGGTGCTTCATTCTTCGGTCCACTTAGCGATGCTTGTTTCACTAACACCAATTCTCTCCTTCAAACCCTTTCTATCTCAACATCCACTTAGTACGAGTGGGTTCGGGCTGCGGGTTGGATTATCTGGAGGAATGATGACATCAGTAACCAGGCTGATCGGCATGTTCTTTCGCCTCATATCAGTAACCAGGCTGATCGGCACGTTCTTTCGCCTCACTCTCAATCCAGCGTCGGGCTGGTGCTCCTAGAGACGATGGCGTCTGGAGGCAAAGGGCATCGGTTCAGAGCCACGGGCAAAGACCGGGCACAGTTCCCAGGCAGGTACCTTGGGGGTACCGCTAAACTTTAAGTCTAACCTTTTCCCTTCGGGGATCAATGGCCCACCTCCATCATATCTGTTGGCCTTTACGTGGCGTTGGAGGATGAGTACACTTTTCTCTCTCGAGGGGAAGTGGAAACCAACAACAGACAACCAAATCTCTTCAATCGCCTCCTTGGGGCTACGTTAGAGTTCACCTCTGACGTCTGATGTCACCGACCTTCTTCCTTGCCGTGTCAAAACATCTCAAACTACTTCTTCATAAGTATCGGTATTTCAGCATTTGGAAATAGCACAAGCCTTCTACTTCATCCATCCTCGATCTACCACCCATCCGTCCACCCATCCGTCCACCATCGAGTCAATTCAACCATCTTAATCGACTCATTTCGCATTCAAAATCATCATTTCTTGGTCGTAGTGGAGTGGGGTGGGCTTACCAGAGTAGCCTCGGCAAAGTAGCAATCCAAGCGGCGACGAAGGGCTAGAAGAGAGGCAGTCTTTCACCTCTTTTCATGCAATTGTCAAGTTGGTCTCGTCTCATCCGGACGAAGCATTTCATCTCACCAATCATGATTAACATTATATCTCGGTATCCATTAGGTATGCTATCTTCTATCATTCGTCCCATAAGCGCTGAGTTTGTATAGTATATGCAAGCAGGCGACTCTCTTACTAGCTTTTCTTCCCTGTCTGTCTCTTCGTCAAAAATTGGGTGCGCATGCAATGGTCACCGCGTAGATTATTGCATGATACTGGTAACGCATTGAGACATTGTTTGAATTGGAGGCTGGTGTCAATATGGAGTAGCCATCTCGACGACGGCCAAGGCGATGTGTTTCGTGTACTGCTAAGCTGAGCAAGAGAGTACTGACTCTAGAGACGAAACTCGGCTTTAATAGAACTGAGAACTTATTGTTGTTGAGTTGATATCCGCGAAGGCTGTGGTATACATTTTGCGGAGTGGTGCTTGGGATTGTCCGTGAGCACTTTTCAAGCGACACTTCTACCCTCCTTGCGGCTACCATAGCGGGTATCTGGCGACTGACAGCACATCCAGTTGGAAATACTTTAACCTTTCCTGCAACTGCACCGTCGAATCGCAATGCTATCCTTATAGAGGGGTTGGTATACCGAAGAGAGTGAACTCCAATAAAACTCATAGCCTTTTTCTCGATACTATTTTCTTCACTTGTATCACTACCCATTGTATCCTCATGACTAGAGACCAATATCACGAACTATATCTCGGCAGACTGGGCGGTATTGCATCATTATCTGCCAAATATTTTGTTGTTACACGTGACGTACGGAGATGACATCAATTCTTGTAAGCATGTAGTTTTGCCACAGACGAAACAGGATAAGATATCGAACCAAGATTGTAGTGGAAATTATTCGGTGATGGACAGTAAATGCCGAGGTAATGAATTGTTTCCAACTGATTACAGCTGATGATAGACTAATCAATATTCTCTCGAGGAAAGGTGTGGTGCGGAAGAAGCAGATAGCAGATGACTGTAATAAATTTGAAATCATATTCTTCTTTGATTAGCCGACGGCGAAACAGACGCAGTATAGCTTCAGATCCACCACAGCCGTGCCATCGGAGTCTTCTCCATCACTCCATTAGTTGCAGATCAGCAAACTCGATGCCCGCCATGATGACAGTACAAGTGTGTGTTTTCAGTGGTTAGCGTAGGCGTCGAGTGTCTCTAATAGAAAGAGCTCTTTCCGCCATGTGAGCCAAGTTCTTTCAAATTTTTGATTTTTGCGTGACGGACGTGACGTGACGTGACGACTGGCACCAACCCGACAATCCAATTAGTGACACAAGCTCAGGGTTTTTGGTTCACGCCTATTCACGTTGTGTCACGCCAAACCACGTCAGCAGCGGCGTGACGCCAATGCACGCCATTCACGCCAGGCGTGACGCCAATACGCCATTCACGCCCGGCTGTCACGCAAATTTACGCCATTCACGCCGGCGTCACGCCAATGCACGCCATTCACGCCGGGCGTCACGCCAATGTACGCCATTCACGCCGGGCGTCACGCCATCATAATATTGAGCGGGAACAGGCGCTCGTGCTCGAAGGAGCAGAGTTTAGATAGTGGCAATATTATTATTTATTATATTCATACATCCATAAGAGGGTGGTGCCTCAGGTCATGGTGAACAAAGAATGCAACGCAATCCACTGCCATCCTGTGCAGCTGCATTCTCTGTTCTGATGATTTTCCATGGCGGAATTTCGATGACAAGATACTAAAGTTGGAGAGACGTTCATGGTATGTCTCTTGCCTATTTTGAATCTGATCTAAATACTCGGTAACCCACTCAGGGTGCCCTTCCCTCTTGACCATTACCTTTTCAGGACAACCTGAATAGATGGAATCAGCTACAACTTTCTTTCCCTTCTGGAGCTTCCAGTAGAGAGCATTGCGATTCCACTCAGCTTTCGGCTGTTTCTTCTTCTCAATCCCCAAGAATACGGACATGTCATTGTATTTTCCAGCAGGAAACGGCCCCCTGATCCAGACACAATGAGGCTTCCAAGCGGATACATGATGTCAGTAGCAGTAGCGTGATAGCAGGATTGTAGATCATACAAAGAGAAAAAGTTTATTTATTCGACAAGTGAACACCTCAATACTCGACTATGATGTTGTCAGTTTACTCCTCCACCGCCCCGCTCCCAATGTTACACCCAACGTGACGCCAACCACGCCCCAATCTGATGGCGTGACGCCTGGCGTGAATGGCGTCAGTCTTCACGCCAATTTACGTCATTCACGCCGGCGTCACGCCAAGACGCCATTCACGCCAGGCGTCACGCCATCAGATTGGGGCGTGAACGGGCGCGAACGGGCGTGATTGGGCGTGAACGCCAACCCTCTTGCCAATGTACACGCAGATGTCGGGTTGGTGCGGCGTGCGAGACCTAGTACGTGACAGCGTGGAACAAGTCACGTGATGAGGCGGAGTTTCCTGTTGCCTTGCTATCAAGTACATACATAGCATGATGGCAAAATGGCAAAACTGATGATAAGTTGCTATCTCTCTGGAGAAATCTATCGCGTGCAAACGAATCATTATGGGCAAGGACACGTTGTAAATGTGAAACGAAGTATGCATGTGCTGGTCCTCTATTACATACTGCTGAATCGAATGCTACTGCTCTCCAACTTTGACTGGATGAGCAGATTTACTTGCATAAATAAATACAAAGTTAATCAGATGAGCAGATTTACTTGCAACAAGCAGCGAAATAGGTAAAGATCTTCATCCGATACATCTTATGGGCTCACTCTGGGTGACTTGGAATAATGCAACAGCAAACAACTAATAACGAGCATGGCTTCAATCCGATTTCCATCTTTGGGAAAAATGATCAGCAACAGCTGCAGAGCAACATTGGCGCAGTAGACGTTTACCTATGTGTTATGTTAATATCTCCTAATCTAGATTGTCATGGGAGTAGGATCGGGGTATGTGATTCCAGGACATTGCTACCATACTTCTTGTTGGTGGGTACAACATATAAGTAGGTACCCGCAGTCCAGGCCTAATTGTACTTATCGTAGCGAAGATGTACCTCGACTCCCTCCAAGGTTCGGCCCCACAGGACATCCTCCCTCTTGCAAACTCCTCGTGGTCCTCATCCAAACCAGCCCACCAGAAATTCTACGGCCACTCCTACACAGCACCCACCCCCAAGATCTACTTCCTCCAACAATTCGGTCTTGCCTGCACCAAAGCGTTCGCTTTCCAAATCCGTCGACCAATTTGTACCCAGCAGGCGTCTTAGGGACCGCCCGAGTCCCTCCAGGTTTAAGTTATCCTTTCTCTACTGACAATATACCTCTACATACTTAGGTGTCTACTTACTGTACTTTTGCTCTCAAATCTTACCTTTGACTTCAATAACGGGAGTTAGTGGACAAGTGAGGTATAAATGAGCTTCTACGGACAATATGAATAACATTGACGCTTTGAAATAGGGTCAACATCTTAGCAGTTACTGAGTTATGGCTAGTCGTAGGGAGCCCATTTTCACCATGGTTGTGTGTTTTAGATGCCATAATCGGAGGTGAGTCAGGGCAAAAGACTTAGTTTTACCTTGAATGAGTAGGAATTAGTATTTGAGTGCCAGTTACTGTCACACAGACAAAATAAAATGATCTTTCTCGATTATGGTAAAATAGGCTTTGAAAACCACTTTTGAAGTAGAGGAGTGCAAAATCTAGCGTAATGGAATTTCAAAAGGGTGAAATTTCACTACTGCAACTTTCGTGAAATTTACAGGGTGAAAGTTGCACCAATTTTGGCCAACAATGAAATTTCACAAAAATTCTGGCGCGAACGGATGGTACTGAACCAACACGTAGCACAAAAATAACCTAAGACCCTTCATTCCACCAACCACCAAACCCCAAAGAACACCACGCACCATCCAGATGATGAGTTTGTCAACTCAGCGGAGAGTAACTCTTCACCAAAATGCTGGCGACTAACAATGCAGTATTACTTATTCCTTCGTAGTAATTCAGCTTACATGCGTGTTCCTGCATTGGCATGTACCAGATGATTTTGGGCGCGGATGGCTCTTATTTTGGGTGCGGGTATGTGCACAAATCAACTTTTTGTTCACTCTGCCGTCTACCACGCTGTCATAGTTTGCCTGGCAATAACAACAACAATTCAATAATGTTGAGGATGAAGGATCCAACTGGTGTTGCACTTCTTCGAGGGAAGGAAAACCTCCGTCATATCATGGATGCGAAGAAGATGCTTGGAAAGAAGCTTGCTGACAGTCTCTCTTAGAGTGATGTGTTGACTGCAGAGTGCAAAGTATTACGACTATCTCAGGATAAGCTAGAGTGAAATTTAATCCCTTGAAATTTCTGAAATTTCTGAAATTTCAACCTGCAATTTTCAACCCCCTCCAAAAATGGTGAAATTCCATTACGCTAGCAAAATCATTAATTTTGGGCTTCGACAGTGCATTCTACTAGTTCCGAAAGAGGTAATGTCGAAAAGAATTTTCGAAAAATTCCTTCTGGAAGCTATTTACAAAAAGTGGTTTTCAAACTTTTATGTAGGATTTGAAAGCAAACGTACGGTAGAGTCTCAGAGAGAGTCTACATATCTATGTACGCGCGCGTACCGTATGGTACTCACCTATGTATGACTAAGAAGAGAAGGTGATGGAAGAAGATCCAAAAGGTGAGAAGAATCAAGAATCTCCTCACTTTATTCGGCTTGCACCACAATAATCCCGACGATTACGATACTCAGGGCACAAACAGAATCTGACGATACTAACATGGATCTCGTAACACCAACCTTCTGCAAGAAATTTTTCGGTGAACTGGGGACGCTCCCTTTCACAGATGAAGATATGGTGGGCCTAAAATGCAGATGCGGCCAGCCCAACTGCACTGAGAGCGGTGAGGGAGAGTTCCCCGTGTGGATGGACGGCCAAAAAGTTTTCACCGGCTTTGTTCTGTTGCCGACGGGTCAATATAAGAAGCTTGATAATACGCAACATTTGTTGGACGGGACGCCTTACCCTCATGCGGGTCATTTGATGACATTTTGGGAGTATTCGTGAGTATCTTTCGGATACCCGTCATGTTTTGATATTTTATCTCTCTGTCGTCTTGTAAACGCATTGCTAATATTTCCATCCGAATCACACAACGTGATAATATGACAGGTCGGAAGTGGCTCATTTGAACAAGGAAAGGGGACGTGGCAGCTTTCTTGAGTTTGTGAATGCTCGTCCAATTGGACAGTATCTTGTCGACTTCCGCTTTGTCTACAAACTTTTGGCCCAGCATGGGATTACAAGTCGAGATGAATTCCTTCATTGCACCCAGCAAGATGAAATGGTTTATCCCTTTTACGAAGAGGGATTGGTAGCCCAGCCATACTCTAAAAATCCTCCACCAAAAGTCAGGGCGGGAGATATTGTTGAGGTGATCTTGTGCAAAGAATTGGTGTATGATGAGGATATCGTGATTAAAAATGATGCTTCTATGGAGTAAGTATTTATATTCTTTTTATCTAATTGGCGATGAGTTTGTTTTGCACTCTTTATGACAGATGAACTCATACGAAAATGACATGCTGGTAGAGTCTACGTCATTTCTCTCACCTCTTCTGGGATAGTCACAGGTTTCTTCCAAGCATCAAGTTCCGAACGGCGTTGGGTTCACTTCCCTATTCATCACGCAAGGAGGGTCGTGAAACGCGGAAGTAATTGGGGCATTGATGAATTGGTCGGTAGGCTTGATTTTGGTGAAGAAGAACACATTGAGGTGCCTGCATTGGATCGAGAGTACTTGGGTGACTTAGGAAGTGATCCGGTTTGCATTCCATTGCCAGCAGAGGCACGGCAGTGTTGTCACAATGCTTCATGCCAATGTTCAGACATGTCGGTGATGGCTCTGTGGCGCCCACAAGGACAATCACGGCTAACTTTCTTGGGCACTCTTCAGGTTCATAGTGCTGATGGGACCAAATTTTGGAAGCTTGATTCTCCGGTTGACTTCTTGAGAGGTGGTACCGATGACAAGATCACCAGTGGGAAGGATCTCGAAACATTTCTACCTGGTCATGAGATGAATTATTGGGAGTGGATGTGAGTATTCAGTACCGACTTATTCAGCTTATGGACGAGGATGAGAGAAAAGATGCCACTGCAAACAATGAACTAACTTCTTCTTCACTTTTTACAGGAGCGAAATGAATCACTGTGCTGACTCGGATGGCAGCTTTGTCAAGCACAAAATGAAAGCGAAGGATATTGGCAAGTACTTGGTTGACTATCGCAGTCACCAAAAGAAGCATGGAGTCGACAAGAATGATGACATGTATCCCTTTCATCAGAATTTGATTCCTCCTTACACCGATGCTCCTTCTCCCAAAGTTCGTGCTGGAGATATCATAGGGGTTACTTTGAGCGAGAATAAACCAATCTTTGGTTTCAGTATGAAAGGAAGCCTTTCAGTATTGTGAGTATTCCTCTTGTATAGGTTTAGCTTAGAGTTTGCGGATCTTTTCAGGCACTAACTTATTCATCTGGCATAAAGTGTTTACGTCGTCTCCCTCACTTCAGCAGGAATTGTTACAGGTATTGTGCAGACGAACAAGAACAAGTATTGGGTCTACTTTCCAGTTCACCATGCGAAGAAGTTGTTTGTACGGGGTGAGAACTGGAAATGACTGAGTAATGATGCATTTAAGCATATCATGGAGTTGATTGGCAGAGAGAAGTGGCTGTTGTTTCGTAGAAAAAAGCATCCATAAGAATAGAATTCGATTTTTGTTCTAAAAAGTACTCCATGTCAACCAATACATTTGTTCGACGAATAACAAAGAGAATCGAGGCGGCAGCAAGCAAGCTGCTCGGACCAAGAGTTGAGAAAAGTTTAACGTCACTAGCAATCTTCTTTGAACTAGGCCCCAACTTTCTTGACCTACACAGAGTATGTATTCAGAATCTTCTCCTTTGATATGATTCTATTCATCTTCGATAGAGTATTCAGAATCTTCTCTTTTGATATGATTCTATTCATCTTGGTGATATCTAATACCTAAAAGCTTTTATAATAATAACATGTAGACTACAGACTCTCTCGTTGTGGTGTGAAGATGATTGGCACAACGATCACTTTTTTCCATCCTTTTCTTCTTCAAGACTTCTTTTTCTCCCCCTATAATTTAGGCCAAGGCAGCACCATCCTTAGCATGGGCGCTCAAGAGAGACTTCTGACCCTTCATAATCTTATGATAAAGAAGGGCAACATAGGCAGACATGAAAATAGGTTCCCCAAACAAAGAATGTCAAAAAGAACCTTTGAGCGCCAGACGAGGTTGCTCGTGAAATGATCATACGTCCACCTGTAACAACAATCTCGCCAGATTCATCGTACGTTCCATAATTCAACTGTTCGATAAAGTCACAGGCGGTCATTTCCTCCATCCAGTTTTGACTATTCTCGCTACGGTAATTAAATGCATGTGTGGACTCACACTTGGCTGCGCTTCCATAGAGGGTGTCACAAATCTCAGCAGTTTGTGCATAGTCGTTCCCATCCTCATAGTCTGCACAAGACGTGATGCAGTTGTTGTACCCATTCACGAATGTGTGTTTGAGTAAATGGTAGGACAGCTTGACATTGTACCCATTTTCATTCTTCATGTATAGCTCAATATTGGCACTGCTATCTTGAATATTGCAATTTTCATCAGTGAACAAGCCAATTTTGATCCGACTCCCGTTGGCATTGCACGTGGCTCCAGCCCAGTAGGCTAATCCCTTATTGTCGTTTTCATAAACCTTGACACATCCAATGTAGTCCGCTGCATCGACATATCCATTGCTCTCCATATTCGCAATATTTTGACACTCCTTGTAGCAACTGTTGACGTCGAATTTACCACATCCATCATCTTCTGCATCGGCATCATCATCAGCATATCCCTGATTTTCATAACACGTCTCACAAGCATTACAATACTCCGTCTGCTCCTCATACTTATACTGCAGCATGGCATCGAGATAGTTCTCCATATCAATTAGGTACTCTCCGTAATTCTCATTGCAGGATCCACAAGCGTGGTTGGGACAAAGGCGAAAGATGACAAATCGCTTAGCTTGGAGGACTGTATCACTTTCTTCATAGTTGTTGTTGGCATTGTATTGTTTGACGGTGGAACACTTTTCGAAACGGAGGGAGTATTTAGAGATGTCGACGTTGCCGTAGTTGTTGTCGGCGCCGTCGAGTTTACGGAGGGGTGTGGCGGCGGAGAGGAGACGGCCGAGTCGCTTGGATTCGGCGTTGTTTGGTGTGATCTTTGGTGCGAAGGGGTTGGTGGCGGTGGTCACGCCGATTAGGGCGGTAGCAAGTGCGATCTTCATGGCTGTTATTGTTAGGTTAAGTAGTAATTTGTCTATCGGAGGCAGAGACGTAGGCATAGGGGTGTTTCAATGAATGATGCTTGTTGACATGGTGAGTTGTGTTGGCGTCAAGTTTATTTTCAATTTTCGCCAAAATTTGAGAAGGCATCGGCATTGCCCCTCTTTCTTTCGCATTAGTCTATCTTACTCACACGAAAGGATACTTCATTTCACCATGCATAAGGGCATGCTGATGATCAACTCTTGTGACGGTGGGTCTGTCGATGGGATAGAAGAACATCATGCTAGGAATGCAATTGATGCTAATGGACGGGGAAGAAAGGAACATTAAGGTCATCTCTACACTTACCACTGTTGAATGCAGACTGCCAACGAGAGGAAATGATGAACATGATGTGAATTATCGAGGAAGCAGCGACGGAGGCGTCGTGTTGTTGCGCTCTTAAGAAAATGTGATCTCCTTCTGCACTAGTATGTATGCCTCGATCTCGGTCAATGCTAGAGACAGCTTAAGCCATGAATTGAGGCTGACTGCAGCGGGGGTAGTCTTATGTAATTCACGTCATAGGCGCCCTAATTTGTCTCGTATGTGACGGAGAACAAAGCGTACAAAGTCATTTACCTATTACGTTACGCTAACATCGATTTCAGCCTCATATCAATCTAAACAACATACAGAGCTGCAATGCAGTGTTGTAGCATCAAAGTCGATCGTACAATCAGGTGCTCAGTAAGCATATGACACAAAAAACAGACTCCTCCAAAGGATTGCACAATACAGGGACCTGCCGCGAACTAGACCCCCCCCCGGGGTCTAAAAATTTTGGCTAGTCTTCTCTAGGGGGGTCTAACTTGAGTTTTCACCCAAGAGACCCACCACCCACCACCACCACGATGCCGATGACATCATGATGTTGTGTGTTGATACAGTGGCTGGACGGATCTTGTTGACATTTGCGAAAGCATCCGTTGGATTGCCCGCCTTCCTCCAATGCGTTTTGAATGCGATGGGTTTTATTAAACAGTAGGAGTAATCAATACCGTAGCATCACAAGAGGAAGTCATGCTGCGTAATTGGTTGAAAACGGGGCGACGTCAAGCACCACCGGAGGCTACCTCTCGGCGTCTGATGACAGCGGGAAGGGACCGTGCTCCTATCTGTTCTGCACACAAGAAGAAGTAGATGTAAAGACATAAATTAACGTTTATTTGACTCCCTAGTGATCGCCTTACTAAGTTACCTACTAGTCGAAACCGGAGGAGGGGGGTCTAAATATTTTGGGGCTGTGATTTGGAGGGGGGTCTAAGCCGACCAGGGGGGTCTCTAGTTCGCGGCAGGTCCCTGTATTATTCGAAAGCTACGGATGACGCCTAAGGATGGAAGAAGGTGTAATAGATTAGTGTCATGAAAAATCTCTTCTATTCTAGATGAGTATGTATTGGAGACACTTCGAAACATTGCATTGAGATTGCACAAAACTCGTCTGATATAAATAATTATTCACCTACTCCTATCTTTCATCCTTCCCCCTTCCCTTCGCTCGCCTCTCATAAGAAACAAGTAATATGAAGTGAAGTGAAATTGGACACAAAAGTTGCAGATTTCACACAATTTTCACACATGTTTCACACATGTTTCACACATGTTTCACACATGTTTCACGGTTTGAAACATGTGTGAAACTTGTGTGGAATCTGCAACTTTTCTTTGTGAAACTTTCCATGTTCACATCATTCATCCATTCATTATCCGATTGAAAGTGTAAGTCGAAAGTAGGTCAACGCAACGGTGTTGGTGTTAATTTTTTGCTCGATCGAGTAGAGATAGTAATAGTCCAGATTTATTTACCCTTGGTTCAGGCCTTTGTCAACAGTAGTAATTTCAATCCTGATTGATCATCAAGCAACCAGGGGGTCACACACAATTAATTATATATTCAATAAGTAAACACCACAAACAAACATCATGCCATCCATCAAGGGAACCGCCTCAATCTCCTCCACCCACGCCCTCCAAAAGCAACTCCGCTCAACAACCTTCCCCACCAACTTTTCCCAAAAGGTTCAAACATCCAAACTCCACCGTGCGATATTTCAAAATTGGATTGAACGTCGTATTGAAGAATTATTGGGATTTGAGGATGAGATTGTGGGGAGTACGGCGGTGCATTTATTTTTACCCGAAGTACCGACTTCTGGTGAAGATGGTATTGGTAACGAGGTAGATGATGTCGATCCACGCAAGGCACAATTGGATTTAGCTGGATTTTTGGGTGAAAAGGAGGCAGCGGAATTTGCCAAGGAGTTGTGGACCATGATGTTGGATGCACAGGCAAGTCCGACGGGTATACCACGGGTGTTGATTGAGAAGAAGAAGGAGGAGATTCGGATGCAGAGGGAGCAGCAGCAGCAGAAATTACAATATCAGCAGCAGCAGAGACGGGGATATTTTGATGGTGGGGGTGGTGGTGGTGGTGCAAGGATGATGGGGAGTGCAAATCCTGAAATGAATAGTTTCTTGAGGGAGGCTGCACGACGTGCCGAGGCGGCAAGGGCTGCTTTGGCTTCTTCTTCACAGAATGATGTTGCTGGGTTGCCTCCTCCTCCACCTGCCGCAGCAGCTGCTGCAGCTGCAGTGAACAATAACCACGAAGATGAAGCAGTACCACCCGCCGCAGCTGCTGTCGCCACGAAACCAACGCAGGTGCCTCCATCACCTAGTCCACCAAGGAAGAATGAGTATCAAAATAATTATTATAGCAATCGACGTGAAGAAGGAAGGGGAGGAGGAGGAGGAAGATATGATCGAGATAGGGATTATCGTCGTCAAGACAATAGACGATACGATAATGATCGCAGTGACGATAGAAGACGACGAGGTGATGCTGATCGATTTGATGACCGATACGATGATCGCAATCGGGATATGAATCGACGAAGAGATTATTATCGTGACGATTATCGCAATAATAGCAAGGATGATGGATTGGATGAGTTTGGAAGGAGGAGGGGGAATTGGAGTAGTGGCAGCGGTGGTGATGTTGACCGCAAGAAGCCTCCTTCTCCGCCTCGTAAACCTTCCCCTCGAAGGGATGATGATGATGGTGACTATCGAAGAAGCAAATCTGGAAGATCATCCGAGTCGAAGCCAAAGAATAGGAATGATAGTGACATGGATGATCATGACGATGACGATCATAGTCGTAGTAGTCACTCATCGTACAGTTCGGGATCATCCAGAAGCCGATCTAGGAGTGGTTCCGAACATTCCTACTCCTCCCATTCGAGCAGCTCTCAGTCCAGGTCCAGATCGAGGTCCATGGCATCTCATTCACCATCACCCTCCCCTCCAAGACGTGATGATCGAAAGTATCGCAGTCATGGTGGTGGCAGAAGACACCGCAGTCGAAGTAGGAGTCGCAGTCGAGATAGAAATTACAACAACAGGAGGAGCAGCCATCACAGACATCATCGTGATGGGAGGGGCAGAGATGATCGTCGAGGAGGGGGAAAACAGACGAATGTTAAGCGTCAGAGATCGCGTTCGGAATCGTCACATTCATCAGAGGATAGAATACGTCGTAGGAGAGATGGGAAAGATCGTCGTTATAATGAGAGTCGTCGAAGGTAGTAATCGTGAATGAATTGTAATTATGAATTAAGATACATCAGATCAAAGTTGAGTGGAGAGAGCTCAAATCTTCGTTTTATCACCGTCATTTGCTGCTGTCACTCTGAACCGAATGGATGAATTTCTAAAGTGACTGATTTGTATGCTTGCTACGTCACGATTTTCGACTGGATTTGTATGCTTTCCTTTGCTTCCTCAAATCGTCGCAATCCTCCTTGTGCCCAGCACTCCAGTGACTTTCCTGGCACTCGCGAGAGCAATAGTTCGTCTGGCGACACCTAGTGCAATATAGCATGGTGCTCCTTTCTGCCATTCTATCAGGGATCTTACAATGAGGAAAACTAGAAAATCCCATCTTTTTCACACCTTTCACTTCCTCATATTTGTTATCCAAGCAAGAGCATGGTATGTGTTTCTGGAGATATCGAACAAGAGTATGCTCATCACTGAGGAATAATTCGGTGTTTTTATCCGCTCCCATCATCATTGCCCGGCCCTCATGAAAGATGTCCTCAACGAAAATCTTGAAGAAATGTGCACACGATGCACATTGGCGTGCAAGATCAATATCTCCGCTGAGAACACAATTTGTACCCATTGCCAAAAGAAACATTTTAATCGTAACAAGCTTGTGCTCATTTTGCCACATTAGAGGATACTTTTTTCTCGACACTTCAGTGGCTACACCATGAGGATTTCCTTCCATTGGAATTTGACCAACGATTTCCATGAAGTATTTTACAAATTCAGCACAAACATAATCTTGATCATACCCATGTAAGCAACTTTCATCCTTTTCAATAGGTAGCAGCCGCTGTAGATGCGCCTCAAGTACCTCCTTTTTACGAGTGGCCTCCGCTGCTACCTCAGCCTTGGCTGCCTTCCTCGCCTTGCCTTGTGCTTTTTTCCTTGATGGCATGTCGAAGTGTAGGTCTTGATGCCCTCAAGCCCGACTCTCGATTTAACGAGGCTCAACACCCATCACCATGATTTAAATATATAAGTAATAAGTAGATTTACCGTCGGGCATCCTCGCGTGTTTATGATCTAGCGGGCCTGCGTCCTTTGTTTGCCCCCCGCCGCCCCCTTTTTCATAGCTAGGTAATCGCTAACTATTTGACACACATGTGCGTTGAGGTGCCCCACCACCACACCATGGTGCAATTCCGAAAAATGGTGTTCCGCCATGCCCTACTATCCCTACTAGTTCAGAAACTGCCTCGTGCGCAAGTTGGGAAGCCTTAGATTTTGTATTATTGGCTGCGGACTGGTTTCCTTGTTTTTGTGTGATTAAATCGCCATCTAAATTGATACATCTCTCACAACATCGTGCCATGGCGTTTATCTAAAGTCCACGCACCACTCCGAGCAGCAATCGTCCATATGCTGGATCATAATGACGCCCTAAGCATATTATTTACCATCGACAAGCTCGCCGTGATGTGCAATGTAGCAGCAGGTCTGGATGATGAGGGGATTCATTTGACAACAGGAGAATTATGTAATGCCTCCAAAAAATCAAACGACACCACCACCCTACCACCCCTATGAGGGGATGTGGACAGCGACACAAACACCTACTTCGTTATGAAGGGCGCAGGCCTCCAAAACCACCATGTATTACTTCTGCCGGACAGTTCGAATCGAATGATGAGCGGGTAGGCAACCCTTTGACCGAAATGGACGTCTTTATTACATGTTGGATGGAAGAGCGGGTAGGTGGCATGTGTGTTGGATAATGACATTCAGGATGGGTTACTTCTTATGGACTGCGGTGATGGGTACGATTGCAGCGAGACACGCCGAGGCAGGGTTTCCGAGAGACATAATTATGGTGTGACCCAGTTCCTTCTACCCTAGGGAGCAACTTCCGTAGCAAAAAAAACATCAATTGAGAAAGGAAAGTTGTTCACATGACAATAATCACAACCTTCAAGCACTGTTTGGTGCAGAAGAATCAACGTTCGGTTAGGGTGCACTCCACATTGCGGCTGTGATCAACTCACGATACGGTGCATCGGACGAGCAACTGAGATGATTATTGTTGGCTGGACGAAAGCGCTGTTGCATGAGCTTGACATTAAAGATATTGATGTATCTAATATTGTCAAGGGATGCCCATCTAGGAGGACTTATAATCGAAATTTAGCTAGTCTTGCGGCTGATTGCATGATTATTGTCTTGTAAGAAATCATGGATGAGGGGGCAAAGCATTTTAACCTAATCACTGGTTATGGCAAACGAGCAGGGCTTGAACGCTCGTCAATATTTTAGTTTGAGCTGGTTGGGAGGTGAGAAAAAGACTAAAGAAGACAACTAAATTACATTGTCTTGGTGTGGACACAAGTGCTTATGGCGCTAATGGTTATGCACTGGACGCAGTCAAGAAGTCGCTTGAGGAGTTCTCTGGACTGTACGGTTTCAAAGTGACCGCGATTACTGGAGATGGAGATGCCGGCGGCGGTGTTTCTTGTTCACAATGTACGAGCAGCTTTGGTAAAGGCTAGTAGAGGATGAGATCAACTACTTGATGCATGCACTAAACAAGTGTCTTGAATCTGCGGGACAATATACGTTTGGGCAGCAAGGGTTGAACAAAAGACTGTTATTTATTTCAACCAACTGTTGGAAGCTAACAAGGAGGAAGGATGCAATAAACTCGATGGTAAACATTGCTTGGACGAAATCTATGCTACTGTTGTACATATAATATCATTGAACGACGACACAGACACATGACAGCAATCTTCGCCCAAGGACAGGGGCAACACGGCTTGATAACAATGACGGTAAGTATTTCGTCCTGCAAACAAAGCTTGGGAAAAGCCGCAGGGAAAAGCAAAACGAAATGGGAAAGTGAAAAGGGTGTAAATACATGAAAACACCATTATTTTAAGAACAACACATCTCATGTCTGACTTCACACATGTAAATCTAGATGACTTGAAATTGATTAATCAATAGCTTGCTTACAAAGGCTTCCCAACTTGCGCACACACATGGCACTATTACATCATAGGAAGGACGAGGTTGCTCATTACTCGGCGCAAGTTCGGACTCGGTCCATCATGTAGGGGCAGGCTGCACCCTTTTCGTTCTAGCGATCATCTAGCGATTGCCCACGAAAACCCACAAAAACAGTCGAAAAAGGGGGGAACCCACAATGACGCCCGACAGATCATAAACACGCGAGGATGCCCGACGGTAAGATTGCCGTATGGTACTTAATATCAGCGCGCTGCCATCAACTACTTAGCAGTCAAAACAGTAGTAGAGCATCAAGATTTCATAACAGGGCTGAAAGATTTAATTTCCAATATGCGTAGCTCCTTTTGTTTAAAAAAAGCGACGCATCGTCGCCTCGCTTGATTTTCATTGAAAAAAACCGAAGCCGAACCGAGAAGTCATCCTATCGTGAAAGCATCACATCACAACACCAACACCATGTCAGGCTACCAATCATCAACAACAGGACGACCACCAGTCCAAGAATCCTACGGTGGCGAAGAATCCACCTACAATGTCGGTCTACCCAACAGTGCCCGAGGAGAAGGCACCACAACCTCCGAAATGTCAGCCAAGCTTCGATTTTTCAATTGTGCCGTGTGCACCTATTTACTCCTCTTTCACGTTCTACCGCTTGCGATGAACCCTGTACGACTCGCATTACTGCTAAAGTCTCCTGTGCGACTAGTGTTAGAAGCGGTTGTGGGTATCTTGACGATTAGCATGTTGATTACAGAGGCACAGGTGCCGATATTGGCGGAAAAGATTTTGGTTTTGTTTCAAAAATGTCGCGTGGGCAATGTACAATTAATTGATTTGGATGTAGCACGAGGACGAGTTGTGGCGATTATGGTGATGACAATGTCTATTGGGATGATGAATCATTTGAATTCACACCATTCTTCGAGTAGTGGTCACATTGACAGCATCACAGTGGATCCAACAGCGGTGGATGATGTTGTAAATGAGATGAATTCAACTGCGGCGATCAACGAAACAATGACCGGTATTGACAACACAACAATATACTCTTTGCCAGTATCCACTAACAACAGTGAGGAACACAATGCAATCATTGGATTCATACTCGCAATCATCTATAGTACAATATTCTCACTTTCAATGTGGATCCTCTTGGGATTGCTTGTCTACACTCTCTATGTCATCAGAGAGTACCCATCGTATGCGGAATATAGAGCATTTCCACATGTGCAAGATGATAGTAGCAGTTCGGGTGTAGCACGGCCATTGTCGTCAGCGTCAGCGAGAAGTTGGGTGAGCAATATTCCAGATTTTTCAAGTATCACTGGTGGTGGATATCAATCGGTAGATAATCCTATCCAGATGAATGTATGAGCTGCTAACGAATGCAATGTAAAGAATAGTAAATCGTGGTAATATGATTTCTTTGTCTTATCTAAAAGCAATGCTTTTCAAGAAGAACAACGAGACGCAAAGCAAGGTAGAGCAACATCATTCACACTGGACCTCCACTTCACACCTGCCAAACTATTGGCCTTCCAATCCGTCACTGACTCAGTTTGGTGCTTCCTACAGTTATCTCCTGTAACATCGGGATGATTCATAATTACTTATTCAGTTGCAGAGAGCCGATGTAAAGCAAAGGTCTCTCCTCAATCCTCAATAGTTAGTAGATAGTAGAGGGTTTGGTCTTTATGAGAGGTGCCCGATTCCGGGCTCGAAGGTGTGTCTGATCGGACACATCGCACAAGGGAACTTGGTACTTATGCCCATTGTGCCTTGAAAACTGCCCCAGCCCCAAGTCTGAGTGCCTTTCGCCGCACGCAACCTTTCTGTTCGATGGTTTCGCTCCTTGTTGCAACTCTTTCAACATCAAACAAGCACTATCGTAGACCAGAGCTCATAACAAACGTGAAGTAACTATCACGATCACCCTATCCTATGATCGGACAGGAGGTCAATTACCATGGCCCGGTGGGTTTAGATGAAGAGGAAGCGAAAAATGAACATGAGCTTGTCGCCGACGAAAGCAAGGATGATTTGCAGCCTGGAAGTTCTTCTTCGACAACGGACTACTCCAGTACCTATGATAATCTTAAGGACATAGAAAATGACAAAAACGCCGAAGAGATGGACATTCCCAAAGACTCATTCAGTATGCTGTATGTGGGAGAAACCCGTGCTGACTACATCCTCCCAATTTCAGTGTTCCTCTTGCAAGTGTCAATTCTTGTCCTAATTTTGTACAATATGCTGCAAGACGGCAAAATCATGCAACTGAGCAATGCCTTGAACATCCCCGTAGCAGTTCCTTGGACTGTTACTGCGTCGCAGTACATTGCTTGTCTCGTAGCAGTCATTTCGGCCGATGATCTCATCCAGGGAATGGTGTTCATGTGCAAGCGCATCATTCCCTCAGGATATTCCCAAGTAGATGGAGAGTTACCTCCAATTTCGTGGAAGTGGGAATTCTCCAACATCATGCGTTTCGTGGAGGGCTTACTCGTTATTGGTGTTAGCTTTGTTTTCATCGTTCAAAGTCCTACAGTAATTGACCTCTTTCTGAACTTTGCTGGGGTAGCATTTGTTGGGTCCCTGGATGACATTTGTTTCCTCCTTGCGGATAATGGCCTTTTAGGTCAGAGAGCAAAGTATACGGCTAAGAGTGTAGCGAACTTTCAAGTCTACAAAAGAGACCACGGAGATTTGTACAAGACAATGAGAATCATCCGCGCTACAGTTTTTGTTGGGATGACTGTTGCCCTCTGGGCTGGATTATCATTTGTTGTGTGGCAACAAGCTACTATGGTTCATGCGTGCCAGTCTTTGACAGTTTCAGTTGGGGAGTCCGCTTACCCTTGGGCTCGGCACTATAGTGGCATTTACGCTCGATCGAATGAGACGTACAACCACCGGGCAAAATATGAGAAGAAAGAGGGGGTTTATGAAATTGCTTCCATTGCATACAGTGAGAAGAATAGACGATGGGCTTTGTATTATAATATCTCGGAGCTCAATTTTGATCTTGTAAGTTTTGATGCACCATATTTATATGTTGAATTTGAATTTGTATTTAACGTCTCAAGCTCTTTTCGTGTTCTTGTAGATGAGTGAAAGAACCACAGCTTATGATATCAAAGAAGTTGAAGAATTTCGGTTTTGGACAGATGAAGCTGCGGAGGCTGATATCAGATGCAGTGATTGTGACCCAAACCTACCCAGAGAATCTTGCAGTTGGCTTGGAAAATGTAACGAAACCACAAAATCATGTGATTGCAACAACGGCTTTTTTGGAGACAGATGTCAGGTAAGTTACATTCTGCCAGTGATCTTCAAGTTATATGTAAAGCTAGAGACGAGCTTCTTTCTAACCCACTTTGTATTGTTATCTGCATCTCTCAGCATGTGGGCCCTTGTACTGAAATGGTAACGGATGCCGGCTTTGAAGGCTGTTTTTCTGAAAAAGACTGTTACGACCAAAAGTCGTTTGACTTGCTTTATGACGATGAAGACAAGCCAGTCATGTGGTTAGGAGTACCAGTTTACAGTCACGAAGAATCTTCGCGCTACATGTTTTTTGATGGCAATTACTGGAATGTAATGCAGGTCGACTATGGCGGCTCAGATGACATCTCTGACCATCTATCATCTTACCTCTGGGACAAGGAAAAGTACAGAATAATGTACGTCAGTGAGCCAACACAATCAAGCACTCCTGCAAATCTTGCTTTCCGTGCAATACTTGCTGATTGGGAAGGTGAATGGGACGATGATCTTAACACTGGGAAGACCTCTGCTATTGCTAGGATGAGTGAAAAGGAGTTTTTTTTCTTCTGTGCCGACTGCTACAATGGTACCAAAGCTTCCGTAGGAAAAACGTCTATTTGTACTGGTGAAAGCGGCAAGATAAACTATGGCATTTGCAAGACAGTAGAAAATGATCGTCATGGAACTGTCAACCGGTGTGACTGTCCGCTTGGATTCGGTGGACCTTTTTGTCAAATCCGCCCCGTGGAGGGTGCGATAACGCTACAGTTAGATTATGGCAATGGCTTCTGCCCGATATGTGGCGAAGGAAATGATTGGAGCTTGTGGGATCTTGATGGGACTAAGAACACTTGCCTTCCTTACCCTAAAAAGCAACCCATTTCCTTCAAAGGAACCAATAGCACATCTGAAAGTCAGGTACAGTTAGGTCTGAGTTTGACTAAGACAGACTTTAAAGTATTTGTTTCAATCAACGCGGAAGATGGAAGTGATTTATGCACTCCAAAGGAAGGTACCACACAAGAAATCTTCACCTTCAGCAGGATCAGAGCAAACAACCAGAGTCGGACCTCTCGGATCCATTTTGACAAGGCAATTGCATTTGGCGATGTAGCCGCTCCCTTTGGAAAAATTGTCGATGCTGAAGAGATTTATTGTACAGTTGAAAGTAATGTTGACCAGAGCTTTTGTGATGAGTCCGAAGCCGTTGATCGTGCTTGGGTTAAGCTCGACGTCAAAATTACAACCATTGATCAAGTGAATTAGTCCCTTGCCTTGAGATAAATTAAGCCGACCCTCGTGCGATTTCTCTGCCTGAGCCATTTGTGCATGAGATTCAACTAACACTTTCCCCATAAATTGCTCTACCGTGTAGCCCACGTGCGTAGCAAATAAGCATGAGGCATTATCACACTTGACACGCTTGATGACTTGGAAACGAAAAAACAAAAAACAACGAGCACTGCATTGCGGCGAGCAGCTAATCAATAGACTCCCCCACTCACTTATTGACGATGAAGCTAGTTAAATTCCTCCAAAAATTGAACCGCGAACAAGTCACCATCGAACTGAAAAATGGGACAGTGATTTCCGGCACAGTCGTCGGAGTCGATGCGACGATGAACGCCCATCTAAAAAAGGCCAAGATGACAGTTCGGGGAAAGAATCCAGTTAGTTATGCTACACTGAGTGTGAGGGGGAGTACGGTTCGGGCGTGGTTGTTACCGGATGGTTTAAATTTGGATGCTCTTTTGGTGGAGGATACACCAAAGGTTAGTGGATGTTTGTGATCTTTTTTCTATGTTGCACATCTGATGTGTCAAGATTTTTCTTTGATTTTCATGCACGTTGTTTACTAATACGTCTCCATTTTGCACACCTGTTGATAATATCAAATAGAATGTCCAAAAGGCAGCGCCAGTTGGAGCTGCTGGTAGAGGTAGAGGGCGTGGCCGAGGAGGGGGTGGTCGGGGAAGGGGACCTATGCGGCGGTAGACTCACACGCACTCTGCTAAAAAATAAAACAATAATACAATTTGGTTGGGGATAAACTAATATATATGGGGAATGAATGGAAAGGAGTCTGAAAAGAAACAGCACACAATCTACTCTCAGTTGGATGGAACGATATTACAATTTCGTCAGTGATCATCAGGCAAATGAGACAGAATAAAATGAATGTGCCGTGAAAAGATGATGGACGTATTGCATACAACAATTTAACTTTTACAAAACAAAAGAGAAAAGAACATTCAATCTTCACTTTCACTCTGCTCCAATAATTTCTTTTCCTCCGCGGCAGTTGCTTCCTTCACTTTCTTGACAAACATTGCCACTCTGGACATTAAATCGTCGACACCTTCGCCTTCCTTGGCACTTATCCACATGAGACGACTATGGGGCATTATCTCTTGCAATTGACTTTCCAATTGAGCTTGGTTTTCGAATACTCCTTGCTTTCCAGTTGCATCGTCGTATTCATTGAAAGCAACATCGACTTTATTGACAACGACCACTTGCGGCATTGTTGCCAACTTGCCTGTACCATAATTCAGCAACTCTCTATTTATCATTGCATATTCATCCAACACATTCTTGGAAGTAGCATCCAAGAGGTGCAGAATGACATGACATCGTTCGACATGTCTCAAAAAAGCATGTCCCAGGCCAATCCCTTCCGATGCACCTGCAATGAGTCCAGGGACATCACATAGAATCAGCGACTTGCTGTTTGACGATGACGGAATCGGATCTCCATTTTCGTCCAATGAAAAGTTATCTTCCTCATCACCATCGTAATATGCATCGCCCATGTCACTTGGAACCCAAACACCCAAGTTCGGCACGACAGTCGTAAAGGGATAATCTGCAATCTTTGGCTTGGCTCTTGTAACTTTACTCAATAGTGTGCTCTTGCCCGCATTCGGGACAGCGACAAGTGCCACATCAGCTACCACCTTCAACGTTAGCTTTAACCGCTTCCGCTGTCCACCCTGGGGTGGAGTTCGTGGACGACGTACACCTCGTTGAGATATATTTGCAGCAGAGCCTTCTCCGCCTTGTCCACCAGTGGCAATAATTTGAGTTGGATTTGTGTGTGTTATTGTTGCAAGGTTGATGTATTCAGGCTCTTCGTCGTCGTTATCACTCTGCACCTCCTCTTGAACAATGGTACCAGGAGGGACTCTGACAACAACATTTTTCCCATTTCTACCTTGCTTATTTTGTCTTGCGCCGTCTATCCCATTCTCAGCTCGAAACGACAAGACTCGTGTAGTTGAACCACCTTCCCCTCCTCCTCCAGATGATGTGCCACTACCACCACCACCACCACCACTCCTCCTCTTGGCTCCACCACCCCCACCAAACGAATTCGGTCTCCAAGCATACCGTGCCAACCCCGCCAACGTATTCAAACTCTCATCCAATTGCAATATCACATCCCCCCCTCTTCCACCATTTCCACCATCTGCTGGTCCATTTTGGCCTCCAACACCCTTCTTGTACGTGGAGGCACCTTGGCCGCCGGAGCCGGCGCGGATGTAGATTGTTGCCTCGTCGAAGAAGGAGTATTCGTTTGTGGAGGAGGATGAGGTGGGTGTTGCTGCTGGATTGATCTTTTGATTGCTATTACTTGTGCTTGTGCTGGAGACAGTTGCGTCACTGTCGGATGACATGTACAAAGTCTGTGATGCACTAGATGACTGTATTATGAATGGAAGATGTGTTCTAGGAAGCAATGTTATGGTGCTAAACGCAAGTGTGGTAGAACATGAATTTCTCATGGCAATGATGCATATCGTGAGAGCGAAGCGGATTATGTGTACTGATGTCATCGTGCTTCCGCTGTTTTGTTTCTTCTTACGCCGTTGAATCTTCGTTCTCGAGCAGTGCATCATGTGATATTCTGTAATAAAGATGTCATGCAAGCGTCATCGTCGTCGTAATTGTAGCGATGTTTCCACACAAGCTGAAGGAGCTGGTGATAATGGTGATGTTTTTTGCAATTTGTGGTGCGTTTCTACTCCTACTTCAACGTAGGAATTAATATTAAAGAAAGGTCCCCCACACCATCTCGGTTCATGATGGCTGGAGCTGGTTGCTGGTGGTTGCTACCGTACTTAAGGCGCAAGGCTATCACAACACACCATTGCATTGATCGTCGTTGTCGACCTCTTTCCACATTTGCAGCCAACTTCGAAAAGGAAGCCAGAAGCTTTGTGTCGATTGTCACAGCCAAACTGTATATAATCATGCGCATCCCTCATGCAACCCGCTTCATCCTAATGTACACCAAACAAAATGAAAACGTAGGTGCAGCAGCTCGAGCAATCAAAACAATGGGATTCTTTGACCTAGCACTCGTATCACCCCATGATCCGAAAGTCCTTAGTCGGAACAAAACTGTGCAGCGTGCTAGTGGTGCTACGGATATATTGAAGAGGGCGAAGGTTTATACAACACTAGATGACGCATTGATGGATTATAATGGAAATGAAGAAATTATCTGTGGTACGGGAATGCCTGTAGACATGTACCAACAGCGACCAGAACGGAACTATGTAGAGCCAAGACCATTCTTTGAACAGTTGGTGAATATCGATAATGACAATACGACAACTCAGGAGACAGGAAAAGATGACGAGCTAATAACGCGAAGAATTGCGTTTATATTTGGTAATGAAAAGAGTGGCATGGACGAGTCGGATATGGACAAATGCCAATATATGCTTGGGATACCCACAAATCCAAAATTTGGTTCTTTGAATTTAGCATCAGCCGTGCAACTTATTGCGTATGACTGGAGGATGGCTCTTGGCTATTATGATACTGAATGATAGCCTTATTATTTATCCATCATGGATTGTCAAGATTATTGAATCACAAGGAAAACATTAAAGAATTCAAAAATAATGAGTACAATAGTAGGATCAAGGGATTGGGCAGAGGAGATTATTTTCAAACCTCCGTCATCAGTGGACGAAGAAATATAAAGGCTGACACGCTGCTGCTGCAGCACCATTACGCCGCGTATCGTATAGCGTATAGATACCGCGAGATGCCAAATGCCCGACTCAAAACATCCGCGACGCCAACAGAAGAAGCGCGAGAGGAGGACAAACAACATGACACAAGCAAGACCAATGAGACTCTGAGTCTTGTTTAGCCACTGCAACTTGCTCACAAAGCAAGAGGTATCTCAATTAACTTCCCTATCAACAACACGACATATCTACTTATATCTTATCAAAGTACACCCATGAAACAAAGTCCACAAACATCAGTACTACGATTCCATTTCCCAGAATTTGAGGCCCATAAAGGGAGTGTTTTAGCAGAATCGTCTGCGGCCGATATCAATGGCGATATCTGGAACTTGATGATAAAAATATCCGAGTCGAAATCACAAACAGATCGCAAGAGCAAAAGCAGCAGTAGTAGCAGCAGCAGCAGCAGTGGGAATCGTAGGATGTCCTTGAATTTCGTTCTAATGAGAGAAGTCACGAGCAATGCAAAAACTGACGATATCAAATTCTCCTTCATCATGAGGGACGAGAAAGGGAACGTCGCCCACGAGGAAGAGTTCTCGCCGTCCGAAAGCCCAAATGAAAGACATGTAGTTGGCACAGACTTGATGAATCTATTCAATGTGAAGGGTGCCAAAGCATCACCCAACGGATCTGTGCTCTTGAATGGCACTTTAGTGATTGACATTGTCATTCAAGCCTTGCCAATAGCATCAGTAACCCACACTCTGTTCAATCCCTTCCAAAGGAACATGCTGAATCTTTTCTACAGCGGAGAAAGAGCAGATGTTGCATTCGAATTTGGACACTTTCGACAAGTGACAATCCGTGCGCACAAGTTCATTTTAGAAGCAAATGCTCCTGCTCTTGCACGTTTATGTGACTGTGACAATACGCACACGTCAGTGCATATGCGAGATGTGTCTGAGGAGGCATTCAGATTCTTGTTAAAGTATATATACGGTGGCCCACCTCCGAATCGGCAAGCTGTGCGGAAGTACGGTAAGGAGATCATCGAGGTAGCTAATAGATACGATGTTTCGAGCTTGAAACTAGAGATTGAACGATCTTTCATTGAATTGCGGGTGGTAGACACGGCAAATTGTATGGACTTTATCTGCTTTGCACAGGAGAATTCGTGCACGGTACTGAAGGAATACGCAATCTCCTACCTTATTGCACGGCCGGGAGATATCATGAACCTCTCAGACTCTGCTGAACGACTGAAGAATTCGCCCGAATTGATGATTGAGATTTTGTCTGCCATCATGAAGATCGAGCTTGTGACGAGCAACGCACCCACAAAGCCTAAGCCCAAGAAGAAGTGGAAGGGCTTGCCGAGCAGAAAAAGAAGTAATGGTGAAAAGAAAAAGAAGAAGCAAAAAGGAAGAAAAGAAAAAGTTGCCCAAGTTGCACCGATGCAGCCTGAATCACCGAAGAAAGTCAAAAGCAAGAGTAACAACCGTATATCTGGAAAGGAATTGCTAGGAACAGATACAATTCGTAAGGAAGCCATCAAGGTATTAGAGCTTTGCGATGAGCCGAGGAGAGTTAGTAAATGATTCATCATCTCATAAATATAACATGCGAAATTAGGATAACTCTGGAGACAAATAAACGATAAAGTTCTTCTCCAAATCTACTTCACTTATAGCTTTTTATAATATTAATCCCAATCTCCTGCACCTACAGCAAGTGATGCGGGCGCTTCAGCTTCTTCCTCTGAATCTGATGACCCATCGTCGTCATCATCATCTCCTTCCTCCACGTCATCTCCATCCTCCTTTGCTGCCACCCCCTTGCTCTCCTCGACTTCTGCACTACGAGCAATATCATCCAAGTTCTGCTTATCTAATTTGACACCCTCAATCTCTGCTGTATCTGCTTTGGGTTTATTCTTTTCGTCTTCATCATCCTTCAACTCTGGTGGTGCAACATAATGAGGAAGACGGCCTCTCTGGTAGTCATTAATGATATAGATCGCAGCACTTCGTAAACACGGTTCGCCTCCCTTGAGGAGACGCCCGCACTTGATTGCAATCTTCTCTAATAATTCCTCGCTGCTTTTCCATGTATCATCTCCACTCTTTGACAAGCCATACAAGGCTGCGATGTGTTCTCTCTTGACCGCCTCTTGAATAGCATCAACATAGTCCTCAGGTGTCTCTAATCGCTCCGCACGGACGACACCCTTGAGAACTGAATCCGTTTCGGTATCTCCAGCTGTATCAACGACAACCCCAGGGCAGTCGATCAAATAGATATTACGGAACAATGTAATGTACTGCCAGATCTTTGTTTCTCCAGGAATAGGAGCAACTTTACAACTCTTCTTTGAAATAAGAGTGTTGATCACGCTACTCTTCCCAACGTTGGGATACCCGATAACACCCACACTTATCTGCTTCTTATCCGAATTCAACTTTCCAAATTGTCGCAACAAGCTGATCAACGCACCTTTCCCAAATGCATGTGTCATACTTGCATGAAAGGCAATGGTGGGACGGATTTGAGACAACTCTCCAATCCACCGTTTCGCTACCCAATTGGGGACAAGGTCAATCTTGTTCAGCACAAACACCAGATGTTTATGAGGTGCATTCTTGGCAATGTGTTTTTCAATCATTGTGCATCGTGTCCCGGGCACGTTCCTCGCGTCAATAATGTGAAGAATGACATCGGAACAATCCACAACCTTGTAAAACTCGCCCCAGATACGTTTCGATTGTCCCTTGAGAAATAAATCATCCTTTTTGGAGTGTACCCAGTCCACGCCCTCACCTTCCGTCTTGACAAGATTGGAATCTCTACCCCAAGGGACGATACCAACACGACTATTCACCTTGGCATAGGTATCCTGTGACTTTGTCGCGGCAGAAAGAAGGGCAGCGTATCCAGATGCATCATCGTCGGGCATGTTATTCATGGCCTCGGCACTTCCACCCTTGTATGGCTGCTCATCTCCATCATCGTTATTGATATCGTCCATTTTACTAGTCCTTCCAACCATGTATTGCTCAACCTTCACCCTCTTCCTCCGACTCTTTGCTCCAAATGCATGCTCAAAAGGTTCATTCGCCAACAATCCACTATTATTCTTCCCCGCCTTGGTCAACTCCGCCGCATCCTTAAGAAGTCCCATGGGAAGCTGCTTCCGCTTTACCACCACAGAGTACGGATCTGCCATACTATTTGTCATTTCTTCCCGAAACTTGTCGAGATCCGACGGATTGACCACACGTGTATTACCAAACCATCGTCGATCGGGTGCAATCCGACCAGTTGCTGCTGTGATTTTCGAATCACCTGCCCGATCGCCCATCATGAATTGTCCACCGACCACCTTTCCCTCCTTGTTACGGATTGCCTTGCCATTATTGTACATTTTAAGACGTGCAATGGTGGCGTTGTCACGCATGTTCCTATCTCCCTTCTTGCCCGGGGCGGTACGGTTGAGTTTCGAGGAGGCGTTGGACTTTGGGAGCATGTTGCGCGATCCCTTGGATGGCTGTGCCTTAGTGTATTTGTAGCCTGTTTTCCCCATGTTGGAAATGCTATTTATTGTAGATTTGTATCAGGTTTGTCAAGAGAGAAAGAAATGGAGTCGGTAGGTCCAGGCACAAGTGTTTATGAGTGTGTGCTCTTGCAAATTATATTCTTTGATAATGAAACAGCGACGCTCAGCAGCTAGGAATGAAGCGTAAGAAATCTGCCGTGTTAACAGTTGTCTATCTGAGCGGAGATGGTATGGTTGGAGGCAACAGTGGCCGAAAGGTGCGGCATGCCAAAAGAACAAAAGCACTTCATGTTCATGCTCTTTTCATTGGAGGAGAAGAAAAGGTGTGGCGGCCAGGTGGAAGGTTAGGAGAAAAGATACACATCTTTTATTTGCGAATCTTTTCTTCACTTTCGCTCTTTGATTTTTGCTTTGCGGCGCACGTGCTTTGCCTGACTTGTGCCTGTGTGATATTTATTTGTGCTTGTGATGATGGCTATGATATTGCCATATCATATCATATCACTTAGAAAATTAGGTTAATTTGCATTACCGCTACCTAGACATCATTGAACCAACAATTGGAGTCTTCATTTGCTGCTTGCCGCGGTGATATTAGTAGATAAGCATTTCCAGTATGTCCAAAGCAATTAATAAACTCCGGATAGCCTCATTGCTTCCATCAACGACGGACATTTGTGTATCACTCGGTCTGCACAAGCATGTCGTTGGCATCACTCATGAATGTGACTTTGATCCATCAACTTACAAAATGTTGACAGTTCGTGACGCCAATCTATCATTAGCTGATAGTCAGCCGACAAAGCCCCCGCTGACGCTTACCGTTAGCCACATTGATATACACACGTCCAGTCAGGCAGAAATCGATGATGCCGTCAAGAACTCGGTACACAATGGGTTGAGTCTCTACAATCTTAACGACACCGCTCTTACCGATGCCAAACCATCCGTAATCCTTACACAATCTCTATGCGATGTATGTGCCGTGGCAAAGGATGAGGTAGATACTGAAGTGGCGTGTAACTTTCGTCCAGGACAGTGCAAAGTAATCTCATTAGAACCCGAATCTCTTGAAGAAGTTGTAGACACATTTGTAACAACGGCAATCGCATGTGGAGTGCCCGAAAGAGGGGAGGAATTGAAATCCAAGTTTTGGGAGGATGTGTCCAAAGTTCAAGATGCAGCGTCATTATCGTCAAAGAGAAAAGAGCAGCAACCACGAATTATGTTCTTGGAGTGGTTGGACCCACCATATGATGCTGGGCATTGGATCCCTGACATGTTTGAATGGAGTGGATGTACGTCGTCCTTGGATGCATCACAAAAACCTACAAGAAAGTCAGTTCGGATTCTTTGGGAGCAATTATATGATTGTGATCCAGACGTCGTACTGGTTGGCTGTTGTGGGTTTGATCTTAAGCGTAACTTGGTGGATTCAATTCAAGCAATGGACAAGTTGAAACCCCTTCGAGCGTTTCGGGAAGGTAGAATATACGCTGCTGATGGAAACTTATTCTTTGCAAGGCCTGGTCCAGCGCTTAGAGAAGGTATTGCAATTTTGGCTCGATGTGCCTACGATGATGAAGACATTGTCCGAGATGCGTTAGAGAAGTTGTCGTTCCTACCCAGAGAGGGAAATGGATGGGCAAAAGTACACTTTCCAGCCAAAGAGAAGACACAATCGATACCAGATATTGAAGATATTGCTACTGGTGATACGTTCTTCAAACTTCATCAAGAAGCATGCGCATCAAATGAAGATTTCTATACAGACCCCACAACTGGATACAACGTGTTTACAGAAGTAGCGCACAAGAAGCGAGGCAAGTGCTGTGGTTCTGGTTGTCGACACTGTCCATACAACCATGTCAATCTGAAGGACAAGACCATGATACAACAACCAGCGTTCCTCTACGAAGGGTCAGACAGATCAAACGGTGATGCCTTTATTTCATCCTTGTCTTCAATACCCCCCAATTCGCACATCAAGGTTTTATTCTTTAGTGGAGGAAAGGATTCATACCTTTCCATCCGCAAGCTTGTAAAGCAACGTCTACAAAACGATGGAACGGACAACTTTCATCTCATACTTCTCACAACTTATGACTTTGATACCAAGGTGATTGCTCATCAGGATGTACACATCGACACAGTATGCCGACAAGCGCGTCACTTAGAGATACCACTACTTGGCATTCCACTCCATCGGGGTAGTGGAGAAGAGTATCTCAGCCGCATAGAGAAGGGATTGGATGCAGTGCGTGCTGCTATTCCAGACATCCAGCAACTGACACTAGTGTTTGGAGATTTGCATTTAGAGCACATTCGCCAGTGGAGAGAAAAGGAGCTAAGCAATTATTCACTGGAATATCCCTTGTGGAACGTGCCTTATACAGAGCTTATTGATGATTTAGAGGCATCTGGAGTAAACGTGGTTGTTTCAGCGTCAAATCAGGATGGCATTGGCGTAGGAACAACCTTTTCAAGGGCGTTATGGCAAGAGGCAACCAAGCTTGGAATAGATGGGTTTGGCGAAGAGGGAGAATTCCATTCAATTGCAGAAGTTTGGACATCTTCAAAAGAGCAGGCTCTGGGGCTAAAGCCATAACGATGTAAGTGCTCTCTAGTAAAGGTTTAAGTAGAACTAATATTCTTCGGCATGTATTTGAAGTAGTCAACTACTTATCCATGTACAAGCTCGTTCGTTTGTGTCCTGATGAGCAAAAAGATAGTCGTCTCATTTCTCGTATGTTCGCATCTTGGATTTTGGATTTATTTTGACCATGATGCATTATCAACAAAATTAGCCCATAGCTCCCCATAGCAACAAACAATGGCGTCCTCCTTTGCCAGCTACGCTCAGCGCTCCATCAAACCGACAGCTGCTATCGCTGCCGGAGCTATATCTGCAAACATTTTCAACAGGTTCTCGACACAAACTCAAAATGAGATCGAGGACAACAGTCAGCCAAGATACGTGAATTCTACTCTGACTGGATTGAATCTTCTTCGCAACGATTCGTCTATATTTTCGTGGCATGCTCCTTCAGCGTTTTCTCTAAATAGAAATAATACAACTGCACTATGTGAAGCCGCATCGAATCCAGCCGAAAAGACTGCGCCATATAAACCATCCGATCCAGCTGAACCAATTGCAGACGCTAGCAACAATGAAGATAAAACAACGACACGAAAAGGGGGAATGTGGGGCGAGGAAGAAGATGGATTATTCCATGGTTTATTCCCAAGACGGCAACTGTGGAGACCTCATGTAGAATATCCCTTGTGGCACGCTGACTGGGATGGACGTCAGCCTCTACCGGTGGAAAGTGAAGACAGGGAGGAGTCTGCACGGCTGACAGCGCAAAGAGATAGACAAATCCGCAAGAATGGTGTGACGAAACACATTATTTTGATTCGACATGGGCAATATGATGAAACTCACAAGGTGTGTTGTTGCAAGTTTTGATTTCCGCCTAATTTTTGCACATGTTATGCACTAATGTATTCACAAACTGTGATGGTAACAGGAAGATGAAAAGCGCCTTTTGACGCCACTTGGACGCGAGCAGGCTGCCATGACAGGCAAACGTCTCGGTCAACTCATTCGTGGTGTAAACGAAGACTTCGGACCGTGTAAAGTGAAAGTAGTTCGCGTTAGTAACTTGGCACGTGCTCGTGAAACAGCAGACATTATTTATGACAACATGGACTTGGACAACTTTGATGGAGGTATGGTAGAAAGGGCAGATCCCGATCCTTTATTGAATGAAGGAAGACCGTGTCACCACATTCCTGGAGGGAAAGTTCGCCCGTCTGTTGTTGAAAGAACTGATGAACATCATCCGAGAATCGAGGAAGCTTTCAATAAGTACTTTCACCGTGCTCCCATGCCAGAGATTCCACCACCGGCTGCAGAGAGCAAGAAGGAGATAATTATTGCTACTACATCGAAGATTGATTCAAGTGAAGGTGAAAAAGAAAAGAAACTGGTGGCAGATCCCAAACATGAGTTCGAGATTATTGTTTGCCACGCGAATGTAATCAGGTATTTCTTTTGTAGGGCCCTGCAATTGCCTCCTGAGGCGTGGCTTCGTCTGTGCACTTTCAATTGCTCCCTGACCTACTTCACAATTCGTCCCACTGGTACTGTTAGCTGTAGAATGTTGGGCGATATCGGCCACCTACCACATGAGATGTGTACTTTTAGCATGCATACCGGATTCAACTGGTAAATAAAGTAAGAAATACAAATTGTTGATACAACAGAGAACTTCTTTTAAGTATTTACGTTTATTACCCCAACATTTCAGATTAATCGTAGCTCAACCCCAATTTATGAATAGCTGCTACAACAATCGTAGCGGAAAACCCCAGCCCCAGTACAAAGTAGAAGCACTTACGCCTTGTTGAAGCCCAGACCATTGGCCTCACCATATTTCTCCATGAAACGCATGAATCTATCCCACTCAGCAGGTGACCTCAAAAGCAGTGTAGCATCAATAGCCTGTGGCTTTCCATTGATAAAGTTGGCATTCACATCACTGGTGCTCATCTCTCCCTCATCATCGATAAGGAACAAGCCAGTGATTTCACCTTGGCTTGCTGTGCTGGCATCGAATACATTGGGGTTTTGGAATTTGAAGGTTGCAACACCGGAGCTTCCATCGACGGCTCTTGTTAACCTAATATCTGGTACGACCTTTTCCTTCAAACCACGTACAAATTGGATCTCGGCCTCCACATTTAATGATGTTGATACACGAGAAGAAAGATTTGCCGATGGAGCGAAAGCTTCAGCAGATGCGACGAAAGCAGAGATAGCGGCGAGTGTTTGAAAGACCTTCATGTTGAATATAGTGTAGAATAATTGATTATTAGTCAATGGTGGTGGATGTGAGGAAAAGATATTATGACACTGCAGTGTTCGGTTCCTTTGTTGCTTGCGGCTGTGGTCAGCCCGGCAACTTCATCGTCAGCTTCCTTGAGTTGTTGCTGTGACGTGTTGCCGCCAAAATTGAGCCTTCTGCCAACTCGCTCACCGCTCGCTCTCTCAGAGGTAGGTAGGTGAGCAGGTGAGGTCTTGCCGGTACATAGTTCCCGCCCGTGTCCCGTGGCTTGCCGCTGGACAGGGTAGGTAAGTAGGTTCAGGGTACGGGTAGGTTCTTCCCATCTGAATGGTTGGCGTTTGCTTGGATCAAGAATCAAAATCTATCAGCAGCACCCCACCTCGCATACTTGTCCCTGTTATTCAATCTATATGAAGAAGAACAAACAGTGCGGGTGAAGAAATGAAGAGGCACAAGGTAATTGGGCCAAAAAATTTTGAAAAGCCTATCTATAAATAATAATTAGAAAGGGCAGTAGCAATAACAGCAAACTCAGAATGGTTCCCAATCATGTCACCTTTGAAAGTTGCAGCGCATCCTTCTTTCCACTAACCTCCGAATGAAGCAACAGGGTTTTGGGAAAGGGTCGGACGCTTTCTCAGCCGACAAGTTGCGAACAGACTTGTCTGCGTCATTCATGCATCCAATCATCAGTAAACACAATCGGGAGAGAGCTGAATAAAGCACCCGAACAATAATCTAATCAATCATCCGTCATGCCACAATTTAACATCTCGCCATCCAAAGCCAGCTGTATTCACACAAACTACCAAATCCTAACAACACATTCGGAATCAACGAACTTTTTACAGTTCGTCACTTCCAGCGGCAGGCTTAGAATTCTTAACAGCCTTCATCAATCCAAGTCCAGATGCCTTTACCGCAGCAATCTTTTCATCCTTCTCGGCGCTAAGTGACGAATACTTCTCCTGAAGTTTCTGAACCTCAGCCTTGAATTCAGCCTCAGCATCGTCCAACTTCTTCTCCTCGGCAGCAATAGCAGCAGCCAAGGTCTCATCAGACATACCCTGATACTCGGAAATTTGAGCCTTCTTGTCATCATCACACAAGTCAATATTCTTGGGAGAACACATGGGTTTCAAGTTTTCGTCAGCGAATTTCTTGAGTGAATCAAAGTCACGTCCACCTTGATAATCTTGGAGGTCAGAGGGGTCTCCCCACTTGATGGTGGGGTAGCCACGGACACCGACCGTTTCGCAAAGGGATTTACCATCAGCGGTACAGTCGACGTCGGCGACAAGTTGGGTGGCGGAACCAGCAAATTCTGAAAAATATTATGCCGAAGAACAAAATTCAATGGGTGAGTGCATTGGCCAGCAACGAAGCGTGTGGATAGGGAATGATCGATGCAATATTTTGGGACGAATGTGCATTGTTTGAAGCAGCGATGAGCGACTCTGCTCGCCTCCAGACCCCAGTAATTAATTCACGAATAATATCATCCAAAATAAATAAATGCGAAGGCCAACAATTATATCATGGTATCTTTCTCATTGCTCCGTCATTATACGCCCTCCGACCGCGAAATACACCCCTCTTCATGATTTATTGTTAATACGAATTTAAACCTCAACATCAAATTCCGTTCATATAAACTTACCTCCCATAAGCTTGTCCCAATCCTTCTTCATTTTCTTACAGTGTCCTCACCAAGGAGCAAGGAACTTGACAAAGACTGTCTTTCCGGAAGTTTCGGCCTCCCAAGTTTCGGCGGTGAGTTCGATGGCATTGGCGCCGGTAGTGGCGGCTGCCAATCCTAGGAATAAGGCGGTGAATTTCATGGTGGAGGTTTATCAATGGTGTATTGTTTATGGTCTTGTAACAGAAACAGACGGGCTGGTCCGACAGATCGCTTTTGCGTCGTTTGCAGCAGTAGTGGAGAACTAAGCCATCTGCTTTTTTGTACGACTCAATCACTAACTCATCAGCGTTGGAATTAGTACAGAGGCTTTCCGTCATTGCATCCCTTTTCCCTTCTTCTGCTAAGCCAATTCAAATTATTTCATCACTCACAAGAAGCAAGAGCAACGTAACGTAAAACGTATAACGTCTATGACAAAGCTCATGCATTTATGGTCGCTTGATCGGTGGTTGGGCTTTGCTACTGTGCAGAAATGATACGTCCTTGAGCCAAGAAGAACAATAGCTGAATCCTAGAATTTCGCCGCTCGTGCAGAAGCACTGTGTTAAAAATGACCAATCGCTTGATCACATCCACATCATATGCATCAATTTCAATTATTTCTCTCTTCCTTCTACAACAACAATCCTCAATCTTCACCCAAGCCGCCAAATGCGCCTCGGAAGCTACCGTCTGCGAAAGCTGGGGTAAAAAGTACCGACCTCTACCAGGTTGTACAGAGTATGTCGAATGCGAACAAGGCTACATCAAACAAATCCTGAGTTGCATGGAAGGGACGCTATTTGATAACTATCTTCAGTCCTGCAACTGGGACTATGACACCTTTTGCGATATAGAGACGTGCGAACCGACGGTAGTGCCGACAGAAAGTCCGACAACGGATTCCCCTGCAGCATCTCCATCCGGAATACCGTCAGTTTCACCATCAGATGCGCCTACTCCATCTCCTTCGGTTGGGCCGACGTACAATTTCTTCACGACGATGGAAACAAATACAATGAGGTTTGCGTTTGAAGATACTATCCTCGTTGCTTACAATGCCAATGGGATTAAATTTCCGTCCACTAGATATACCTATGATGGCATGATTGCTGCGTTGAAGGAAATGGCACATGCTGGAATACGAAGTGACGGACGACATTTTCGTTTCTATGTTGGAAATCAAGATGCCAACTTACAGTATGGAAGGACAAATCTTGCTGCTTTTCTGGCAATGGCCATGACAGAAAGTATAGTCTATGATACGTGTGATGAACACAATGAGGATGAGGTAGCTGGAAAATATGCTATTTCAAATTCTTGCGGTCAATATGGTCGATCGTACCAAGATGAAGTTTGTACCAACCCATCCGAAGCAAATATGAGCTGTGATGTCAATGTCAATATGGTGGTAGTATCTTCTAGCACTTCGATTAATCAGGGGGGACGGCCACCGCCACCTTTGTCGTGTAGACCAAAGGCAGATTGGTCAGATTATGCTGGATACTGGGATTCGAGGACGGGACAAGCTAGTACGAACCCATGTAAGTCACTGATTGCATTGTTCTTCGTATTGATTGGATCAAATCATCGCGCTCACAATGCACTTCGTTATAGATGCAAACACCTTAGGAAGGATTGACACGGAAGGATGTTGCTTTTGGGGGAGAGGCGTTTTATTGACACGAGGTAGGTGCCATCGTCTCTTCTTTTTGACGTTTGTTTTGCTCTTCGCTATTCTAACTGTTTGTAAATGAATTGTTATCAGGTGTTTGCAACATTGGAAGACTCAATTATTATCTTGGGAAACGAGCTCACGATGAAAGAGGAGAAGGAAGGTTTCCTGCAATAGATTTCTGTAAAGACCCAGAAGCAACTTGTGCATCAGAATCGTCGACCGAAGCAATGAGATGGATAACGGGATTGTTTGATTGGATATACAGAGTTCAGTCTTATGAAGCGAATGGCTGGAGCTACATGAACGCGCTTGAAAAGTTCGTGGACAACGGCTTCGTAGATGGTGAATATGAACGCTATCCATTCTTCGATACTGTTAGTAGTGTCTTCGTGCGTGACTGTCATGAAAACAAATGTTCTAATCTGCAAATCACGAAGGAAGACGCACGGAGATCAAATTTTGACAAAGTAATGGAGATTATGAAGGTGACAGACAAGCCTACAAGGAAACCAACACAAAAACCAATCGTATACAGTGAACCGAGTCCAGCCCCTTTCAAACCCAAAATTGAAATCAAACCTCCACCACTAGCGTGGTCACCCCCTCAAATTCAAAGTCGTAGTGTGCCTACATATGCCCCATCAACTACAGAAATTCCACCAGCAGCAAACGATCCTTCTCCCACTACTGATTTCGTCCCAATTTTTGTCGACCTCACTCCACCCGCTCCATCTACTCCTTTAATAAGTATTACGCCGCCAACCACTGATCAAGTGCCTCAACAAACGGATGCGCCATTTGGAGGGCTCATCATTTTGGAAGACAATGCCGCTTATAGCATCACTGGTGTGACATGGCTGCTCTCTATTGCGATAGTGTATAATCTCCTGCATTAAGAAAGATAAGTATCTTGATACTTATCCTCGTAAAAATTGATCACAGTATGTTGTAGTGTGCACACAGACACCATTTTTCCCTCTTCAAACTCTGATTCGCAGTTCTCGCTCGTTGCTCCTTACAATACTTGAACTTACATAGATATAGATAGATAAATGGATCTTTTCGTGACTACTCTCATTAGAGAAAGAGGAAGAACTAAAACCAGGAGGGGCCCAGGTTGTTCCCGAAAACGCCCGTGGGGCCTGCTGGGTACGGATTGGTCGACTAGAGGTGAAGCGAACGCTCTGGTGCAGGCAAGACCGGATTGTTGGAGGAAGTGGATAATTGGGGTGGGTGCGGTGTAAGAGTGGCCATAGAGTTTCTGGTGGGCTGGTTTGGATGTGGACCACGACGAGTTCGCGACTATGAGAAGTGCAGGCCATGCTTTGGAGGGATTCGAGGTATACTCAGTATATACCTATCTTGTCAGCTGAAGTCTATTGGAGGAGAAGGAAATTGGTTGGATGGGTCGTCGCCGAAAAGGAGTCTGCGAGCATTGGGCTCATGCCGCCATAACCATAGGGACATCTCCTATCATTTTTTTGGACCTGCCTTCGGTTGGCTACCTACATACTGCCCCATCGCAAACTCTGACGTGCACATGTAGTTCTGGTTCGTTGCCTAACTTACCACAACAAAAGGGCCGCTTCGCGTCAACACACGGGGCTACTGAGCCAAGTATCAAACCGTCTCCGACTTTAGTCCCTTCAAATTAATTCGAATGTGCAGTTCTCATTCGTTGCCCTTATACTTGAACTCGAACTCCCGTAGATAGTTAGGTTAGACAGGTACGACGACGACCACAATAATTCGCTCAAGACCTCTTCTGATAGTAATGCCCCGTCTGATTACAATTACATTGGCTTGACACACAAGCCACCATCGGATATGCCACCTCATCAACAGTACAGAAATGGGCAGAATTTCTCGAGTAGATTCTAGAGCAGGAAGGATCGCCACTTGTTCTCTACTCATACCATCGTGAGTAAGCAGTGAGCAACTACTAGAAGTACTACTGCACACTTACTTCTTCTACTGCCAAGCTAAGTAACAAGGAAGTTGTTCCTTGTTCTTGTTCCTTGTTACAGATATGTAAAATACTAATATATGGAGAGATAGAGTTGGCATGAGCCGCTTCTAGTGGCCCATTATAGTCGGCGAGATACTAAACAAGCAAATTTGTACTGCTCAGACGACTAGCGTCCGTAGAAGCGGTGCTACAGCCTCGTAGCTGATGTGAGAGGTCCAGTGTGGGCTGGCCAGCAGCACCTGATTTGCTACCAAATTGTATCTTTCTCCGTCAGTATGGGCATGAGCCGCTTCTAGTGGCCCATTATAGTCAGCGGAGATACTAAACAAGCAAATTTGTACTGCTCAGACGACTAGCGTCCGTAGAAGCGGTGCTACAGCCTCGTAGCTGATGTGAGAGATCCAGTGTGGATTGGCCAGCAGCACCTGATTTGCTACCAAATCATATGGAATCTCTCACCGTCAGTATGGGCATGAGCCGCTTCTGTAGTGGCCCATTATACTCGGCGGAGGTACTAAACAAGCACATTTGTACTGCTCAGACGACTAGCGTCCGTATATAGAAGCGGTGCTTCAGCCTTGTAAGTGATTTGAGAGGTCCAGTGTGGGCTGGCCAGCAGCACCTGATTTGCTACCAAATCATATGGTATCTCTCACAGTCAGTATGGGCATGAGCCGCTTCTAGTGGCCCATTATAGTCGGCAGAGATACTAAACAAGCACATTTGTACTGTGGGCTTGCCAACAAAACGGGGTTTTGCTACAAACGTATATTTTCGCCGTCAGTATGGGCATGAGCCGCTTCTAGTAACAAGCACAATTGTACTACTTTGACGACTAGCGTCCGTTGAAGCGGTGCTTTTCACTTCAGAGATTGGTTTGGCAGCCTTGTTTCATTACAATTATGTACAATTATCCACATTGGCTGGATACAGAAGCCACCCTTGCTTGGATATGCCTCCTTCTCAACAGTACAGAAATGGACTGAATTTCTCAAGTAGATTCTAGAGCAGGCAACTACTAGAAGTACTACTGCACACTTACTTTTACATTGGGAATTTGTTCTTGTTCTTGTTAGATGTTACAGATCATACATACTTTGTCGAACTAAGTAGGGGAGCGCGGGAAAGGGGGCTTGCGTACTTTTACTCGGAATCATCCGGCATTAAAAGCGAAAGTGTAAAAAGTCAAGTTTCCCATTTTTAAGAAATTCAACGCATATCGCCAAATATTGTGCCGCTCGGCATAACGGTTACGCCGCCTGCTTTACTCGGCGTTACTCGGCGTTACTCGGCATAACTACTATTGCCGAGCGGCACTACTCGGAATTACTCGGCGTTACTCGGCATTATTATATGCGCACATCATGAGCCGCTCGGCATTACTCGGCATTACTCGGCATTACTCGGCATTACTCGGCGTAACCGTAATGCCGAGCGGCGTTACTCGGGGTTATTCGGCGTTAATCGGCGTAACCGTAATGCCGAGCGGCAAATCAATTTTTGGCGATCAATGGTATGCGTTGAATCTTATTGGATTACTTTACATTAGGTATTATCAGAAAAGGGGGCATTTATCGGCATAAAAATCGGGATGCAGCCCGCTTTCCCGCGCTCCCTAGTGCGGAGAATATGAGAGAGATCTTTTTGTGTCAAGTTAAAAGTCGCAGCGGTATCATCTGGTTAGAATGCCACACCATTTCCCTGATTCTTTCGAAAGGCACTCAAAATAATCGCGAACGGGGAGGGACCCGTGAAGCGCCAAGAACAAAAACGAATACTCAAGAATCCAGGGTTGTTCACATTCGTTTTGAGAAATTGCGGGAAGCCCTTAAGTGTAGAAATCCTTAATTATTGCGGGAAGGAATTTTGTTAGGGTTAGTCATTGTTACATTTTGTTACACCAACATAACAGTGTTCGAATATCGTCACACAAATGTTACAGCGATTCTTTTGGCACCCTATCGTTTCGAATCGTACAACTGACTCATTTGATCGAATAAGTAATGCTGCCCGCATAAGCTATGATACGGCTAGGCAATGCTCTAGAGAAAAGAATTTTATTAGCTGAAGTTAGTGAGTAGTGAGAAGAATCTGCCGCTGACCCCATCGCCTGCCTCACGCAGGCATGGGGTCGGCGTTCGAAAATCAAGATACCTGTGCCTTCCTGAGGTTGCTGCTCACTGTTCAGCCTCGGCTGCGTGCTGCGCCTATGTACAACTGCTTTATCTCTTCTCTTTTCCTCGCACACGGTGCACCCTAGTATCAGGTCAAGCTATTTGGGAACTTGTTGCTTGTTCTTGTTACTTGTTACAGATATAAACTTATCAAGAGATATAGGCCTAATATAGTTTCAATACCATGTTCGGATATTTTGAGTACCTCATTTGAGAAAAGACTCCTCATTTACACCGTTTTAGCCACTTCCAAGAGGTTAAAAAGAAGAGGTTCAAAAGAAAGCTGTCCACCTCCCTGCACCCTCCACCTTCAATGTATTAGATCCAATCCCACCCAGCTGTGGCGATAATCGTGATGTACTACTTATCGCGGGGTAGGTTAGGGGCGGGCATCTCGGCGTCGATCTTCCCACGTACGTGTCATCGATCGAACTGAATGTTTACATATGTTGTAAAATTCCAACAGCTTTGGCTGTCGATTTCAATATCGAAGCGAAGGAGACAACTGAAACCAGTTCTGTCATCGCACTTGAACCTCGACCATCGTAAGGTAAATTGGCAAAGACGACGGAAAATACCATACCTTACAGAGAGAAGCAATATTTTCGAGCCTTACGAAGTTGGAAAAGTGAAGCAGAAAGAGAAAGGCTATGGCGCATCCTCACTGTCTGCAAGGGGCTCTTATTACCACCCACTTCTTGTCTTCCCTGTTCCATTTCTGAACACTGGGCCATTACCACAGATCTGGATGGCAAAGACATGCGCCCCTGACAATCCCCCCCCTCCCTCCGCTACCACATAATGGTTAGAGGATGTTGCTTGAACAGCGACGACCGACGCAGGGCATTCATCCACTTCATTCTTGAGTGTTTCTGGTGTATGCGCATTTCACCGGCAGCAGCTAGCAGTATACTCTCGATACTCACATCTTGAACTGTGTTGTTTGAGAAGTCATATCTTTGGCGGTGAGTAAAATAGGAGTACCAAGCATCGTGGGGTGTGAGCATTCCTGGTGGAGAGGTAGTCGAAGACAACCAAAATGCAGTCTTTCGCGCTGTATTCAAGAGTGAAGAATTACCATCATCTATTTCTTGAACCGATTCTTTGTTTGGGTACGATATTTCTCTCCCAAGCAATGTATCTTCAAGCAGCCTTTGTTTTGCATTACGCCCGTTGCTGAGTGAAGATGGTTGTTGTGCGGCAAGAGCAACATATGCTTCTTTCACGCTTGATTCCTTTTTTTTGAACCAGCTCTACTCTAGAAGGTGAAGTATTTACAATCTCCTTGACACCATCAAACAGCGACGCTTGTTTTGAGATGAAGTTCAGCTCGGATAATGTCCTCTCTCGCTGCATCAGAAGTGACTGAAGAGTCAAATCATTATCTTCTGCCAGAAGAGGGAGTGTGGAATGTGAAATGACAGTGGATACATAAATAATAGATGGAATGGATCTGAGTAGTTTGGATACGTCAAAAACACATAGTACCAGCTCAAAGGGAGGGAGGCAAAGCTAGCAGCACTGAAAGCAAGCACTCGAAAGGTAGCAAAAGATCGAAGCTGCTGATCACCTACCTGTTTCTCCTCTCGTATTCTCTTCAAGTTTGCGATGATACCTGAGACAAAGGGTGCCGATGTGCATCTGTGGAGAAGATCCTCCTCGGAACCGTCAGCTGTATGCTCTGTATTATTGCTCATTCTCGCGGCTTGCCAGTGGCTCAGTTTCAGGACGTTTGTAGAGGAGAGTACCCAAAACAATCGGCTCTACGACAGAAAGGTGTAGATATGCATTTCACTGTTAAGATGACAATGAATTTGTAATATTATGGAACCTGAGCAGAAACGAAGGTGAGAAGTATTGGAACTGGAACTAGGAGAAAAGTTGTTGCAGTATCCCTCTTGAATTGAGAGCTATCGTTCTGAGTTTGGAGGGCATTGAGCAGTGGGCCTTCGTATGCTGTAGATCATCATGAAGCGGGCTTCATTTCATCAAGAGCAAGCAAATAATACTCAGGCAAGGCTACACATCAAGTCGAAGCTCGAAGCGCCAGTCAGTCAGCCAGCAGGAGCCGCCCGCCTCAAATGAGCGGAGCACGTCACGTTCCTGTTTCTTCTCTTTCTCAAGAAAAACGTGACATATAAGGTTATGAACATGTGGGTTTAGGTCATGTTGGGAGCAAAGCTTCGTGTCATTCTATCTTTTTCAAACAACAGCAATTCATATCTTTACTTATCAAGATTTGCGACGAAGCCTACATAAACTTTCCTTGAGAACCTGGCCTGGGCGGTAATGTTTTCAACTTCTTTCACCTGAATTTTCAACCTGCTTATCCAACGTTGCTGTGGAGGGAGTTGGAATGTACCATAACATCATATGATGTACCTGTTGAAAGCTGTGAGGCAGATAGAATATAATATAGAGCAAATAATAATCAACACAGCCTCCAGTGTTGTGCCTCTATCTCATATCCATAATTAAATTGACTCAATCAACCAGCGCAAAAAATGAGTGACGAGGATCCGAAAAGCAGCTCTGGCAGCGAGATGGATTCCTCTGCGAAGGTGAACGAGGACTCGCTCGTCATTGTACAACCGATGATAGTAGATCAACAGCAATCTCATTCTCAGTACGATACGACCAGCACTAGCGTAGAAAATGGTAAGTGATATGCGCTTCAGCCAGGAATATATAGTTCTAAGAGATAAGATATGCTTTTCTCATGTAAAGTAGACCGGGCAATTCATTGTGGTTTCATCTTTTCAAACCCTTTGCTGCCTGATGCCCCTTCTTCTTGTATGAATGAAATGATAATTCTCATTTGATTATGTATGATGTAACCTGCAGAAGCAAAAGGCCGTGACATTGTTCCAGGGATAGACAGAGAAAAATCCGAGCTGAGAAATATCAACCAGAAACATTGGATCTTGAATGATGTCAAGAAAGAGATTGAGAAGGATAATTACTCAATACCAAACGACGTCAACTCACAAAACACCGTCGCATCGAGACAAGAATCTGTTGACTCGCAACAGATCTCAATAAGGTCACTGGAAAATGATCCTTCTGCTGACCTTGAGATGACTCTCAGCAATAGCAGAGAAAACCCCAAAGAAAATCATGCTGAAGACACATCGATAGGGAGAGAAACACCCAGCCGAGGCAGCATATTAAATGAAGAACAAGCCGATGAAAGTAGTCAATTAGAAAGCATGCCCTCAGATACATTTTCTGCAATGGAAGGAACTACTCCTGCGATGTCATCTTACTCGTCACAAAATGCTTGGCGGAGACTGGAACAAGATTTGGAAGAGTACTTCTCAACCTTAGAAATACACAACGAGAGCGCATTTCACGATGCCGCTACTGCTCAGCTTGTAGCACCACCAGGTATATTAACCAGAGACTCTGCCGCAGGCTTCGTCTATGATAGTTTATGGCGAGGAAGTGATCCAGACCTAGTTCCAAGTCCTGCGCAATCTACAAGAGAACATGCTGATGAAAATGATATAGACGATAGAAAGCCCCCCGCAAACAGCCCGAATGACGACGTTGCATGACCGCATGGCCGACATACCATGCCGTCTGTTTCCTCCTTGTTTTTACGTCGCCTCAAACCCAAACTCTTTGTGAATGAATTTAGGAACTATATCATGCATTGCACATGATAAACATTCACATTTTGACAAGAGTACCATAGATAAAGATAGGCTAAACTGATGTGTTTGTAAAAGGCAGTAGCATGTCAATCTTTCCCTCGCTTTTAAAGATTCATCATCCACTCGGGGATAGAACGAGACAAACCAGGAGAGGGAGTATAAGAAGTATAGATGGGAAGAAGGGAGAAGTCTCTCTCTCTCTTCTGTCTGCTGAGCAGTCACATAAAAAGTATTTCAGTGTCCGTCTCCAGTTCCATAGAAGTAAATATAACATGCAATGCATCGATTCACAAGAAGATCGGAGGAATTGCTTGAGGTTGCTGCCTTGGTTCTCAGTTGAAGTTCTAGCTTGTTCCTTTGCTTCTTGCAGCATGTCGAACGTGGAATCATCTCCCTCTCTCGCTCTTTGCTGAGCAGTCTTGTAAGTAATTCAGTTTTCATCTCCACTTCCAAAGAAGTAGGTAATGAAGATCAGAAGATCACATCGCTGGAGTTGCTCGAGATTGAGGTTGCCTGAGGTTGCCTGGTTGGTTCTCAGTTTTAGAGCATGATATTCATGTCGAACGTGTGCGGAGAATGAGAAAGATCGTTTTACGTTAAGTTGAAAGTCGCAGCGGTATCAGCTTCGCTTTCATAAGTCACGTTACCAGAACTCAGAATTGAGCCATGATCAGGACTTGTTATTCACATGTCGAACGTGTGCGGAGAATGAGAAAGATCGTTTTGTCGCTCAAGCAAAGTAACCATAATGTTCTTCGTTAGATCACGGACAGGATGGGTGTCGCAACCCGGCTCCCGCCAAAATATGCGAGGGCCGGACAGAATTGTTGACACCCGTCGGCAGCCCCGTAGGTGCCGCCAGGCCCGCCCCTTGACACCCGTCTGCGTCTAGATAGAATGTACTAATAAATCGAATAATTCGCAATTGATCGACGATTGACACCAATAATATAACGATTCGATTCGATTCGTTCGATTCGATTCGATCGTTCGATTCCATTTGATTCCATTTGTTCGATTCCATTCGATTCCATTTGTTCGATTCCATTCGTTCGATTTCATTCGTTCGATTCCATCGTCCAAAAGCTAGCAATCGATTCGTTCTATCTTTCGGCTTGGCGTGCACGAGCCTTTCTGGTTGCATTTAACACATCATTAAAGTGCTCTCATCATGTCTTGCACAAATACTAGCGATTAGTGGACGTAACTAGCGATTTATTGGTGTCAATCGTCGATCAATTGCGAATTATTCGATTTATTAGTACTTTCTATCTAGACGCAGACGGGTGTCAAGGGGCGGGCCTGGCGGCACCTACGGGGCTGCCGACCGGTGTCATCAATTCTGTCCGGCCCTCGCATATTTTGGCGGGAGCCGGGTTGCGACACCCATCCTGTCCGTGGTTAGATAGCAACGTTCGGGCTGGCGATATTTTGGCGATAAGTGACGGTCCGAGTGCTGTCATATAGCCGTCACTTCCGTCACCTACCCGTCACATATCCGTCACTGATCCGTCACCAAAGTGACGGACAGAGACGGATTCCGTCACATTTCATCTCAGCCGTCACTTCAGCCGTCACTTTATTGGCGATACGATGATATTTATTCGTCCCATGATAAGTAATAAAGTAAGGCGTAAGGCTGTGATGTGAATACAGTGTGAATACTTACGTCTTATGATGTAGTTGTGTGGTATGCAACAAGGCTTAGAGATCCCTCCTAATTCGTTCCAAATCCTTATCATCTCCTCTTCGAAAGAATGCGGAATAAATGGAAAAAGAAAATCGAATCCGTGTCCCATCGACAGCAATATCCTAGCGACAGCTCAAGTGCAAGTGAGTCTTCTAATGTCAGAGGACTCTTGCTCATCAGAACAGCGGGAGACCACTCCATATGCCAGGTCAAACCTTTGACGTGGAGGCACAGTCGTACCACAAGAGAGCATCGTGCAGTATGACCTCCATCATAGACCCTTATCAGAGGTAGATAACTACTTGTAAGATATGTCTTGGACTGCACATGTCGAACGTGTGCGGAGAATGAGAAAGATCGTTTTACGACAAGTTAACTCCGTCCAAGCTCCAAGAATCAAGAATCCAAGAATCAGAATCAAAAAAGAATTGAAAGGATTGCGATCATCTCAAGGAATAGCTTAGAGCTGCAACAATTCAAGAGAGCAAGCTCAAGCAAAGTAACCATAATGTTCTTCGTTAGATAAGTACTTGCATGGAATTCGAAAAGAGTAATTGCCTTCTTCTATGAAATCATCTGTGCTAATATGTGTAGGGTCACAATCCAGCTGCTCAAAAGAGGGGCTCAATTTGAATCAGAAGCATATCCAGGAGCGCTCCCCCAAGGGCGAAACAATCGTCGTATAGTTTCTCTTGAGTTATACACTCACCGTCGTATGGGCATGAGCCGCTTCTAGTGGCCCATTATAGTCGGCGGAGATACTAACAAGCACATTCGTACTGCTCAAACGACTAGAATTGCTACCAAATCGTATCTCTCACCGTCAGTATGTGCATGAACCGCTTCTGTAGCGGTCCATTATAGTCGGTGGAGGTACTAAACAAGCACATTTGTACTGCTCAGACGACTAGCGTCCGTAGATGCGGTGCTACAGCCTCGTAGCTGATGTGAGAGGTCCAGTGTGGGCTGGCCGGCAGCACCTGATTTGCTACCAAATTGTATCTATCACCGTCAGTATGGGCATGAGCCGCTTCTGTAGTGGCCCATTATAGTCGGTGGAGGTACTAAACAAGCACATTTGTACTGCTCAGACGACTAGCTTCCGTAGAAGCGGTGCTTCAGCCTTGTAAGTGATTTGAGAGGTCCAGTGTGGGCTGGCCAGCAGCACCTGTATCGCTGACAGTACGGGCATGAGCCGCTTCTGAAGTGGCCCATTATAGTCGGCGGAGGTACTAAACAAGCACATTTGTACTGCTCAGACGACTAGCGTCTGTAGAAGCGGTGCTACAGCCTCATAGCTGATGTGAGAGATCCAGTGTGGGCTGGCCAGCAGCACCTGATTTGCTACCAAATCATATGGTATCTCTCACCGTCAGTATGGGCATGAGCCGCTTCTAGTGGCCCATTATAGTCGGCAGAGATACTAAACAAGCACATTTGTACTGTGGGCTTGCCAGCAAAACCGGGTTTTGCTACAAACGTGTATTTTCGCCGTCAGTATGGGCATGAGCCGCTTCTAGTAACAAGCACAATTGTACTACTTTGACGACTAGCGTCCGTAGAAGCGGTGTTTTTCACTTCAGAGATTGGTTTGGCAGCCTTGTTTCATTACAATTATGTACAATTATCCACATTGGCTGGATACAGAAGCCACCCTTGCTTGGATATGCCTCCTTCTCAACAGTACAGAAATGGACTGAATTTCTCAAGTAGATTCTAGAGCAGGCAACTACTAGAAGTACTACTGCACACTTACTTTTACATTGGGAATTTGTTTTGTTCTTGTTAGATGTTACAGATCACACTTACTTACTTTGTCGAACTAGAGTACTTGTTATATAGGTGCGGAGAATGAGAGAGATCATTTTGAGTGATGATAAAAGTCGCAGCGGTATTATCTGGTATCATGTCAAGCTATTTGGAACTTGTTGCTTGTTCTTGTTATATATACTTACTTCGGTGCGGGATAAATCGGCTACCCAAAAAAAAATTTAAAGCTAGGCGCGCATGTTCACTGTAGGTCACATATTTTCCATACTAACTTAAAAAACATGTATTTTAAACTGACGAGGCCTTGAGTGTGGATGAGAACTCCTCCATCAGCACCCGGCACCTCGCTGTACTCACCATGATCGACAGGCCCAATAGGGCCTTCATTGACAGCCCCAGAGTTGTTGCCGACTCCAAACCAAAGGTACCTTCTGTCAGCGGACTACAGCAGCAGAGCATATTGTGTTGTCGGTTTATGAAATAAAGTTTTTGCCTCCTTAATTCGCATAACTTTGTGCGTGCAGCGCTGACCGATGAAGTGCCTCTACTTCTGATTACTCCTTCAGAGTTCAGATACACGATGATAATAGATGTGATTTCTTCGTAAATCTATATCGATTATTTATTTATTCCTATTTTTCCGTGTATAGAATTATTCGTCATTGGTCGGATACTCAATTGCACTCATGTCTTCAAAAGCCTTACCAAACTTGTTGTACCTCTCCTTCTCTTCATCGGTGAAGTTGTCGTAGTCTGTGTCATCAACGTCACCTGCAATGATTTGTAGCTCATCAAAGTCAAGATATTCACTGATGTCGTAATCATCAACATTTGGAAGATCGTACTTTAGCTTCTTCATCTTGTCTATATCGACTCCTTCAATCACCTCGCACACCTTGACACCGACCACCTTCCGACTTGGAGCTTCCATTGTCGCCAGATTGGGCGTGTAATTTTCATCATCTTCCATCAGTGGCTGGGTTACCTTCCTGACACCATAGCTCAGTCCATTCTTCTCCTTAACAAAGTCGTCTCCTCCATTGCACTCAAGGATAGCTGCCGCTATTTGCGTCTGATGGATGAACAACCGAGCGATCTTCTCCACTGGATACTGATCCCAACCTTTCTGAAGTAGTTCCCATAGCTTTTCAGTTGGCAAGTAAAGGCCGCGGTTGTTGAGTCCTTGCATAGCAGTGACAATCTTTGCGAGAGAGGGGAAGAGGCCAGCATCGCACGCATTTGTAAGAGGACTGTTCGGCGGCTGCACTTTCCATAGCCACCCCCTTTCATCGTTTCTCTGTTTGATCTCCGTCCGAAGTCCCTTCTCCACGTGTGGTGTTGCATTGTCCCATCCATCTCTGATCACGACTCTTTTTCCAGTCTCCACTTCAATCTTCTGAGCAAGCTCATGCAACGCCGGCGTGTATTCATTCCGTACCCATTTCGCCAAATTAAACTTCTTCTCTCCACCCTTCTCACTCCGACTTCCACAGATCTCCCAGTTTTCAAAGTAGTACTCTCCTTTCTTGCGAAGCATATTCTCTGCAATATGTGGATAATTGTACGTCCCATCCTCATTGTACACACGCTTGTACGAGTCCTTCTGTGCTTTTACCATCCCGCCGCATCGAGTCATCAAGATCTTGTGCCCTGTGCCACCGCTCCTCATGTCATTATTTGTCGGTGCGAAACAGGAGCACATCCGAAAAATGGAACAACTTTATTGTGCCTCCGGATAACCAAGGAATAAAACCACTTCTCGTCAATGTTTGTGTAGAGAACCTGCACTTTCTGTGCCACCATCCTTGCCCCGTCCCAAAAGATATGGAATGCAACAGCCCATTTCATCCGCGATTGTTTGGTTTGCTCGGATGTACATTGTGGAAGTGTTTGCGTCTCGGTGTAGCGGAAACCATTCGTGCCCATCACCCATCTTGCCAATGCATGGTGCCCAATCGGCTGGACATTTTTGGCTCCTCCAGCAATTTGTTCTGCTAATCTTCTCCAGCTGATGCATCCGTTTGTATGCTGCATCACTCGTTGGACCTCTGCTTCAAGGGTCTCCAGCTGATTCTTCAAACCGGCTGCACCTTGAGCGCATGCCAGCCGTTCCGCCTCACTCAAATCCGCATATGCTTCATTGAGTTCACGATCCGTGAACACCTCCCCCGAGTGCTGCTTGCGCTTCAACTTCTTAAAGTAATTTTTTGGAGTGACTACCTGATCCCTCTTCTTCTTCGAATTCGTCAGCGTCTTCCCAGCATCGCTCCGCTCTTTACGCTCCACCGTGCCGTTCTTTTCATTAAACTTCAAGATGCACTCTTTTACCTTCGTCTTCCCAACACCAAATGCATGTTGCAACAAGGCATTGGGACCCATGCCTTTGAACCCTACTCTTAGCCAGCTCTGTTAGGATTCCATATTTATCTGTCTCCTTCTTCATGTTGACAAGGAGAATATTCTGATCTGCGGTGAGTTGTCCTGACATATCACGTTTGGTGCCGTTATCCCGCAAACGAGCGTCATGCCATCTCGCCCAACCACACGGTTGCTTTTTCTTGCCCCACTCCAACATAGAAATAAGTGGGTGTGGTTTGTTGCTGTATTTTGGGTCCCAACCAGAACATTGTTGGATGACTTGATAAGTTGTCAGTAATGAAAAGTTGCTATCGTTTGCAGCAACGGTCGTTGCATCGGCACCAACTGTATTATTTGGAGATGGTAGCCGCTCACCCTGAGGCCGAATATAATTGTGAGACAGTAGAGATGGTCCTGTTGCAGCATCATCATTAATATTTCCCCGACGACGTGCGGAGGTGACAAGAGGATTACTACTCTGGATACGCCGTGGATGAACGTTTTTTTCAAGGCGGCCGCCAACGGTGAGGTTGATGTCAAATGTTCCATCAGTATGGACACGGGAGACATAGCCAGTCCCCCCTTCACTATCAGGGCAATTGTATCTCCTCTCCCCTTCGATCGTCAGAAGGGCGCCGACGGTCACTACGGATGGTATCGATGAAAGAGGCAGCATGTTTCGGCTGTAGTAACGGTTTGTTGTCATCGTCTTTTTGACAAGTGCAGATTTGAAATTTGAATCAGCCACACTGGAGGTCAAAAACATATTCTAAATAATTTTTTATTTTATTAGACAGTTTACGTGTGGAGTACAGGCCTAGCTTTCAAAAAAATTTTGGGAGGCCGATTTATCGTGCTCCGAAGGAAGTAGCTGTCTCATCTCCTCGACTCCGTCAAATTGATTCCTACGTATATGTCATACAAGATAGATAACGGCACTCCTTTTCCGCCGAAATTAGAAAAATAAAATATTTCACAAAAAATCCCGCCTCTTTTGCCATGCAGATTTCGCAGCAAAAACATCATCACACATAATGAGGAAGTGAACCAAAACACCATGTTGATGGCATAGCGGTAAAAATCGTATCTCCTGAAGTACACAGATTTGCATTTCGTGCTATATAACTGTATGCAGCTGAAGCTATGAGGAAACTTTCTGGCTAGGCCACGTAATGCACTTTTTGGTACCCCATCTAAGCGTCACATGAGAAAAAGTCAACCAGAAGAAGCCGAATCTCCCGATGTGTCGTCCGATACTACGCCTGTAACACCTCGGAGATCGTCCTCTCTCCGCCAATTATCACCGCTACTTCTACATATAGACATCTAGTGTCGGTGTGGTTCATTGTTAGTGACTTCATATGGCCATAGCACTCCGTCGGGCATGCTCTGTCTAGCAGAGAATGACCCGAAGGAGTGGGTAGAATGAATATTCGTAGATGTAACTTGTTGTTAAAGGATTATTATGATAGATAAAGACTGCAGCAGCACTGCGGTGCGTTAGGGAACAGGAGGTGACTACAAGATACACAAGCCGCGACTTCAACAAAGAACTCCAAAGATACTTCAAGTCGCCCACGTCAGCAACACCTCCTAACCTATGCTTCCAGGATTCCTGAGAATCCCTAGGTAATGACTGTACCTGTCGTACTGGGCATTACACTCTTCCCCACCATGATCATTGATAGTAGATCAAGGAGAATGAAATAAGATGATTGATGTAACTACACTTCCTCAAAAGAGGTTTGGCCAAAGTGCAGAGACCCGGGTCATATATATATTGTGGATGAAGGGAAAAAGGAAAAACCCTTCTGAGGGAAAGCTCGAAAAACCTCAAGTTCAACGTTGGTGGTCACGTTGCTACGCGTGGGGGACTCGCGGATTATGTTCGATAAGGGATCACCCTACGAATATTGATACGTTCAGTTACTCCTGGCCGAAGTAATATGGTTACTGTCCCATTCACATGGACTTGTGTGATATTATAAGGGCCTGACGTTCGATTGCCAAGCTTGGTAGGTTTGTGTAATTTCTTAAGGACACGCATGCCCGGTGTATAGTCGTAGCGCCGTCTCTTCGCGTTTGAGCGCCGTAGTGATTCATTGACGAACTGTTCACGGTTCGTGGTGATGAGATGCCAATCTGCGATCAGCGGAATGTTGACGAACATATCCCTATTGAATGTCAAGGCTCCTGGCGAACCATTTAGGGCTGTACTAATGTTGGATCTAAGTGCGTGCATCACTGTAGATAAGGCTGCGTCGAGGATGTCATTCGCCTCTTGCATGTTCTGTGGTGGATTAGACTTGAGCATCGTGCGCAAGATATTACCGACAGTCTGGTGCATTCGTTCGCAGACTGCATTACTTTGTGGATTTCTTTTAGTTGTAGGGACATCCTTGATGCCCAATATTTCTAGTCTTCTTTGGAACTCGTATCCCACGAATTCTTTCCCATTGTCGTGAACACAACGTTGAGGGAGTGGATAACGGCATAGCCATGCCTGAGTAAACTTGTCTCGGATGTGTCCCATCTCTTTATTGTCAATTCTAGTCAGCTCGACTAGATTAGTAGTTGTATCAATGCAAGTAAGAGCATTCAGCTCGACTTCAACATTATTGACCTCAATCTTCCAAGGTCCTATTAGATCAACTGCAACCTCTGACCAAGGTTCAGCATTCAGTTCGCGCTCTGGCAGGAATCCATAACCAGGGCCTGGCAGCTTCTCTCGCTGGCATATGTCACAATGATAGTTTTCGCAGTAGCTTCGCAGTTGTGGATGAAAGTACCTCGCTTTCAAGGTGTCTCTGAGGCGTCTCGAGCCTGGATGACCTAGTATACTATGATAGAATGTAAGTGTCTGAGGAATCATATTCCTTGGTAATGCAATCTTCCATTGCGTGTTATTGTTGTCGCCAAGCTTTGTGTAGCAAACAATGTTTTGATCTTGTATCGTTCTAATGTGATATTGTTGAGGAGAGCGTTGAATCAGCTCTTGCAATTCCTCATCAGTAGCTTGCATCTCAGCTACATATTCCCAACGCAGAGGCGATTCTAGCCCATCTGCTTCTGGCGGTAGATTAAGGAAACAATCCACTAGCTCTGGATCGTCAAATATAGAAGTGTGAGAGACCTCGCGGTCATGTTGTTCTCCGTTATCTCGAACGGTACTAGAAACTTCAACACCTGGCGTCAGCCACTCAGTGTGAAAGCTATGATGGTTTTCTTCGATCGTACTCTTCCCGACCATGACTGCATCTTCAGATACAGGAATGCGTGTAAAATGATAGCAAAATTCAAAATTATTCTTGTGCTGATCAGCATCGTCAAGACAAGTAGCGAAGGATTCTGCAGCAGCAGCAAAACTTTCTACTTCAAGCTCAGGTTGAGCTGTACCTTGATCTTCGGTGCCGCTCTTCGGCACGCGAGAAAGGGCATCGGCCAATATGTTCTGTGGGCCCGGAACGTAATGGAGAGTAGGTGAATACTCTTCGACATACATTCGCCAACGCAGTACACGCTGCGTGTTAAGATTTGTAAAGGTGAGATTCATATGATCAGTGTGTACATGGATTTCAGCGCCTAACAGCATCGTTCTGAATTCCTTAAGTGTCATTACAATTGACAAGAGTTCCTTCTCCATTGTCGTGTAGTTCTTTTGGGCACTATTCAGCTTTCGACTGAAATAGGCAACTGGGCGATTGTCTTGCATGATGACGCTTCCCATTTGGTAATCGCTTGCATCGGTATAGATGTGAAAGGGCTTATTGTGGTCTGGATAAGCTGACATAGCATCCATGCAAAGGATGGCTTTCATTTTCTTAAAGGACTCGTCCATTTCGTCAGTCCATTCGAATTTCTTTTTGCCTGTCATGTCAGTGAGAGGCTTAAGTACGTGAGCACGTGAGGGCCACATGTCTTTGTAGTAGTTTACTGCACCAAGGAAGGTTCTCAAACCCTTGATGTTTGTTGGTTTTTGCATTTGTAAGATAGCGTCTACCTTCTTCTTCCACGGCTTCAAGCCTTCTGGAGTTAGCCAATATCCAAGCCAATCGGTCTCTTGGACGCACCATTCGCATTTGAGCGGATTAATAGTGAACCCATTGTCTTGCAGACGGGTTAATACGGTTTTAAGTGACTTGAGATGGCTCTCATAGTCGTTTGAGAAGACACCAATGTCATCGATGTAAGTGTCTGTTTCATCAAGGTCACGCATGACCTCTTCCATGACTGATTGCGCGATATCAGGTGAACATTTTAACCCCATGGGTAATCTAAGGTACTTGAACTTCCCAAAGGGAGTTGCAATAGTGCAAAGATCTTGACTTTCCTCATCGAGTTCAAAAGTGTAATATTGCATTGAAATATCTAACTTAGTGAAGTATTTGTATCCCGAACGCTTACGCAGAATATCATTGATCCGTGGTAAGGGATATTGCTTTCGCCTGATCACTTTATTCAAGGCACGTAGGTCGCTGACCCAGCGAACGCGACCGTCTTTCTTTGGAATGATAAACGTTGGACTACACCAATCGCTTACTCCAGCATATGTAAGCACTCCAATCTTGACTAAGTGCATAAGCTCTTTCTTAAAGGCTTGTTGGTGAATGTTGGGTACAGGATATGCTCTCGCATGTACCGGTTGTGCATCAGGTTCCACCTCAATGTGAACCTTCTTGTGAGGATAAACCCCGAGGCTACCGTCAAATAACTTGGTATAGCCGTTAAGCAGTTCTCTGAGACCCTGCTTCTGTTCGTCATCTAGGTGATTCTGTTCACGGATGACATCTTCAATTTCGACTTGGTCGTATTTTGCTTCAAGTATCTCACTTGCATAGCTGACATCACATCCTGAACTGATGTATGCGTCAAGATAGTCATAATACTCAAGGAGTTCTTCCTCTTCCTGGAGAAAATATGAATCCATCATATGATTGTAATCATCTGATGTGGTTGTGAAGGGATTGCGCATCGGCACTGTATTCCCTAACCAATAGACGAAGCCATTTTCATAATCAAGCTTCATGCCAAGCTTCTTGAGCAAGTCTGCGCCAAGAAGAACATCATAACTGCATTTGGAATCGAAGACTAGGGCCTTTGTCTCGTCGATAACACGATTCTTATCGAATTCTGGCAGCTTGATATTACGGAGTGTAACTACTTCTTTGACTTGAACAGTACCTCCGAGAGTGGTCACTGGACGTTCACTCTTAAGTGTTTTTGGTTGAACTTCACGTGGCAGCACACGTCGGTGTATCATCGTGGTAGTTGTACCTGAGTCTATCAGAACTCGTAGTAGGCGTGACGAATTACATAATCCAATCGTCTTACATAACATGATGGTAATGGGCGTCATGTTGTCAGGTAATCTAGGTGCGGTCATCTTCGGCACCGGTATATGATAGGTTACCCCAATAGATTCAAAATCTTCGTCTTCGCACTCGTCGTCAGAAGAATAGTCAGTTGTAGTGTTGTTAGAAGGACAATGAATGTTAGTAAAACAGCAATGGTTGTCGGCAGAGCTAATAATATTTTCAGTAGGGTCAACTGAATGATCTAGATTTAAAGGAGTATCAATCTCGTTGATACAATTAAATGCGAGCGTGCGCTTGTCGAAGAACTTCTTCACAACGCGGTTGAAGTCTCCAGCAGTGGGGTTGAGTACATCAACTCCGACATCAGTGGCTGCTTGTGTCCACACGACTCTAGCTTGATCATCAAGCACTAGACCCATAAACTTGAACCTGTCAGACTCTCTTGTCTGTGGATTGGTGGCGGCGCGGTTGATTGCATCGATGATCTCATCACAAACATGTTCCACGTTCATTGCATCCGTACACGCACATTTCAAGGAGGACCCACGTCCCTTCCCAGAAGGCATCAGAGTGACTGAGCCATAGCGTTCTTTGCTTGCTCCAGGTTCATAGGAGAGCACGACTTTGATCGCGGATTCATCAAACAACATGTTGACAAAAGATGCAAAATCGACGGTGATTTCGGCTTCAGAGAATGTTCAAATTCGTTGATTGCAACACAGCAGAGTGTTGGCTATCTGCTAAAGTTATAGCTGTTTAAACAGTGCTCTGTCTAGCAGAGAATGACCCGAAGGAGTGGGTAGAATGAATATTCGTAGATGTAACTTGTTGTTAAAGGATTATTTTATGATAGATAAAGACTGCAGCAGCACTGCGGTGCGTTAGGGAACAGGAGGTGACTACAAGATACACAAGCCGCGACTTCAACAAAGAACTCCAAAGATACTTCAAGTCGCCCACGTCAGCAACACCTCCTAACCTATGCTTCCAGGATTCCTGAGAATCCCTAGGTAATGACTGTACCTGTCGTACTGGGCATTACAGGGCACCAACATTGCTGCTACACATCACATCATCAATTACAAACAAATGTCACCCATTTCATTGCTCTATTCCGACCTCTAATCATGACGAGACAACTAAACACGACAAATGAGCTCTCAATAATATGTAAGGATCGCTTTGTACCGTGAAGTTGACAATTGAGATCGATTTCACTGCCTACACCACCATCGGCGAACTCAGCCTTGGTATCACCATCGCCCAACACATGGCCATTCCTCGAACAAATTCCAATGGATTCGTTATTCAAATCAACATTACCATCTGACAACAATGACACAACAACTATTGTATTTGATTGAAGAGATAAGGTCGTAGTTGGGTGACTCGTAGTTCGATTAGGGTGGAATAGGTGCACATTTTGTCTCCGAAGAAGGCTATTGTTACGGCGCTACATTGCTCTGAATTGATCGGAGTGGAATCTTCAACGACTTGTTAAGGCCCTTTGGTTTCAATGAAGTAATGTTCGACGGATAGAGCTGCATATGATCACTACTGACATCATTGGAATGCACAAAGTGATTCTCTTGTAGTAGATGGATGTGCATACAGAAGTGTTTGTGTTGAATGACAAGGATCTGTGGGCCTCATAAATTATTAATACCGCATTAAAAAGATGCAAACATTCTTTTCATAACTCTACAAGCGTTATTTTAGCAGTGTTTGGTGTCGTTAGTGCCGAAATATTTGTTATAACACCATCGTTCATTGCTCATGAGAGTTGAGGATACACATTCATGTGCACAAATTGGCTTTTATTTTACATCATTTGTAAAAATTAGTACATATAAAGTTGCTACATGCAATCATATGTGTCTATATAAACGTCTCGAGCATTGTATCTTTTATATAACGGCACCACGCTTAGTACAGTACGCTACTCGGGCGGAAATCCCATGGTGGTGATGTGCTCGATGATCGTTGGCGCCACTTTGGTACCGCTTCTTGGACGATTCCTACGTAGACAAAAAATCCACGTCATGGAGTCAAGGAGATGAGACAGCTATATATTTGTTACAGACATAAACTTATCAAGAGATATATATAGGCCTAATATAGTTTCAATACCTGTTCGGATATTTTGAGTACCTCATTTGAGAAAAGACTCCTCATTTACACCGTTTTAGCCACTTACTTCCAAGAGGTTAAAAAGAAGAGGTTCAAAGAAAGCTGTCCACCTCCTTCCTCCATGCACCCTCCACCTTCAATGTATTATCGCGGATCCAATCCCACCCAGCTGTGGAGATAATCGTGATGTACTACTAATCGCGGGGTAGGTCAGGGGCATCTCGGGGTCGATCTTCCCACGTGTCATCGATCGAACTGAATGTTTACATATGTTGTAAAATTCCAACAGCTTTGGCTGTCGATTTCAATATCGAAGCGAAGGAGACAACTGTAACCAGTTCTGTCATCGCACTTGAACCTCGACCATCGTAAGGTAAATTGGTAACAGACGACGGAAAATACCATACCTTACAGAGAGAAGCAATATTTTCGAGCCTTACGAAGTTGGAAACGTGAAGCAGAAAGAGAAAGGCTATGGCGCATCCTCACTGTCTGCAAGGGGCTCTTTACCACCCACTATTCTTGTCTTCCCTGTTCCATTTCTGAACACTGGGCCATTACCACAGATCTGGATGGCAAAGACATGCGCCCCTGACAATCCCCCCCCTCCCTCCGCTACCACATAATGGTTAGAGGATGTTGCTTGAGCAGCGACGACCGATGCAGGACATTCATCCACTTCATTCTTGAGTGTTTCTGGTGTATGCGCATTTCAGCGGCAGCGGCTAGCAGTACACTCTCGATACTCTATCTTACACTGTTTTGTTTGAGAAGTCATATCTTTGGCGGTGAGTAAAAGACCAAGCATCGTGGGGTGTGAGCATTCCTGGTGGAAAGGTAGTCGAAGACAACCAAATCTGCAGTCTTTCGCGCTGTATTCAAGAGTGAAGAATTACCATCATCTAATTCTTGAACCGATTCTTTGTTTGGGTACGATATTTCTCTCCCAAGCAATGTATCTTCAAGCAGCCTTTGTTTTGCATTACGCCCGTTGCTGAGAGAAGATGGTTGTTGTGCGGCAAGAGCAACATATGCTTCTTTCACGCATGCTTCCTTTTTTTTGAACCAGCTCTACTCTAGAAGGTGCCAAATACTTCTCATCTACAATCTCCTTGACACCATCAAACAGCGACGCTTGTTTTGAGATGAAGTTCAGCTCGGATAATGTCCTCTCTCGCTGCATCAGAAGTGACTGACGAGTCAAATCATTATCTTCTGCCAGAAGAGGGTGTGTGGAATGTGAAATGACAGTGGATACATAAATAATAGATGGAATGGCTCTGAGTAGTTTGGATACGTCAAAAACACATGGTACCAGCTCAAAGGGAGGGAGGCAAAGCTAGCAGCACTGAAAGCAAGCACTTGAAAGGTAGCAGTAGCATAAGATCGAAGCTGCTGCATTCAGCTGTTACAGAGAATCACCTACCTGTTTCTCCTCTCGTATTCTCTTGAAGTTTGCGATGATACCTGAGACAAAGGGTGCCGATGTGCATCTGTGGAGAAGATCCTCCTCGGAACCGTCAGCTGTATGCTCTGTATTATTGCTCATTCTCGCGGCTTGCCAGTGGCTCAGTTTCAGGACGTTTGTAGAGGAGAGTACCCAAAACAATCGGCTCTACGACAGAAAGGTGTAGATATGCATTTCACTGTTAAGATGACAATGAATTTGTAATATGATGGAACCTGAGCAGAAACGAAGGTGAGAAGTATTGGAACTGGAACTAGGAGAAAAGTTGCTGCAGTATCCCTCTTGAGATTGAGAGCTATCGTTCTGAGTTTGGAGGGCATTGAGCAGTGGGCCTTCGATCATCATGAAGCGGGCTTCATTTCAACAAAGATGAAGAAAAGGCAAGGCTACTATACAGAAGTCGAAGCCAGTCAGTCAGCCAGCAGGATGGAGCCGCCCGCCTCAAATGAGCGGAGTACGTCACGTTCCTGTTTCTTCTCTTTCTCAAGAAAAACGTGACATATAAGGTTATGAACATGTGGGTTTAGGTCATGTTGGGAGCAAAGCTTCGTGTCATTCTATCTTTTTCAAACAACAACAATTCATATCTTTACTTATCAAGATTTGCGACGAAGCCTACATAAACTTTCCTTGAGAACCTGGCCTGGGCGGTAATGTTTTCAACTTCTTTCACCTGAATTTTCAACCTGCTTATCCAACGTTGCTGTGGAGGGAGTTGGAATGTACCATAACATCATATGATGTACCTGTTGAAAGCTGTGAGGCAGACAGAATATATAGAGCAAATAATAATCAACACAGCCTCCAGTGTTGTGCCTCTATCTCATATCCATAATTAAATTGACTCAATCAACCAGCGCAAAAAATGAGTGACGAGGATCCGAAAAGCAGCTCTGGCAGCGAGATGGATTCCTCTGCGAAGGTGAACGAGGACTCGCTCGTCATTGTAAAACCGATGATAGTAGATCAACAGCAATCTCATTCTCAGTACGATACGACCAGCACTAGCGTAGAAAATGGTAAGTGATATGCGCTTCAGCCAGGAATATATAGTTATAAGAGATAAGATATGCTTTTCTCATGTAAAGTAGACCGGGCAATTCATTGTGGTTTCATCTTTTCAAACCCTTTGCTGCCTGATGCCCCTTCTTCTTGTATGAATGAAATGATAATTCTCATTTGATTATGTATGATGTAACCTGCAGAAGCAAAAGGCCATGACATTGTTCCAGGGATAGACAGAGAAAAATCCGAGCTGAGAAATATCAACCAGCAACATTCGATCTTGAATGATGTCAAGAAAGAGATTGAGAAGGATAATTACTCAATACCAAACGACGTCAACTCACAAAACACCGTCGCATCGAGAGAAGAATCTGTTGACTCGCAACAGATCTCAAGGTCACTGGAAAATGATCCTTCTGCTGACCTTGAGATGACTCTCAGCAATAGCAGAGAAAACCCCAAAGAAAATCATGCTGAAGACACATCGATAGGGAGAGAAACACCCAGCCGAGGCAGCATATCAAATGAAGAACAAGCAGATGAAAGTAGTCAATTAGAAAGCATGCCCTCAGATACATTTTCTGCAATGGAAGGAACTACTCCTGCGATGTCATCTTACTCGTCACAAAATGCTTGGCGGAGACTGGAACAAGATTTGGAAGAGTACTTCTCAACCTTAGAAATACACAACGAGAGCGCATTTCACGATGCCGCTACTGCTCAGCTTGTAGCACCACCAGGTACATTAACCAGAGACTCTGCCGCAGGCTTCGTCTATGATTGTGTATGGCGAGGAAGTGATCCAGACCTAGTTCCAAGTCCTGCGCAATCTACAAGTCAGGCGGTTAGAGATCATGTTGATGAAAATGATATAGACGATAGAAAGCCCCCCGCAAACAGCCCGAATGACGACGTTGCATGACCGCATGGCCGACATACCATGCCGTCTGTTTCCTCCTTGTTTTTACGTCGCCTCAAACCCAAACTCTTTGTGAATGAATTTAGGAACTATATCATGCATTGCACATGATAAACATTCACATTTTGACAAGAGTACCATAGATAAAGATAGGCTAAACTGATGTGTTTGTAAAAGGCAGCAGCATGTCAATCTTTTCCTCGCTTCTAAAGATTCATCATCCACTCGGGGATAGAACGAGGCAAACCAGAAGAGGGAGTATAAGAAGTATAGATGGGAAGAAGGGAGAAGTCTCTCTCTCTCTTCTGTCTGCCGAGCAGTCACATGAAAAGTATTTCAGTGTCCGTCTCCAGTTCCATAGAAGTGAATATAACATGCAATACAACGATTGACAAGAAGATCGGAGGAATTGCTTGAGGTTGCTGCCTTGGTTCTCAGTTGAAGTTCTAGCTTGTTCCTTTGCTTCTTGCAGCATGTCGAACGTGGAATCATCTCCCTCTCTCGCTCTTTGCTGAGCAGTCATGTAAGGAATTCAGTTTTCATCTTCACTTCCAAAGACGTAATAATACAATAGGAGTACAATGAACAGAAGATCACATCACAAGTTTCCTGGTTGGCATCCTGGTTGGTTCTCAGTTTTAGAGCATGTTCCTTCGCGCAGTGCGGAGAATGAGAAAGATCGTGTACTCAAGAAAAAAAAGTCGTAGCGGTATCAGCTTCGCTTTCATAAGTCACGTCATGTCAGAGTCAGAACTCAGAATTCAGCCATGAGAACAGAATCAAAATCTATCAAAATCGAATTGATTGCAATCTATCTAAAGTATTGCAATCACACAATAGCCGAATAGCTGCAACAATTCAAGCGATCAAGCTCGAGCAAAGCAACCATAAAGTTCTTCGATAGACAAAGTAGTCATTCATGTCGAACGTGTGCGGAGAATGAGAAAGATCGTTTTACGTTAAGATGATAGTCGCAGCGGTATCAGCTTCGCTTTCATAAGTCACGTCACCAGAACTCAGAATTGAGCCATGATCAGGACTTAATAGAATTCAGACTTCGTCAAAGCTCCAAGAATCCAAGAATCAGAATCAAAATCGAATTGAAAGGATTGCGATCATCTCAAGGAATAGCTTAGAGCTGCAACAATTCAAGAGAGCAAGCTCAAGCAAAGTAACCATAATGTTCTTCGTTAGATAAGTACTTGCATGGAATTCGAAAAGAGTAATTGCCTTCTTCTATGAAATCATCTGTGCTAATATGTGTAGGGTCACAATCCAGCTGCTCAAAAGAGGGGCTCAATTTGAATCAGAAGAATATCCATAAGCGCTCCCCCAAGGGCGAAACAATCGTCGTATAGTTCCTCTTGAGTTATACACTCACCGTCGTATGGGCATGAGCCACTTCTAGTGGCCCATTATAGTCGGCGGAGATACTAAACAAGCACATTCGTACTGCTCAAACGACTAGAATTGCTACCAAATCGTATCTCTCACCGTCAGTATGTGCATGAGCCGCTTCTGTAGTGGCCCATTATAGTCGGTGGAGGTACTAAACAAGCACATTCGTACTGCTCAGACGACTAGCGTCCGTATATAGAAGCGGTGCTTCAGCCTTGTAAGTGATTTGAGAGGTCCAGTGTGGGCTGGCCAGCAGCACCTGATTTGCTACCAAATCATATGGTATCTATCGCTGTCAGTATGGGCATGAGCCGCTTCTGTAGTGGCCCATTATAGTCGGCGGAGGTACTAAACAAGCACATTCGTACTGCTCAGACGACTAGCGTCCGTAGAAGCGGTGCTTCAGCCTTGTAAGTGATTTGAGAGGTCCAGTGTGGGCTGGCCAGCAGCACCTGATTTGCTACCAAATCGTATCTATCGCTGTCAGTATGGGCATGAGCCGCTTCTGTAGTGGCCCATTATAGTCGGCGGAGGTACTAAACAAGCACATTCGTACTGCTCAGACGACTAGCGTCCGTAGAAGCGGTGCTTCAGCCTTGTAAGTGATTTGAGAGGTCCAGTGTGGGCTGGCCAGCAGCACCTGTATCGCTGTCAGTACGGGCATGAGCCGCTTCTGTAGTGGCCCATTATAGTCGGTGGAGGTACTAAACAAGCACATTTGTACTGCTCAGACGACTAGCGTCCGTAGAAGCGGTGCTACAGCCTCATAGCTGATGTGGAGATCCAGTGTGGGCTGGCCAGCAGCACCTGATTTGCTACCAAATCATATGGTATCTCTCACCGTCAGTATGGGCATGAGCCGCTTCTAGTGGCCCATTATAGTCGGCAGAGATACTAAACAAGCACATTTGTACTGTGGGCTTGCCAGCAAAACCGGGTTTTGCTACAAACGTGTATTTTCGCCGTCAGTATGGGCATGACCCGCTTCTAGTAACAAGCACAATTGTACTACTTTGACGACTAGCGTCCGTAGAAGCGGTGCTTTTCACTTCAGAGATTGGTTTGGCAGCCTTGTTTCATTACAATTATGTACAATTATCCACATTGGCTGGATACAGAAGCCACCCTTAGCATTTCCATCTGCAAATCTCGAACAGGCTTGATGGATTTACCGAGATTATTCGTTTCAGTGCAAGTTGGAGTTGCTCTCCGCATCACAAAACACTTGGTCTTATGGCTCAATGCAAGGTTGTAAAAGCGAGGAAGGACCTTTTCGAGTTCTTCAAAGAAACGATTCACTGGGACATCTTCCCAATACCTCTCCTTCAAGACTTTGCCAAGTCACTTTGTAAGCTCAATTGTATCTCTTGACTTCCACGCCAAATCATTGGCTGTCTTTAGCGTTGCAGCTTCTTCGATTTGATCTTCCAATGAGGTCTTACTGTAAGTGGTAGACTGCCCTTCCTTGCTGCAATTCCTTCCGTATGGGCTACTTTATTTCAAGTTGCCTCTTACCGACGTATGTTTCACACTTCACAATGCTGCTAATGCTAAAGCGAGAGTGGATTCATGCATTTAGTAGGTGGATGTCTCAGAGTGACGACGGCTTGCTTCACTTGTAGGAATGACACCATCGGAATCTGGCAATTACAATTATCCACATTGACATTGGCTGGATACAGAAGCCACCCTTGGATATGCCTCCTTCTCAACAGAACAGAAATGGACAGAATTTTTCAAGTAGATTCTAGAGCAGGCAGCTACTAGAAGTACTACTGCACACTTACTTTTACATTGGGAATTTGTTCTTGTTCTTGTTAGATGTTACAGATCATACATACTTTGTCGAACTAGAGTATTAGGTGCGGAGAAAAAGATCTATAAAATTTCTGTTATGTACTCTTATTATTATTAGAGTGCGGAGAAATAGAGAGATCTTTTTGTGTCAAGTTAAAAGTCGCAGCGGTATCATGTCAAGCTATTTGGGAACTTGTTGCTTGTTCTTGTTACTTGTGCAGTCGACTGCAGAGGAAGTGGCTCGGATCCAACTGCTGCTGACTTCCCCCATACGTGAATACATGGAGGGCAATGGACCGCACGTCTAGCGGAGCGGCTGGTCCAAGCCCGTAGTGGGCTCATGAACCTGTAGCAGCGATGCGGATTGCATGGTGATCAAACAAACACACTGAGTTAGTTTAGGCTACGATTTTGTTTGTTTGTGGAGACACGACAGACCGCATCATCAACTTGTTACAGATTTAAACTTATCGAGAGATATATAGGCCTAATATAGTTTCAATACCTGTTCGGATATTTTGAGTACCTCATTTGAGAAAAGACTCCTCATTTACACCGTTTTAGCCACTTACTTCCAAGAGGTTAAAAAGAAGAGGTTCAAAAGAATGCTGTCCACCTCCTTCCTCCATGCACCCTCCACCTTCAATGTAATATCGGATCCAATCCCACCCAGCTGTGGAGATAATCGTGATGTACTACTAATCGCGGGGTAGGTCAGGGGCATCTCGGGGTCGATCTTCCCACGTGTCATCGATCGAACTGAATGTTTACATATGTTGTAAAATTCCAACAGCTTTGGCTGTCGATTTCAATATCGAAGCGAAGGAGACAACTGTAACCAGTTCTGTCATCGCACTTGAACCTCGACCATCGTAAGGTAAATTGCTAACAGACGACGGAAAATACCATACCTTACAGAGAGAAGCAATATTTTCGAGCCTTACGAAGTTGGAAACGTGAAGCAGAAAGAGAAAGGCTATGGCGCATCCTCACTGTCTGCAAGGGGCTCTTTACCACCCACTATTCTTGTCTTCCCTGTTCCATTTCTGAACACTGGCCATTACCACAGATCTGGATGTCAAAGACATGCGCCCCTGACAATCCCCCCCCTCCCTCCGCTACCACATAATGGTTAGAGGATGTTGCTTGAGCAGCGACGACCGATGCAGGACATTCATCCACTTCATTCTTGAGTGTTTCTGGTGTATGCGCATTTCAGCGGCAGCGGCTAGCAGTACACTCTCGATACTCTATCTTACACTGTTTTGTTTGAGAAGTCATATCTTTGGCGGTGAGTAAAAGACCAAGCATCGTGGGGTGTGAGCATTCCTGGTGGAAAGGTAGTCGAAGACAACCAAATCTGCAGTCTTTCGCGCTGTATTCAAGAGTGAAGAATTACCATCATCTAATTCTTGAACCGATTCTTTGTTTGGGTACGATATTTCTCTCCCAAGCAATGTATCTTCAAGCAGCCTTTGTTTTGCATTACGCCCGTTGCTGAGAGAAGATGGTTGTTGTGCGGCAAGAGCAACATATGCTTCTTTCACGCATGCTTCCTTTTTTTTGAACCAGCTCTACTCTAGAAGGTGCCAAATACTTCTCATCTACAATCTCCTTGACACCATCAAACAGCGACGCTTGTTTTGAGATGAAGTTCAGCTCGGATAATGTCCTCTCTCGCTGCATCAGAAGTGACTGACGAGTCAAATCATTATCTTCTGCCAGAAGAGGGTGTGTGGAATGTGAAATGACAGTGGATACATAAATAATAGATGGAATGGCTCTGAGTAGTTTGGATACGTCAAAAACACATGGTACCAGCTCAAAGGGAGGGAGGCAAAGCTAGCAGCACTGAAAGCAAGCACTCGAAAGGTAGCAGTAGCATAAGATCGAAGCTGCTGCATTCAGCTGTTACAGAGAATCACCTACCTGTTTCTCCTCTCGTATTCTCTTGAAGTTTGCGATGATACCTGAGACAAAGGGTGCCGATGTGCATCTGTGGAGAAGATCCTCCTCGGAACCGTCAGCTGTATGCTCTGTATTATTGCTCATTCTCGCGGCTTGCCAGTGGCTCAGTTTCGGGACGTTTGTAGAGGAGAGTACCCAAAACAATCGGCTCTACGACAGAGTTAAGATGACAATGAATTTGTAATATGATGGAACCTGAGCAGAAACGAAGGTGTGAAGTATTGGAACTGGAACTAGGAGAAAAGTTGCTGCAGTATCCCTCTTGAGATTGAGAGCTATCGTTCTGAGTTTGGAGGGCATTGAGCAGTGGGCCTTCGATCATCATGAAGCGGGCTTCATTTCAACAAAGATGAAGAAAAGGCTACTATACAGAAGTCGAAGCCAGTCAGTCAGTCAGCCAGCAGGAGCCGCCCGCCTCAAATGAGCGGAGCACGTCACGTTCCTGTTTCTTCTCTTTCTCAAGAAAAACGTGACATATAAGGTTATGAACATGTGGGTTTAGGTCATGTTGGGAGCAAAGCTTCGTGTCATTCTATCTTTTTCAAACAACAACAATTCATATCTTTACTTATCAAGATTTGCGACGAAGCCTACATAAACTTTCCTTGAGAACCTGGCCTGGGCGGTAATGTTTTCAACTTCTTTCACCTGAATTTTCAACCTGCTTATCCAACGTTGCTGTGGAGGGAGTTGGAATGTACCATAACATCATATGATGTACCTGTTGAAAGCTGTGAGGCAGATAGAATATAATATAGAGCAAATAATAATCAACACAGCCTCCAGTGTTGTGCCTCTATCTCATATCCATAATTAAATTGACTCAATCAACCAGCGCAAAAAATGAGTGACGAGGATCCGAAAAGCAGCTCTGGCAGCGAGATGGATTCCTCTGCGAAGGTGAACGAGGACTCGCTCGTCATTGTACAACCGATGATAGTAGATCAACAGCAATCTCATTCTCAGTACGATACGACCAGCACTAGCGTAGAAAATGGTAAGTGATATGCGCTTCAGCCAGGAATATATAGTTATAAGAGATAAGATATGCTTTTCTCATGTAAAGTAGACCGGGCAATTCATTGTGGTTTCATCTTTTCAAACCCTTTGCTGCCTGATGCCCCTTCTTCTTGTATGAATGAAATGATAATTCTCATTTGATTATGTATGATGTAACCTGCAGAAGCAAAAGGCCGTGACATTGTTCCAGGGATAGACAGAGAAAAATCCGAGCTGAGAAATATCAACCAGCAACATTCGATCTTGAATGATGTCAAGAAAGAGATTGAGAAGGATAATTACTCAATACCAAACGACGTCAACTCACAAAACACCGTCGCATCGAGAGAAGAATCTGTTGACTCGCAACAGATCTCAAGGTCACTGGAAAATGATCCTTCTGCTGACCTTGAGATGACTCTCAGCAATAGCAGAGAAAACCCCAAAGAAAATCATGCTGAAGACACATCGATAGGGAGAGAAACACCCAGCCGAGGCAGCATATCAAATGAAGAACAAGCAGATGAAAGTAGTCAATTAGAAAGCATGCCCTCAGATACATTTTCTGCAATGGAAGGAACTACTCCTGCGATGTCATCTTACTCGTCACAAAATGCTTGGCGGAGACTGGAACAAGATTTGGAAGAGTACTTCTCAACCTTAGAAATACACAACGAGAGCGCATTTCACGATGCCGCTACTGCTCAGCTTGTAGCACCACCAGGTACATTAACCAGAGACTCTGCCGCAGGCTTCGTCTATGATAGTGTATGGCGAGGAAGTGATCCAGACCTAGTTCCAAGTCCTGCGCAATCTACAAGTCAGGCGGTTAGAGATCATGTTGATGAAAATGATATAGACGATAGAAAGCCCCCCGCAAACAGCCCGAATGACGACGTTGCATGACCGCATGGCCGACATACCATGCCGTCTGTTTCCTCCTTGTTTTTACGTCGCCTCAAACCCAAACTCTTTGTGAATGAATTTAGGAACTATATCATGCATTGCACATGATAAACATTCACATTTTGACAAGAGTACCATAGATAAAGATAGGCTAAACTGATGTGTTTGTAAAAGGCAGTAGCATGTCAATCTTTTCCTCGCTTCTAAAGATTCATCATCCACTCGGGGATAGAACGAGGCAAACCAGAAGAGGGAGTATAAGAAGTATAGATGGGAAGAAGGGAGAAGTCTCTCTCTCTCTTCTGTCTGCCGAGCAGTCACATGAAAAGTATTTCAGTGTCCGTCTCCAGTTCCATAGAAGTGAATATAACATGCAATACAACGATTGACAAGAAGATCGGAGGAATTGCTTGAGGTTGCTGCCTTGGTTCTCAGTTGAAGTTCTACCTTGTTCCTTTGCTTCTTGCAGCATGTCGAACGTGGAATCATCTCCCTCTCTCGCTCTCTGCTGAGCAGTCATGTAAGGAATTCAGTTTTCATCTTCACTTCCAAAGACGTAATAATACAATAGGAGTACAATGAACAGAAGATCACATCACAAGTTTCCTGGTTGGCATCCTGGTTGGTTCTCAGTTTTAGAGCATGTTCCTTCGCGCAGTGCGGAGAATGAGAAAGATCGTGTACTCAAGAAAAAAAGTCGTAGCGGTATCAGCTTCGCTTTCATAAGTCACGTCATGTCAGAGTCAGAACTCAGAATTCAGCCATGAGAACAGAATCAAAATCTATCAAAATCGAATTGATTGCAATCTATCTAAAGTATTGCAATCACACAATAGCCGAATAGCTGCAACAATTCAAGCGATCAAGCTCGAGCAAAGCAACCATAAAGTTCTTCGATAGATAATTACTTTGTGGTATTCGAAAAGCGTAATTGCCTACTTCTATGAAATCATCTGTGCTAATGTGTGTAGGGTCACAATCCAGCTGCTCAAAAAAAGAAGAGCTCATCTACCATCATGGATTCGGAAATCACTTCGAATCGGAAGCATATCCAGGAGCGCTGCCCCAAGGACGGAACAATCCTCGTATAGTTCCTCTTGGGCTGTACACTGAGCAATTATCTGGGACTGCCTTCACTGCACCAAGAAATGAAAATAGGAGAACTTGGTTGTATAGAGCACAGCCCAGTGTGAGCGGGACGAGCAACTCATTCTGTGCATGCGGGAGTGATGGTGACACCGCATCGTCATCACTCCCAGATTATTTTGGAGGAGCAGATTGGTCAAAAGATATGAAACTCGATCCAAATCCAATGAGATGGGGTGCAACGCCGCTGCGACCGGGTAAAAGAGTAAACTTTATCCAAGGTGTGCATACACTTCTTGGATCAGGAGATGCTACATGCAAATCTGGGATTGGTATATATGTCTATGCATTCAATACCAACATGTCAGGAAGTGCTTCAGACGACGAAGATTTGCACATGTACAATAGCGATGGAGGTGAGAGATTGAAGTACACCTATTTTCTGTAGAAAGATTTGATTGACACTGCAATTACTCACAATGTTGCAATCGCATTTTGTATGTAGATTTCTTGATAGTTCCGCAACAAGAATCTCTTTGGATTCAGACAGAATTGGGAAGACTGACTGTAGCACCAGGCGAAATTTGTGTCATCCCTCGAGGTATTGTGTTCACTGTCAATATATTGAACTTTGATAACGAAGCTGAGGATGAAGCATTCGCACGTGGTTATATGCTTGAGATCTTTCGTGGTCACTTCCAATTGCCAGAACTCGGCCCAATTGGATCCAATGGATTGGCAAATGGTAGAGACTTCTTACATCCCACTGCTCACTATGAGTCTAAAGATTCTCAAGCAAACAAGTCTTGCATCATTGTCAACAAGTTTGGTCAGCAGCTGTTCCAACGCTCCAATCCTCATTCGCCTTACAATGTTGTGGCATGGCATGGAAACTACCTTCCATACAAATATGACCTTGAGAGATTTTGTGCAGTCAACTCAGTCACTTACGACCACCCAGATCCTTCCATATACACAGTGTTGACAGCGAAAGGAGATGAAAATGGAACTGCTCTTGCAGACTTCGTGATTTTTCCTCCAAGAGTCATGGCAACTGATCCAAACACATTCCGCCCGCCTTGGTTTCATAGAAATGTCATGACTGAGTTTATGGGACTAATTTATGGAAAGTACGACGCCAAGAAAGGAAAGAATGGATCGGGAGGGTTTGTTCCAGGTGGAGCATCGTTACACTCCATCATGACTCCGCATGGGCCGGATGCTGCCTCATACCATGCAAACGTGAAGAATCCTTGCGATGAGCCAACCAAATTTGAAGGGGGCTTGGCTTTCATGTTTGAGTCATCGGCCATGTGCAAGCTATCTCAATATGCGTTGAATTGTGATCAGCGCGAGAGGGACTATGCAAGTTGCTGGGATGGATTAGAACGTGCATTTCCAACCAAGATCGAATGAGAAACGTTAGATCGCGGACAAGATATATATCCAGCAGGGGCCAAGACAGGAATTGAATCATCATAATATAATACAACAATCCTACATTATTATTCGTCATTTACAACACGGCCATATATCATCATCGTTCTCTGAAACGTGGCCCTGCACTCAGGACACTTGGAATTTAGTTTTCGCAATTGATATGGACTATTGCACCTCTCACACAAAACTGCATGTCCACAAGGCACCATTACATACTTGACCGGTCTTTCCATACATATCACACACTCTTTGGTGGGAGAGCGCTGTCCTGGACTACTCTGAGGCGCATCAGTAACTTCCGTAGAGACACCGTACCTGAAATCACGAGGAGCATGATTTTTGTAGGTTATGATGTATTGAGGGTAAGCAAGACACGGTCCTCTGCACCTATACAAGTCATTCCCGATGAATTCAGTGTGACATATCACATTCGAAGGAGTGGAAGCACTTGAAGCTCTACCTGTTACAACGCGACATAACAATATCTGCTTTGTCGAACTACTCGGGCCGATCTTGCCAAGTATGCTCAATGCCTTCATTGAAAACTCTTTACCTCCACTTGAGAACATTTGCATATTGTTTTGATTCAGCCCATCGCTGGTCATAAACGCATCAACTTCATTGGAAAGGCCCCAATTTTCCATTGCAACCTTCTCCTTTCTTCGTGCATAGGACTCGAAGAGCCAAGTATCTTGAGTGCGTTCAATCTTCTGAACAGGAAAAAATTGCTTTTTGAGATGATCAGGCAAGTCAATTGTGCCAAAAAATAGCGACAGCACATTTTCAAACTCTTCCTGTTCTAACAGGTCAGTGATAGGTCCTTGATCCAACCTCCAACTGCTTGGGTGCATTAAATGTTCGCGTGGTGAAACGAAAGATGATTCTCGGAGTTGCCAAATGTGAGGTTTTGCAAGTGCTTTGATCGGTAAGAGCTCTAATGGCGCAACCATCATTACACCAAGAGATTTGTCGATACCAACTACTTCACATTTACTATTCAACTTTCCACCCAAAGTTACGTCTTTGGAGCTATCAATTGGAACGATACCATCATGTCTCAGGTGACTGGGATTTGAAACAAAATCAGGTAACGGTGTAGGTCCAACTTTCAGCTCAAACTTATTGCTTGCGCCAATTCGACAACATATTGGTTCAGGCAACGTTTGGCTTGTTCGTGAAGGGAACGCAACTTCCGCATAGAGAGCGTCTGCATCCAAGCTTACAACGACGCCTACACTGCCGATCGGTCCATCTCTATCACCATCATTCCAGTCTAGACCTCGTTGAATAAACATTCCAAGTTGAATATTGTCAACTGTTACTGGATCGCCAGGTGAGGCAGTTTTTGCTGCAGCTATGTGCGGCATAAGCAAAGGGGACTTTGGATCGTGTCGTAAAGGTTGTTGTAATTGAGAAGGTAGCCATCGTTCACTTGCATTGGGTTGGAGCAAATTCATAACAAGATTCTTGAGCTCTTGTGTATATCCTACAACATTGCTTTCTGTATTATTGGGTGGAAGAAATGGTAGCGGCAACGATTCCATGGCAGCATCCAATCCTGCCCCATCTGAAATGAATTGCGCAAGTGTTTGTTGTTCCGAAACGTGCTCTAATCGTTGCAGTAGTAACAACTCGTACAAGACACACCCTAACGCAAAAGAGTCAATCTTGTCCGGTCTAAGCGATGAAAAATCTTCCAATTCGAAGGAGGCAAGTAATTCCGGAGAGGCATAGCACTTCGTAAAACCAACACACTCCTCTCCTGGCTTGAGGGATGTACCAAAATCTGCCAACAATAATTTCCCGCCCGCTGATGCATCAATTAATATATTGGCCGCCTTAATATCGTGATGAGATACACCTCGCCCATGAGCAAACGCCAGTGCATCACAGAGCTGCAACGCATACCATCCAATCCGTGGCTCTGCATACGGCTCCGCCTTTCGCTCTATCTCCATGGATAGTGTCCCTCCATCGACATAATTCATAACAATACAAACAAAGCTTGATGCGATAAACCAGTCTTCGAAATAGACAATTGACAAATCTCGATTGTTTCCCAACTTTCTCTCCTCATCCATGCATGAATTCAACTTGACCACCGCTTCAATCTCTCTGGTAAATTTTTCATATTCCTCTTCATCACTGGTGTCCATCGGCATAACTTTCAATGCTACCCTCCGACCCGATTTCTTCTTGGCGGCAAAGACAGATCCGAAGCCACCGTGTCCTAGGCATCCGATGCATTCGTAATTTGCATCAATTTGATTAGAGTGTTTGTCGGCTTTCTTGCAGATCGAGATCGCTTATTATTGTTCTTGTCATCGTTGTAGGAGGCTGCTCTGCTGTCTGCTGCCGCTACTGAAAAAATGACACTGTGAAACGCAGCTCAAACGTGGACCCGTCAGTCCCTACCAATCTATCGCAAAGCTGGCAATGGCACTGTCAACTCCACGGCACGGTCAGGCTTGATGAGCCCATCTCAATAGATCGCAACTAGTCGTTGTCGTCATGGTCCTTCACTGAAAAACCGTGAACAGGAGTTCGAACGCGCCAAAATATGAAAATGGGCATACGATACCGGAGACGGAGTCACCTTTCGTTCCACCGCACCCACCATGAACACCTTCGTGCGTCAGGTTCAATACAACATAGTAGTGCCATCAATAAACGCCACTACTATATAGAAGCGTCCTCGGCAGGCAAATACGCAGCAACAATGTGTCGGCTAAATTACCTTTCAGCTCTTCTGGTACTACTGCTGATTCCAGCAGCAAACTCTTTCCAATCCTCATTTCAAAAATCAGCACACATCATCACGACGTATTCAAAATTCAACTCTGCAACATCCACAACCTACAGCTCTCCAATCTACGTTAGACGACACAGCAACCACCGAAGAATAACATACAGCAACGGCAGCAGCAGCATCAAAGACGAAAAGGACTTGGTTCCCAATCCGTCCAGCAGATGCACTCAGCCCTTCCAATGATTACAATTCTCTAGTGAAATCGGCGTATCTACGTCACATACTAGTCGAGACGGAAGAGATGGCGGACTTGGTCATGAATTTGTACCTCAATGGTGGCAAGAGCGGAAGAAATTGATGATGATACTGCAACAGCAATCCTCCTATGAAAAGACCGATGGAGATGTCTTCTCTCGTCTAGCAGTGGATGTGAGCACATGTCAATTCACAAGAGAAAACAGCGGAGAAATCGGATGGGTGGACAATCCGTCCAACAATCGAGACAAGGCCGATTTAAATGATGTCTATGCCGATATACTCTCCTCCGAAGCAATTGATGAATTATTCTCACGACGTGTCAAAGGTGGGGATGTAATTAAAGTCGAGGGAATGGAGGGATGGCATCTCATCCGTGTGGATGATTTGTACATTCAATTGGTGAATGATGCAGATGCTAACTGTGGAAGGGTCCAAGAATAGGATTAACAAAGTTCGTCCCAAGTTGAAGGGATCAGGTCAGATTCCTCTATCGCCCGTATTTCAAAAGATTGGGACTGATACTGGTAATACCAAGAATAGTAATGATGGGATTGACAATGATGAGGAACAATCGAAAATGATCTATTCTGTACCCAATGCAAAGCATTACCAAATACTTACGTCAGGGTGTCAAATGAACGTTGCAGACAGTGAACGTATCATGGGTGTACTCGAAGGAGAATTGGGTTTGACAGCACTTGACGCAATCAATACTGCTGATCCAACACTCATTGCTTCTGACAACAACAACAACAACAACAAAAAGTCCAAGAACAAAAAGAAGCCCACACCTGATATTCTTCTTCTCAACACTTGTACCATTCGAGACCACGCCGAACAAAAAGTGTATGATGCTCTTGGACCATACACGGCCATGAAGCGTGCGGGAAAGCCATTGGCCATTGTGGTTGCTGGATGTGTGGCACAGCAGGAAGGTGAGGCCTTATTGCGTCGTTTTCCAGAGATTGATTTGGTGCTTGGACCACAGTATATTCCCTGGCTTGGCGAGTTACTGGTGGAAGTAGGGAAAGGTTCACAAGTTGTGCATGACGGAAAGTATGATTTGGAGTGAAAAGGGTGGTGGAAGTTTGGCCATTGATAAAGATAGCAGTCGGGAAAAGGATGGTGACTGGATGACTCCAATCAAGAGAGGACACAGTGTGAGAGCATGGGTGAATGTTATCTACGGCTGCAACGAGCACTGTACGTATTGTGTTGTACCTTCAGTGCGAGGAGTCGAGCAATCACGTTCGATGGAGGCCATTTTACAAGAGTGTCTTCAGCTTGCTGCTTCCGGATACAAGGAGGTTACACTTCTCGGGCAAAATATTGATGCCTATGGAAGAGATATGATCCCAAGGAGAACGTTTGCTGATTTACTACATTATCTGAATGATAACCTACCACCAAACACCATTTCGAGGATTCGTTACGTCACATCGCACCCACGTTACTTCTCAGAAAGAGTGATTGACGCAGTGGCCAATTTAGATAAGGTGTGTGAATGCTTTCATATGCCATTTCAAGCTGGGGATGATAAGGTCTTAAAAGGCATGCGTCGAGGGTATACGTTTGACAGCTACATGAAAATCATTCAAAAGATCAGGGCGAAAGCTCCAGATGCATCAATTTGTGGTGATGTTATAGTTGGTTTCCCAGGAGAAACCGAAGAAGCATTCCAACGTACCTTGGACTTGATGGAAGAAGTGAAATTTGACAATTTGAATACCTTTGCTTACAGCCCACGGCCAAACACAGAGGCAGCCAATTGGGAGAATCAAATTCCACCAGAAGTGCAATCTGAAAGGCTACAACGAGTACAAGCATTGGCAGCAAAACATGCTTTGGAGAGAAGTGAGAGATACCTTGGCAAAGTTATTGAAGTATTAGTAGAAGATAGGAACCCCAAAAATGGTGGAGAAGTGATGGGAAGAACGAGACAAGGCCGGCAAGTCTTTTTCGAAGGAGATATTGATGAATTGAAAGGGCAACTGGTAAATGTTACAATCACAGAGGCGAGGACATGGTCTCTAGTGGGCAGTATCAACGATTAATTGTTATATTACAAGCATTAGTTGTACATATATACATGTATAATTAATTACACTGGTGATCACTCTGATTCCTCTTCCTGCGTCAAAGCTCCAAAACGTCTTGCGATGTTTCCTCCAAAAACATTTTTACCGACAAGCTCTACGCAGTCCCCTAAACGGTGTCCGTAGCACTTCATGATTGGTTTTATGAGTTCCCCGTCCATATTTTCAACAATGAGCCTCCAATTAGGAGTGTTGAATGCATCCGCAGTGGGCTGATAAGCTTCTATTACACGCCGCAAAGGCTTCACTAAGTCTTCTTCATACATCCGCTCAAACCCCTTCAGGCTTGTCAAATATCTAGCCAACTCTGTCCCTCGATCGGCTATGTTCTTCGCTTCGACTGGATGCGACTCGGCCCAATCAAACTTTGCCTTTAGATCACGTAGATCAGATGCAACTGGAACGTAATGCACCCAAGGCTCCATATAATCGTGTATGTAGTCTTTTGTTGGTGTAATGTGGTGAAACAGGAGACCAGGTAGAGCCAATTTCTGCATTGTACCTGTGATAATAATAAGAAAAAAAGAGATTGAGTTTGCAACAAAGCATCAAGAGGACATAGCTTTTTACTCATTTCTGCATTGTACCTGTCCACGTCGTTCCGCCTCCACCAGCAAGGTCAATGTGATACTTGTACTTTGCTGAGCGATTCAAGTCAATATATTCGCCTGCAACGGGCATCCCTATCTCCTCCCACTCTCGATAAGCAACACTCCCTTTCGTTGCAACTTTCATTCCTTTATCATCTACATAATTACTGAATTTGATGTTTACCCACGGACGTATCCCGCTGATGCCACTTGCCCTTGCCCGCTGTGCATCTTTCAGAGCTAATGCCGTGAGCACAACGCCCTGCCATCGCGGCACAAGCTTGGAGTAATTCTTTTCCAGTGTAGCCAATGCAGCTCTATGTTTCGAAAAATTACTCTTAGGTATTTTGCCACGAAACCTAAAATCAGAGGAAAGTTCTCCCGTTGAAATATCACTGTACGTCGGTTGCTCCCAATCCGGGTAGATGTTCTGGAGAGAAGAGTGTTGTGAGTATATAACAATACAACGAGAGCAAAGCATAACGTAACTTAAGCAACACAACGATGAGTGACTTACACCCAAGTATCCGAAATCGGTTCCTCTCCAGATAACTTGAGGAAACAAATCGTCCCAGTGTATTCCCAAGTCATCTCCATAGACTAACTCCTGGCCTAACTCTTTGCATACCTGATGATTGCCTACATATTGTCTGAAACATACCAAATGTGATCTCTCCGGCATGGGCATTGCCACTATAGTAAATGAAGCAAGAGCATTGTGAGTGCGGGAAAGAAGCAATAACATTAGCAATATAATATACAATACAATGAGTTCTTACCCATGTTGGGGTACATATTCATCTTGGTAAATACACTTCCAAATTGCAATAATGGTGCTTTGGTCATGAAGGGTTCTGCACATGGGTGATCGTTACGTTGATTCCTAAGACAGTCTGTTGATTTTACATGGGGATAATCACCACTGGCAATTGGAAAAACCAACTCTTTACATCCGTTTTGTTTGCCGCAAAAGCGTTCAGGGAACAACCGTCGTAACATGAAAGTTAGATTTTCAAATGTGGCAAACAATTTGCGACTCGAGACATTCCAAGCGTGTCGTCTTGAATACTGAAGCACAAATTTATCATCCATGGGGTCATAAATGAGCATAGCAACGCTATCATAATATATCTGAGAAGCGTAGATGGCATCCTTAATTGTGTATTGAGGCAGAGGCTTGTTTGAGTCAATCAGATAGTGAAAAATATTCTCATCGTTGTCAATGGGCACAGTTTTGATGCCCCTTGCATATTTTTCCTGCGCAGTCACATAGTTCAAATTGTAATCTTCTCCACCGAACCCTTGCGATTGTTCCAGGAGGCTGTCATCGAGTTCCTCCAGTAAGCTGTGTATTTCAATATCTAATATAAATCCTCTCTCGTCATCATCTAAATCTTCATCGACGAGGTTATTTCCATCATCTCGAGCAAAATCAACCACCGGTGTCAAGTTAGGAGTGAGCAGCGAGTCCAACACGACAATGCAGCAAAAGGCACATAAGAGAAAGGTGCGCAGATGACGCCAATTCTTGATAGGATCATCCCGGCCACTACGGCTTTTGCTTCTGGTTCTGAGGGTGCTTCTGCCGTTCTGCACTCCTCTGCTTGCAGCAGTCAGTGGCCCGAAGGTTGCTGTCATGGATTTAGTGCCTTTGTTTGGTTCTACAACTGAATAATGGTTACTTATGGTACTTAGTTCTCCACTAGTCACTATTGTCATGAGGCAGGCAAGCGCTCAGGTTGTGAAGAGGGGTAGAAGAGGTGTGGTATTGCAGACTAGAGACTAACTGAGGACATCTCGCATGACTTTTGTTCGTGACTGAAAATTTAGGTCATCGATGATGAATGTGCAAGAACGTTGAAGTGTGTGTGTGTCTCTAGAGAGAGTGGGTAAAGTAGTACCTGTCACGTAAGCCGTAAGTAGTTGGTAGTGTGCGGTGCTTCTATTGTGTGTGCTTTGTATTGTGAGAGCCGTTTGTCAGAAAAGGTCATTCAGAAGGGTAAGCTGGTAGGGTAGTGAATAGGAGATTGGCAGGGTGACGCATGGAACAAGCTCTCTGCCGTCGGAGACCTGATTGCACGCAGTACTCAATCTTTCCATTTTAAGTAATGATCTAGAGCTCGTCACTCTCACGAAAGAAGGAATGATTCAAAATTTGCAACAGTACTGCGCATGTATTTGTCATACCTTGTCCCTAACTCAGCTTGTCGCCTGTCCAATTCTTCTGGATGTTCCAATATTCTCAGTGTCAGTGTGGGGATCACATCGTCCCAAGATTCGACAATGACTATGGGGGAGTCCATTCATTGAGACAACAAATCTTTGCATCTGTATCTGTGTTCGGAATAACTTGGGGCGGGTCACCAGGTATCGGTTGTCGGTATCGGTCATCGTCACTCAGCCGCTAAAAGACGATTTGAAAAACACTACTTGACATCATGACCCCTGCCTCCCTGAAGGATAAATACAACATATACTGTGGCGCGGCGGCGGGGCAGCTTCTCACGGCTCACGTCATTTCGCCTGTTTGTGTGATGTTTGGATGGTGCTTGCTACATATTGCGCTTGCCATAGGCATAAGTAGGCCGGTCTGTACATGTTAGGGCACTGGCACTGCCCAGGTCTGCAGGTCTTCAGTGTAAGTAAGTACCTTGCAGTCTCTAATTCTTTGACACTACATGCTTCCACTGTCGACCTGTCTAATTGCGCATGACTGCTTCACACAATCAGATTGCTGCATGCACGTCATCTATGTACAACAAGGCTTACTCCAAGCACTCTGACTCTGATCCATCACTCGCTACGTACAGCGTAGCAAGACGCACCATTCTTCGGAGTCTCCAGTCGAGAGTCTCCCTTCGACAATTGAAATCTGAGGTAACCGTGTTCTTAGTCAAGTGTAGCCCAAACCCCTGCCTGCAACAAGGCTTCCATGATTCGATTGCCGAATAAGAAAGAATCATTGCTACTAGCTACAGTGACAACGTTTGATACGATATGGTTATGGTGCTGTAATGCAGCTAGCTCATGACTCAGTTCGGTCACATCAGATCATCTATGAAGTTGCAGCGTAGCTTGTAGGAGCGTAATCCGTCTGGGCAGTGCTAAAATGCTTCTTTGCTATCGTAGCCAAGTGTTTTGGGCAACTGCAAGCGGCTCCATTGCTACAGTGACAACGTTTGATGCGATATGGTGCTCGACTGTAATGCAGCTAGCTCACAACGGACAGAGTTTTCTAGGTGGATTGGTACGCCGGAAGGCTTTGGTGAATTGTACCAACAACACCTTGTTGCTCCTCTGAAAGGGATTATCGATGCGTATCAACCTTAACCTGATGCTTCGGATGCAGGAAAGAGTGTGCTGGATATTATCCAAGAAAAGGGAAGCCCAGAATACAATACAATAAAATACAATACAATATTGTCTCTCTAGATGTTCAGGAAGCGTCAGCCAAGATATTAAACCCCCCTCCTCGTTTCTACTAGTAGCTACTAGGGAATTAGTATGTGAGTAGAGTGAAAGGTAGACCCCCCTGGATCAGACTGGCCAAAATTGTTAGATCCCCCGGGGGGTTTAGTTCGTGACAGGTCCCTGTAACATAATATACAGTCGCAGCACCAGTATTGTCCGATGGTGTTACGCCGATTTTAGTCGGACAATACCTGTGATCGGACAGTTTGCTTACAGGGTGGTGTATGTAGGCATAACATGTACTAGTACTGATTATTGGGGCCAAAGCTAGTGAGGACAGATTGTCTTTCGCTTCCTGAACACATTTTAGACATGCTTTATGAAATGATCCACCAATTAGACCGCTGAAAGTGTCTGTGTCTGTAATGTCTCTCTAGAGAGACCTGCAGCTTCGTCAATGCGGCAGACACCGCCCGTGTGAAAATTACTTACACTTACAGCAGCGGTGATTCCCAAGCATAATACATCAATTGCGTTGCAAAGAGAGCCGGCGGCACTTGGGAGTGTTTGATCAATGTCAATTACTCGTTATGCATTGTATTGGAAATGTTATTGTCATGCAAGTTACTCATCACTTTGCTGCCTACTACGTATGTACCCATAGGTACTGGTAAGTAGGTGTTCACCCAATTTCACTCGGACAATAACTGTGATTGGACAATTTGCGAACAGGACAATACTGGTGCTGCGACTGTATTCGGTTTCCTCTCGGTGGTTTATTGGTCAAACTCACTAACTACCCTCTAGGTAGGAATTAGTACAGAGGTCGGAGTCTCACAAATGTCGTCTCCGCGGTCTCGAATTCACCGTATAGCTGTCTTAAATCACGGACCCTACGGGGTAGCGTATGTACGTAGGAATAGTATGTAGCTCCATCCGGCACTTGAGAAGGTCAGAAGAGCCCCAAATGTGTTTTTGGCCACCACCAAAAAAAAGTTCCACCACCGCGACAATCCACTACGCCATGGCACCATTTCCGCCATAAAAGTGCCATAACATAAAAAATCACACCTCCTCCATTACATCCACAGTAGGTTGGGTATGGTAGTCCATGAATAGCTTAGAACACAAGGAATCCAAAGCCGAGCCTACCCAAATTAGTTATTAAAGAGCAGAGACGCAAATCAAAATACCGCTATAGCAGCGCAAATTACCATCATCGTAGCATCATCGTCCAATTCCACTCAATATGAATGGTACAATCGGCCTCTCTCCATCAACCCTCGCCGCCGCTTATACATATAGACATTGGGTGTCGGTGTGATTCATTGTTAGTGACTTCATATGGCCATAGCACTCCGTCAGGCACCATGTTGCTGCTGCACATCACATCATCGATTACACACAAATGTCACCCATTTCATTGCTCTATTCCGACCTCTGATCATGACGAGACAACTAAACACGACAGGAGAGCTCTCAATAATATGGAAGGATCGCTTTGTGCCATGGAGCTGTTAAGGAGATCCGATTTCACTGACTACACTACCATCGGCGAACTCAGCCTTGGTATCACCATAGCCCAACACATGGCCATTCCTCGAACAAACTGCAATGGTTTCGTTGTTCAATCCAACCTCACCATCCGACAACAAAGGCACAGCAACTATTGCATTTGATTGGAGAGACAGGGTCATAGTTGTGTGACTTGAAGTTCAATCAGGGTGGAATAAGTGCACATATTGTCTCCGAAGAAGGCTGTTGTTATGGCGCTACATTGCTCTGAATAGATCGGAGTGGAATCTTCAGTGACTTGTTATGATTCTCCGGTTTCAATGAAGTAATGGTTGACGGATAAAGCTGCATATGGTCACTGCTGACATCGTTGGAATGCACAAAGTGTATTCTCTTGTAGGAGATAGGTGTTCAAACACAAGTGTTTGTGTTGAATGACAGGGATCTGTGGGCCTCAAAACGAATTATTATGCAACAAAAAGATATACACATTCATAACATAACTGTATAATCGTTATTTTAACAGTGTTTGGTGTCGATAGTGCTGAAATATTTGTTATAGCACCATCGTTCATTGATCACGGAGATGAGGATAAACATCCATGTGCACTGATTGGCTTTTATTTTGCATCAAATGTAAAAATCGGTACATATCAAGTCACTTCATACATTCATATATATCCATATAAATACCCCGAGCATTACATCTTTTATATAATAACACCATGCCTCTAGTAAAGTACGATGATCGGGCGGAAATCCCATGGTGACGATGTGCTCGATGATCGTTGGCGCCACTTTGGTACCGCTTCTTGGACGATTCCTACGTACACAAAAAAATCTACCGCATAGGTTTGTTGATTTAAGACAGCTATATACTTAAATCTCAAAGCCGTATATAACGACAGTCTTACTCAAAAAGCATTTGATGCCGCTTTCTGATCACTCCTGATCATACGAAGACGTCGGAATACAGCTGTTTTCACGGATTTTCGGATAGCCGTTCAAGTTTCGAATTCCTACGTATGTTAGGTACAAATGACGTAGTGAGTCTTATAAAAACCCATTGGGCCGATTTCTCCCAACTCACCCCTCAACAAGAGCCACTCCGCGCAAAAAGATGCCAACCATGGCCAAATTCCGGAGCGTACTACGCACAACAAGTTGGATATTTGCTCAACCAAAAGGATAAATTAACCTCTCTTGCATGTCTAGATCCAAAATAGCCAATTAGGTTGACTAAAGATTGTAATCATGAACGATGGTAATACACTTTTTGAATACCTTTTCACACGGCTCATCAGTAAAAGTGACACTTATCGCGGCAGGTGGATTTGCGACCAGTCGTTGGTAGAGATATTGCACAGACACTATACGAATGTAGATAAAGACAATACCTTACGGAACAAACTCGTGCAGCGTCTGAACAAGGCAGCCGGACCTTTCAACAGCAGCAATGTACACAAGATATACCACAAAAATTTCACAACATCATGTCCATTCAATTCGTCATTACGCCGGATGGTGCACTATTACTACTTTGGAAAGGGAGAGAAAGTGCCCAACGAACCAATACGCGCAGCAGAGTTATTGTGCACAGAAATAGAACATATACAGAGTTACAGTGCAACTAATAATCGGCAGCGATCTTGCAACAAGCCGGAGCAAGTATCATTTCCCGACGATGGATGCGCTGGTAAGAAGAAGAACAAAAATAATGAGAACAAACGTAAAGAAGCAACAAAATCATCAGCGGCTGCACCAATTACTCCTACTCCACAAAAAAGAACAAGGCGCTCGCAACGACTAGTTGAGCAGCAGCAGAGCCCTCTCGTGCCATTCGTCACCAACGTGGGTAGATTAGAGGATGAGAATAATCAAGTTGACGACGAAGATGAAGATGAAGACGACGACAATAACAACAGCAGTGGCGATATAGACGGGGATAACAGCAGCAACAACCAGACTCCGAATATTATATGGCAGTCACCTGAAGCAGCAGCTCTCTTCGGATTTGACGAAGGTGCCGATGTGTACAACGGACTAGTGCAATTGGTTGAATCACTTACACTGGTGGGGCAATCAGCAAATGGATACGAAGAAGCAGGCGTCATTGACTTGCACGAAGATAGTAAATTGACAAAGCATGCCTTATTTGACTTACGCAATAAATGTTTATACCTCAGGGTTGCGTATTCAATAGCACTTGCCGAGTATCGAGTTGGGTTTCCATTCCAAGCTTGTTGCGACAAAGCGGCAAGGCTGCTCAATGATTTAACACTGTTCAATGCAGCAACTGGTAGGACAATCATGAATTGGAACCGTATCTTCCGCGTTAATCATCAATTTCCAAACCCCAACCCCTACGTCGCCAATGGTATCAAACGAAAGCCTACACTATTTGAGGTATTTCCGACAGCAGCAGTAGATGTGTCAAACTTCATACTTGACCATCTGGAACATTTCAGCGTTGAATTGCTGAGGGAACATTTTAACACAACAATGATAAAGCAACTAAATGAAGAGGTGAAAACCAACATCAACTTTACCGAAGACTCAGAAGAATTTCAACTGGTTGACAGATATCTCAAAAATCCACCATCATACTCAACGGTTGGGAGGTGGGTCGGATACCTTGGTTTCAAACGAGAGGTGTCAAAGAAATGCTACTACGTTGATGGCCATGAGTATGCCGAACAGATAGAGCATCGGTCTCGGTTAACAGACGAATATCTATCAGTGCTTGAACCACGATCTCATCGATGGGTTCATTTGTCACAGACCGAATTTGACGATTTGAAAACAGCGCTCGAAGATGACAAAGATGGCGAGAAGGCGAAGGACATGTTAGATAAGGTTGCTTATAAGTTCAAGGGAGTTGATGAAAAAGTATACTTTGAGTTTCATGTGGACAAACACGTGCGTCTGCAGAAGATTGCAAACGATAAGTATGGAGCATTTGGAGGAAGAGTAAGCATAAGAAAGAAAGCTGAAGACAAACCTGTCATCATCTTTGGCCAGGATGAGGCTATTTTTAATGCTTTTCTGTCGCGGACTCACCAGTGGGTTGATCCGAATGGAAGGAGGGCAATTATGCCGAAGACTGTTGGTGCTGGTATCATGATATCTGCGTTTCAATCGAGAGAATTGGGTTGGGGCATTCCTATCACCGAAGATCAGCTGAAGGAGATTAATGCTGCTAGAGCCAATCAAGAATACTTCGACAAGGCAGCGGCAATTGCCGTAAATGGTAACACAAAAAAGCAACCACTTGAATCGTCACCTGGGATTCTTAAGTTTGCATACGGGAAGAACGGGTACTGGACAGGGAACCACACGATCCTGCAAACGGAAGATATAATAGATTGCGTAAAAGTAATACTCGGAGATGAGTATGAATATGTCTTTCTTTTTGATTCGAGCAGTGGTCATGCAAAGAAGCGTGTTGACGGTCTTGATGCAAAGGAAATGAACAAGAATTGGCACTCGACACCATCGCAAGCTAGGAACACCAAAATTGAACGGCAGGAGGAATTTGTCGGGCCATACTACGATGCATCCAATCCAGCAATGGTGACTATCGGTCAAGAACAAACGATGAACTTCACCAGTGAAGATGTCGGCCCATTTTGGCTGACAGCAGAGGAACGTGAAAGACAACGGCACGACCGAGAGGTTGAAATACCAGAAGACAAGAGGAAAGAGCGACATAAGGTGAAGAAAGAGCTGATATCGGAGCTGATGGACACCGAGTGGGGGAAAAAGGAAGGAGAAATAAGGTTATGGAAGATGACACATGCTGAGCTAGCAAAAATGGCGCAAGCGTCTAGTATCGATATCAAAATAACACCTACCACCAAAATGATATATGGATGGGAGGGCAAGGGTAAGGGACTTCTGCAGATTGCGTATGAACGTGGCTGGATCGATATAGCAACCTTCAGAAAGGGCAGCTACCAAGTGATGAAGTATGATGATGAGGGTAACTTGGTTCCTGAGCTTTCCCTCCGGCATTTGCTTGCAAACTGCACGGATTTTTTGTCTGAACAAAGCCAACTCGAATATGTTTGTGAATCTTTGGGAGTAAGAGCCTTGATTACAACAAAGTACCATGCTGAATACGCTGGTGAGGGTGTCGAATACTCTTGGGGATTCTCCAAAGCTCTCTACCGAAGACATCCATTAGCTCAAAAGAAAACGACTGCTGATTTCCTTGCATTGGTCGACAAGTGTATTTCAAGAGAGGTTCTCACTGTGGATCTCATTCGTAAGTTCAGTGCCAGGGCAAGAGGTTACATGGAGACATATAAGATGTTGGAGATTGAGGCAAAGAATACCAAGGAGACAGAAGGTAATTCAAGTGAGGATGCACCCATTCCGCACAAGAGAATTGAAACGCTGAAGAAGGTTTTGAAATGTCATCGTGCTGCTATTGACTTTGACAAATCTTTCATTATGAAAACTGTCTACGCAAAAGACTTTGATTTCAAGAATGATTTGCTCAAGAAGGAAGAGAAGCTCAACTTTAGTCTCAGAGTAAAACGAGAGAATACGAAGGTGGAAGCGACGGCAAAGAAGAAATAAACATAGGACAATGTTCATTTATGTCTCTTGGTGGAATATGGCATACGAGGCATTATTTACCATGGTCCGGTTGTTGTTCGCAATTGATAAAGACGGAACTTTTACGGGTAGAGTAGCTCCCCAGTTAAGGGGCTTTCAGTACGTTTGTACGTAGGAATAAAAATTCTGCGATTATCCGCCAAGATTTGCTAACAGCTGTACAAAACATCGCCCGTGGAGATTGTACTTCCTCTCACGGTAACATCTGTCGTAAATCCTGCTGCCACACGTCACACTAGATTGTCTGCAGCTAACCCCCGAAATGTGTACCTAACCTACAGAAATAGCACAGCTAACTATCTATTCTAAGCACAACCGATATCCCGAAGGCGCGTACTTGTCACTCGTGTAGTGACAAGCCGTCTTTTCTTTAGTATCGTTAAACGTTACAACAGATTACAACAGATTATTTTTTTTTTTTTTTTTTTTTTTTTTTTTTTGATAAATAAATATAAAGTGATTAGTTTAGGATGGTAGTCAGGAGCTGTTTACTGGGCAAGCTGGATCTGAACTTGCCCATTTTAGGTAATAAGAGGAGTGCAGTCTAGGTATCTCTAGTTCAGTGGCAAGTCCGCACTCCTCTTGTCACCTGTGCTAGGTGATGGTAAGTTCCTCCTCCCTCCTACTCTCAACTGCCTCTCGACAGGTGAGAGTGAGAGTCCTCACTCAACCTCTGCCACCGCAGAGGTGGGGGAGAGGGGATTACTCCCCACTCCAGGTGTGCCAGTTGGACATCCCCGGCCCATTCTCAATGAGTGGCCGGATGCAGTGGTGCCTGTCCCTACTCCCTCTGAGCAGGAGGGAGTTTGCCCGGACTAGGGCAAGGGACATGCGTACCCGCACATAGAATATCATCTGGCTACGCTGACGCTCCCACTTTTCAGCTAAGTGTGGATTATAGCTGCGTACAAGCCTCAAAGTACACAGTAAACCAGTATTCAGTCCAACTCAACGCTACGATTGTAGCTGCAAAGTAGGCGCTCAAAGCACCTCGTTTGCTGTGATCTCGTGAATCAATTGTTCCTCGAACCTCTGACGTTTGTTCTGAACTCTTGACTGACGACACGAGAAAGGCCACGGTCTGACTTTCCCACCAAGTCACAGGCGAACTTTTCTAGTCCCCTCAGGATTGACGTCGATTGCCCAATCAACTCAATACTGCCTCGATACATAAGTCACCGAATCTTTCCAAATTTGTAATCGCTTGCGCAACCACAACATACCTCATACTCGTTGCATCACTCTTGAAATACCACGATATCTTTGCAGACTATCATTCTCATTTCTCGACGACAACTTTCAAAAGTTTTCAACTCAGCTATCCGACCTAGTATCCCAGATACCGTCGTAGCTAAAGTCACAATCAGCTCGAACTTGCGTCCAAGTCTAATGCATTATCTCGCAAAGCAAGTCTATGCATCTATCGCATCACCAAACAACTTACCGTACGAGCACGAAGCTTTACAGCACAAGTTGCTATATTTCACCCGGACCTGCCAAACATCCGGTCACAGTAGTTCCAAGGACTAAGCCAGAAGTCCCCTCAAAGTAGCAATAAATGTGCTAGAAGCCACATCTTTCTGTCAACACTAACGTCCCAAATCGTCGAGATATACTCACAATTCGAACCATAGGTGCATCGATACTCGCCTACTTCAATAAACTGCTGTTCATGCCAATCATCCCGATCGCACATACGAACCGTCACAGATTCGTTTTCTTCTGTCACCATCGGTGGATAAATAACCCCTCACAGAGAGAATCTAAACAGAGATAGAGCAAGCTACCAACCTATAGCTCGTGACACAATGCCGATGCATTTCCATTGGATTAACTTCAGAGCAACTGTCCTGCGAACACTCAAACGCAGCACCACTTTCAGTCTTATCCGCTGGAGCAACAGTGTAAGTATCCTCTGTCCATTCACCTCCTTAGGCTCTCCCCACAGTTCACGCTGTTCAATGAGTCATATGATGAAACTCTTCCATCATTAAGCTAAACGTCCCCTCAAACGAGCCTCTGCCCGCTGAACCTAAAGGTTAAAGCCTCACGTACCCTGACCCAAAGACCCAAGCCAAACCATGTTGTTATATCGCACCAAGTCTTGATCTCAACAAATACATCGGCAGACCACGACAGCACTGTACTCTGTCCCGCTACGTCCATTCCTTGAACGTCCACTAGACTCTGCACTCTGTCTAAGATGTCCAGCGTCGATATGTGCCAAAGCTTTCCGCTCGTGCCACTTCAGCCCATCTGCTGCGATGCACTTCACATAAAACCATAGCTTAATCAACCACTAATCTTTTCGCGCCTCAAGCATATTTGTTATCAATTCTTTGGTTTCAGATTCTTGCTGATATGTCTCGCCGCCTTGCAATCCTACTTAGGTTGTCCACTCCTATAATTGCGGCAACGATCCCATCAGACTTTGTCTGTAGTCGATCCCGAGTCACTTTATTACCGCCATGCACGCTAACACAGCCAGACTCAATCAACACACAGTTGTTCGACACAAGACACATTTCTCACCCATATATCTTCTGTATCGCAACGCCAATCACAACAGCACAACTTCAGAGCCAACAAATACTAGACTCAATCACTGTCATCCTGACTGACTGATTTTCGATGTAACCTTCGTCTCAACACACAACTGTCGTGACTACTGCATCTTCACTTCTATTTCCTTCCAGACATCAAAGCAGTTCTCCTGTGGCTTCACGCAGTCCCCTTACAAACTATCTTTGGTAGCGGCAGAATAACATCCCACTTCGATTTCTCGCGCTGCTAGAACACTATCTACAACCGCAACTTCAATCGATGTAAGCAATCCTCCCAGCGGTCATTAGTACCATGACCTCGTGAGGACAGCCACCTTGGATGCCATGATTACCATCACCCGAACAGCCTTGCATTCCAGATCTGCACCATCTCATAGAACACTTGCTCATCCATCCTGAAATCTGTCCCCTCTGAATTGAAGTAGTTGTTTTCTACACCCACACTTCGATTCAGCTCATTCAAACAAAAGGACTCTTCCTAAGTGAACTACACAGCATCAATCTGTCTTGTCCCCTCGCGGAAGTATCTCTCATCTCGACTTGTCCCCTCTGCATCGAAGTACTAGTTGTTCCTCACAACACTTCGATTCAGCTTGTTCAAATATAAGGACCGCTCTTCCAATCATGTCCCCTGTCTAACCACTAACACGAACGTCTCTTGGAACTAATGATGTATCGTCTCAAGTCATTCTATCACCGCCATGTAAAACGCAACACAGCAACTTATCGACGTCTCATCACACTATCAATCAGGTGCCAAACTCCTCTCTGCTCATGCTCCGAGGTCACCTCCGTTCGTCACTTTATCACCGCCTACTATCTTCGGCACGACGAACACTTGGAGTATTTCAGGCCTACCTAATCTCGATTTCACGCAACGCTCGTTGCTCTCAATACGAATGTCAGATCGCTCAAGTACGAACCCTCGAAGACTTGTATCTTGTGCGGTATGCCAATTGCCACACATACTATCCTCCTCGGCAACTTCTTCAGCTCAACGAATGAATGACACTTCTACTCTGTCAATCCAGCCTACAGGTATCACTACTCCTGTTCTGGTTCGTCCCGACTTCTTTACCAAGTACCTTACCATCCCATCTGATCGGTGTACTCTGGTCTAATTCATCAGCATAAAGGAGAAAGATATACACACATCAACCGTTGTACTTGGCTTCACAATGAGGATCATCATACGCAAATCACCCATCGTACTTGATTTCACAATGAGGATCATCATACGCGCATCACACATCGTACTTGGCTTCACAAAGCTCATGCATATTATTCCTTCTTGGACACCTCCTGCTGACTACTGTTTCTGATTCAATTACGGCTTTGCCATACTAGGCCATAAACTAGAATCCTTGACAAGGGCTCTTCCTGTCCCCTTTCTTCACCACCATCACCTCAGCGCAGGCGCTAGAGCACGAATTAGCCATCATGATATGCGTCTGGTTATCAGCCAATTTGATATACGTCATCACAACGAGCTAATCATTCCCTCACATTTGTCCCCTCGCTGAGAGAGTTGTTTAAGAATAATCCTCCTCAAACGAATCTATCTCACACTTCACACAATAGATCTCGGAAGACTTCGTGGAACCCATCCACTATGAACTGATATAAATCTTGATGAAACTCGTCGACACTCCTCATCGTATCAACTTCCACCAACTGATCTCTAATAAATTCTTTTCGCTGCAACGACTCGCAGCACTTAACTTGTCCTCGCCTGGCTGGATGTCAAATCTCTCCTCCCAGATTTATCCATGTTCTTCTTTACCACTTGGTGGCCGGCAGGATGACGTCTTGTCCATCCACTGTACCACTACCACCTGGCTGGATGTCAAATCTAGATATTTATCCCTCACCAGACTAAACCATCACAAATCTCACGGCTGAGCATTGGTTGCTCACAGCTCCAGTGCACCCACTAGTAAGCCTAACCAGATCATTATCACATGTCACTTGGAATCTAACACTCATAGGCTTCCGACATGCTCGTCCTTGTGGTCCTCGTTCATCGTATTTACCTTCCAACATGCTGGAATTGTTTCTCATGGCAAGATGAAGGAAAAGGAGCTCATGTTCTCCCCTACCCTGATTGCAGCTCTTAGTGAAAACCACGACCACACGTGTGTCTTGTGTGTCTGGTTGCGGTCCCTTGCTAGTGAAAGCTTGCCAAACTACTCACAGTCACTACTGCAAAAGCAGGGCACATAAAAGAATTGCAAAAGACCCTGAGCCTAGAGGATACGACCTAAGTTCCCACAACGGACTGATGGATTGGCAGATTCTACCCCCACTATTGCACCCTTGGCGCACACGTACGTCACGCTGTAGTCCTCGGAACAGAGATCATCGAATTTTTATCCCAAAATATTTTTTTGCGCGAGGGTTTTAATTTTGGAGGGACGTTATAGAGATCCGTGATTTCTTTCCGCCAAACCATAAACGCGCCTTTTTTAATTTTTTTAATAAGTACTCACGTAGGATCTCAATACCGAGGACTACAGCGTGACATACGTCGAAGATGTTCCCAACATTTCTAGGACACTACTGTTCTCAACACCTTCACTGACGATTCACTGCTTCGGCAGAAGCATTACTAACCAACATAGCCCTTCCGTCCCCTGACAAACAGCTATGAACTATATAGATCATGATAAACTACAAAACATCGCCCGTGGAGATTGTACTTCCTCTCACGGTAACATCTGTCGTAAATCCTGCTGCCACACGTCACACTAGACTGTCTGCAGCTAACCCCCGAAATGTGTACCTAACCTACAGAAATAGCACAGCTAACTATCTATTCTAAGCACAACCGATATCCCGAAGGCGCGTACTTGTCACTCGTGTAGTGACAAGCCGTCTTTTAGTTCTTATTTTAAGTCCATTGAACATTACAACAGATTACAACAGATTATAGCTGCGTACAGGCCTCAAAGTACACAGTAAACCAGTATTCAGTCCAACTCAACGCTACGATTGTAGCTGCAAAGTAGGCGCTCAAAGCACCTCGTTTGCTGTGATCTCGTGAATCAATTGTTCCTCGAACCTCTGACGTTTGTTCTGAACTCTTGACTGACGACACGAGAAAGGCCACGGTCTGACTTTCCTACCAAGTCACGGGCGAACTTTTCTAGGAATATGTACAACATCGCTAAATTTGAGTACCAACTTGCTGACCGACGAGATGGTAAATTGATTTTGAAATTTAGCAAAACGACGCCAACCCAACCCTGCTTATTTTCCCTTGATTTGTCCTCCAAAAAAATTGTTACCGACTAGGGTGCACCGTGTGCGAGGAAAAGAGAAGAGATAAAGCAGTTGTACATAGGCGCAGCACGCAGCCGAGGCTGAACAGTGAGCAGCAACCTCAGGAAGGCACAGGTATCTTGATTTTCGAACGCCGACCCCATGCCTGCGTGAGGCAGGCGATGGGGTCAGCGGCAGATTCTTCTCACTACTCACTAACTTCAGCTAATAAAATTCTTTTCTCTAGAGCATTGCCTAGCCGTATCATAGCTTATGCGGGCAGCATTACTTATTCGTTCAAATGAGTCAGTTGTACGATTCGAAACGATCGATAGGGTGCCAAAAGAATCGCTGTAACATTTGTGTGACGATATTCGAACACTGTTATGTTGGTGTAACAAAATGTAACAATGACTAACCCTAACAAAATTCCTTCCCGCAATAATTAAGGATTTCTACACTTAAGGGCTTCCCGCAATTTCTCAAAACGAATGTGAACAACCCTGGATTCTTGAGTATTCGTTTTTGTTCTTGGCGCTTCACGGGTCCCTCCCCGTTCGCGATTATTTTGAGTGCCTTTTGAAAGAATCAGGGAAATGGTGTGGCATTCTAACTAGGGTGCACCGTGTGCGAGTAAAAGAGGAGAGATAAAGCAGTACTCTAGAGGCGCATGCACGTAGCTGAGGCCGAACGATGAGCGGCAACCTCAGGAAGTCACAGGTATCTTGATTTTCGAACGCTGACCCCATGCCTGCGAGAGGCAGGCGATGGGGTCAGCGGCAGATTCTTCTCACTACTCACTAAATATTGAGATATGTAATTAAATCCTTTTTTCTAGCATTGCCTAGCCGTATCATAGCTTATGCGGGCAGCATTACTACTTATTCGATCAAGCCAAACGAAAGGATGCAAAAAGAATCGCTGTAACATTTGTGTGACGATTCGAACTTCAGGGGTAACAAAATGTAACAAAGACTAACCCTAACAAAATTCCTTCCCGCAATAATTAAGGATTTCTACACTTAAGGATTTCGCGCAATTTTACCCAGAGATGGTGTGGCATTCTAACAAGCTCTACACGCAGTCCCCTAAACGGTGTCCGTAGCACTTCTTGATTGGTTTTATGAGTTCCCCGTCCATATTTTCAACAATGAGCCTCCAATTAGTAGTGTTGAATGCATCCGCAGTGGGCTGATAAGCTTCTATTACACGCCGCAAAGGCTCCACTAAGTCTTCTTCATACATCCGCTCAAACCCCTTCAGGCTTGTCAAATATCTAGCCAACTCTGTCCCTCGATCGGCTATGTTCTTCGCTTCGACTGGATGCGACTCGGCCCAATCAAACTTTGCCTTTAGATCACGTAGATCAGATGCAACTGGAACGTAATGCACCCAAGGCTCCATATAATCGTGTATGTAGTCTTTTGTTGGTGTAATGTGGTGAAACAGGAGACCAGGTAGAGCCAATTTCTGCATTGTACCTGTGATAATAATAAGAAAAAAAGAGATTGAGTTTGCAACAAAGCATCAAGAGGACATAGCTTTTTACTCATTTCTGCATTGTACCTGTCCACGTCGTTCCGCCTCCACCAGCAAGGTCAATGTGATACTTGTACTTTGCTGAGCGATTCAAGTCAATATATTCGCCTGCAACGGGCATCCCCTATCTCCTCCCACTCTCGATAAGCAACACTCCCTTTCGTTGCAACTTTCATTCCTTTATCATCTACATAATTACTGAATTTGATGTTTACCCACGGACGTATCCCGCTGATGCCACTTGCCCTTGCCCGCTCTGCATCTTTCAGAGCTAATGCCGTGAGCACAACGCCCTGCCATCGCGGCACAAGCTTGGAGTAATTCTTTTCCAGTGTAGCCAATGCAGCTCTATGTTTCGAAAAATTACTCTTAGGGATTTTACCATGAAACCTAAAATCAGAGGAAAATTCTCCCGTTGAAATATCACTGTACGTCGGTTGCTCCCAATCCGGGTAGATGTTCTGGAGAGAAGAGTGTTGTGAGTATATAATAACACAACGAGCAAAAAGCATAAAGAAGTTTAAGCACGACGATGATTGACTTACACCCAAGTATCCGAAATCGGTTCCTCTCCAGATAACTTGAGGAATCAAATCGTCCCAGTGTATTCCTAATTCATCTCCATAGACTAACCCCTGGCCTAACTCTTTGCATACCTGATGATTGCCTACATATTGTCTGAAACATACCAAATGTGATCTCTCCGGCATGGGCATTGCCACTATAATAAATGAAGCAAGAGCATTGTGAGTGCGGGAAAGAAGCAATAACATTAGCAATATAATATACAATACAATGAGTTACTTACCCATGTTGGGGTACATATTCATCTTGGTAAATACACTTCCAAATTGCAATAATGGTGCTTTGGTCATGAAGGGTTCTGCACATGGGTGATCGTTACGTTGATTCCTCAGACAGTCTGTTGATTTTACATGGGGATGATCTCCACTGGCAATTGGAAAAACCAACTCTTTACATCCGTTTTGTTTGCCGCAAAAGCGTCCAGGGAACAACTGTCGTAACATGAAAGTTAGATTTTCAAATGCGGAAATCAATTTGCGCCTCAAGATATTCCAAGCATGCCGTCTTGAATACTGAAGCACAAATTTATCATCGATGGGGTCATAAATGAGCATAGCAACGCTATCATGATATATATGAGAAGCGTAGATGGCATCCTTAATTGTGTAGGGAGGCAGAGGCTTCTTTGAGTCAATCAGATAGTGAAAAATATTCTCATCGTTGTCAATGGGCACAGTTTTGATGCCCCTTGCATATTTTTCCTGCGCAGTCACATAGTTCAAATTGTAATCTTCTCCACCGAACCCTTGCGATTGTTCCAGGAGGCTGTCATCGAGTTCCTGCAGTAAGCTGTGTATTTCAATATCTAATATAAATCCTCTCTCGTCATCATCTAAATCTTCATCGACGAGGTTATTTCCATCATCTCGAGCAAAATCAACCACCGGTGTCAAGTTAGGAGTGAGCAGCGAGTCCAACACGACAATGCAGCAAAAGGCACAGAAGAGAAAGGTGCGCAGATGACGCCATTTCTTGATAGGATCATCCCGGCCACTACGGCTTTTGCTTCTGGTTCTGAGGGTGCTTCTGCCGTTCTGCACTTCTCTGCTTGCCGCAGTCAGTGAGGTTGCTGTCATGGATTTATTGCCTTTGTTTGTTTCTACAAGCTTCCACTGAATAGCGGAAGCACTGAATAGTGGTTACTTATGGTAGGTAGTTCTCCACTATCACTATTGTTAGCAGATAGCAGGAGGCTCGGTTGTAAAGAGGGCCCTAGGGGTAGAAGTGTGGTATTGCAGACTACTTATCTATGAGGACATAAGTACCGCAATGACTTTTGTTCGTGACTCAAAATTGAGGTCATCGATGATGAATGTGCAAGAACGTTGAAGTGTGGAGTGGGTAAACTAGTTCCTAGCTGTAAGTAGTGGGTAGTGTGCGGTGCTTCTATTGTGTATGCTTGGTATTGTGAGAGCCGTTTTAGAAAAAGTCATTCAAAGGGGTAAGTAGGGAAAGGAGATTGGCAGGTACCATATCTGGTGGGCCCGTAAGTACATCCCGATTCCGCAGAGATACGGCATTAGACATTAGAAAGTTCTATCACGATCACCCTATCACAATGAGCGGACAGGTCAATGACCAAGGCCCGGTGGGTTTAGATGAGGAGGAAGCGAAAGACGAGCATGCGCTGCTCGCTGATGAGAGTGAGAGCAAGGATGATGTGCAGCCTGGCATCTCTTCTTCGTCAACAGACCACATCAATCCCAACCAAGCCTCCATTCTACCTATGAGGATCGTAAGGACGTAAAAAATGACAAACACAACGAAGAGATGATCATTCCCAAAGACTCATTAGCATGCTGTATGTGGGGGAAACTTGTGTTGACTACATCCTCCCAATTTTAGTGTTCATCTTGCAAGTGTCAATCCTAGTCCTAATTTTCTACAATATGCTGCTGCAAGACGGCAAAATCAGGTCAAGTAATGCCTTGAATATCCCCGTTGCAGTGCCTTGGACTGTTACTGTGTCGCAGTACATTGCTTGTCTCGTAGCAGTCATTTCGGCCGATGATCTCATCCAGGGAATGCTGTTCATGGGCAAGCGCATCATTCCCTCAGAATATTCCCAAGTAGATGAGTTGTCACCTCCAATTTCGAGGAAGTGGGAATTCTCCAACATGATGCGTTTCGTGGAGGGCTTACTCGTTATTGGTGTTAGCTTTGTTTTCATCGTTCAAAGTTCTACTGTAATTGACCTCTTTCTGAACTTTGCTGGGGTAACATTTGTTGGGTCCTTAGATGACATATGTTTCCTCCTTGCGGATAATGGCCTTTTAGGCCAGAGAGCAAAGTATACGGCTAAGAGTGTAGCGAACTTTCAAGTCTACAGAAAAGACCAAGGGGATTTGTACAAGACAATGAGAATCATCCGCGCTTTAGTTTTTGTTGGGATGACTGCTACCCTGTGGGTTGGATTGTCTTTTCTTGTGCGGCAACAAGCTACGATGGTTTATGCGTGCCAATCTTTGACAGTTTCAGTTGGGGAGTCGGCTTACCCATGGGCTCGGCACTATAGTGGCAATTACGTTTGATCTAATAAGAGAGTCAACCAGCGGGCAAAATATGTTAAGAATGAGGGGGGCGATACAGATGCTGCCATTGAATATTCTGATAAAAACAAACGATGGCTTTTTTATTGGAATGGAACGGAATATTTTGAAGTTGTAAGTTTTGATGCAACATATGCATTGTTTTTATTTGATTTGTGTTCAACGTCTAAAGCTAATCCCGTGTAGATGAGTGAAAGAACTACAGGTTATGATATCAAAGAAGTTGGAGAATTTCGGTTTTGGACGGATGAAGCTGCAGAATTCGATGTCAGATGCAGCGATTGTAACCCAAACCTACCCAATGAAACTTGCAGCTGGCATGGGAAATGTAACGAAACCACAAAATCATGTGACTGTAAACCCGGCTTTTTTGGAGACAGATGTCAGGTAAGTTAGACTCGGACAGTGACCTCTCAATTCACAAGTCAAGCTAGACACAAGCTTCTTTCTGACCCACTTCGTATTGTTACCTGCATCCTCAGCATGTGGGCCCTTGTACTGAAATGGTAACGGATGTCGGCTTTGAAGGCTGTTTTTCTGAAAAAGACTGTAACGACCAAAAGTCGTTTGACTTGCTTTACGACGATGAAGACAAGCCAGTCATGTGGTTAGGATTACCAGTGTACAGTCACGAAGAATCTTCGCGATACATGTTTTTTGATGGCAATTACTGGAATGTAATGCAAGTTTACGATGGCGGCTCAGAATACATCTTATACATACCACCTTTCAAAATACCTCTCGGACAAGGAAAACTATGAAGTATTGTATGTCAGTGAGCCAACACAATCAAGCACTCCTGCAAATCTTGCTTTCCGTGCGATACTTGCTGATTGGGAAGGTAATTGGGAGGATAATTTTTACAGTGGGAAGACCTCTGCTATTGCTAGGATGAGTGAAAAGGAGTTCTTTTTCTTATGTGCAGACTGCTACAATGGTACCGAAGCTTCCGAAGGAAGTGCGTCTATTTGTACTGATGAAAGTGGCAATCAAAACAATACCATTTGCAAAACAGTAAAAAATGATCGTCATGGAACTGTTAACCGGTGTGACTGTCCGCAAGGATTTGATGGACCTCTTTGTCAAATCCGCCCCGTGGAGGGTGCGATAACGCTACATTTAGATTATGGCAATGGCTTCTGCCCGATATGCGGTGAAGGAAATGATTGGAGCTTGTGGGACCTTGATGGAATTAAAAATACCTGCCTTCCTTACCCTGGAAAGCAACCCATTTCCTTCAAAGGAACCAATAGCACCTCTGAAAGTCAGATACAGATAGGTCTGAGTTTGACTCAGACAGACTTTAAAGTATTTGTTTCGATCAACGCGGAAGATGGAAGCGACTTATGCACTCCTAAGGAAGGTATCACAAAAGAAATTTTTACCTTCAGCAGGATCAGATCAAAAAATCAGACTCAGATCTCTCGGATCCATTTTGACAAGGCAATTGCATTTGGCGATGAAGCCGCTCCCTGTGGAAAAATTGTCGACACTGAAGAGATTGATTGTACAGTTGAAAGTAATGTTGAGCAGAGTTTTTGTGATGAGTCCGAAGCCGTTCAGCGTGCTTGGGTTAAGCTCGACGTCAAAATTACAACCATTGATCAAGTGAGAGGTGAAACGTTTTCTTATTAAGAGAATAGAACAAGTGTTATGTGTGCCGGTCTTTCGACACCGCCTGTAGTGTGTGGATACGTTAGAGGGCAAAGACGAAGACAGAGTTGTTAAGGGATCCAAATTGGCATTAATGCATTCTATTTCCTTCAAAGTTTTTCTCTAGGCTAATAGCAATCCTCTCTCAACAATGCTTGTAACAGGGGGCTTTGCTGCTCGCGTGGCCCTTTTCAGCAGCTTGAACATACCTGTTCCGATTGGTGCTGCCTTGCCCATAATGATGCACTCAGACACACCATCAATTGTATCAGTTCTTCCGTGACAAGCAGCATCGAACAAGTGGTCAGTAGTCTTTTCGAAGGAGGCAAGCATTAGCACACTTTCCCTCATCTTGGCAACACCAAAGCGAGTAATACCAAGTACTTCTCCCTTGAAAGTCATCACATCTGATAACAGGAGTAGATGGCGGGTATCAATGCCTATACCATATGCATTCATAATGTAACTGATCTCTGACGAAATTGATGTCCTTGCAGCCTCGACACCCAGTGTCTGCTCTACTTCGATAATATGATTTGTTGTCGTGTGCCTGCCATCTATGCCTGGGCTACCCATTACTTCAGCAAGACCGTATCCTTCCACTAGAAGGTGATATGATGGGTTTCCACCCTTTGTCTCTTCATTGATCACGGCCCGATTGACAGTTGAAATGCCTTGGACAATCACTCTTGGAAGAGCTACTTTTAATGCAGTCATTTGAAAGAAGGCAGGCGTATCCTTCTCTGGCACAAGAACACGCAGTTTTGACTTGGAACCTTTTTTGATAAGAACATGTCTTTCCGACAGACATCGAAGAATAGGTGGACGAGTCTGTCCACGAATGCCCTTCAAAATACATCGCCTTACTGTTCTGGCATCAATATTCAGCCGCAATTGTTCTATTGCCTCCATATCTAACTGGATTGAGAGATAGCATTCTTCATGATAAACTTCTTTCATGTATGAGCACACTTCACCTAGAGTAGTCTTTTCTATGCCAGCCTTGACAATGCGAGCGCCGACCTTGTTGTTATCTTGCACAAGTCTCGCGGTAATAATTGGCGTAGAGATGTTTTTGCTAGCGTTGATGATTTCTTTTAAGCGGGGTACTCCGAGAGTTACATTCATCGAAGAAACACCAGCAAAGTGGAAAGTCTGTGTGAAATGACATACAGCGTGAGCAACTTAGGCAACCGCAACGAAACTTTACACAAGAGATGATATCACTTACCTTCAGGGTCATTTGTGTACCCGGTTCACTGATCGACTGTGCGCCTATGGCTCCCACGGCCTCTCCAGGTTCTACTAGTGCTTTTGTGTACTTGGTGAGGGCACTACTCAGAAATTCGTCAACCTGAGTCTCTGTAAACCGGCAAGAATTCCATGTGCGCTGTTGGATGAAGGAGGCGTTTTCACAAGACTCAATAGTTTCCGTTTGTTTCTCCACAATGTCTTCAAAGAATGATTGTATCTCGCCCAAAAATTTCTTTCCTTTTGGAAGAAGACTTTGGAAGCGATCATCAAGCGCCTGTTCTACCTTGTCAAGCAAATCCTTCTTATAGAGATTCTTTTCATCGGGGCAGGGAAATGTCTGCGAAATGTGCAAATGCAAGCGATCAAATTGTACTGGACGGTCGTTGTTTTCCATTTTTGAAGGGTCTAGGGAATCATCACCATAAGTGAATTGTACGACCGTGTTCTCGCTATTTCGCACAGAATTGTCGTATCGTAGAGATAAGTCCTCCAATGCTTTCATCAGTCGCCTTGCCATATACCCTGTTTCTGCAGTTTTGACGGCAGTATCTACAAGACCTTCTCGCCCTCCCATGGTATGGAAGATAAATTCTGTCGCTGTCAATCCAGTGTAGAAAGAATTAGCAACGAATCCCTTTGCAGGTGGGATCAAGCTATGATATTGGAAGTGAGGGAGAGTTCTGTTGACAAAGCCATCTTGGATACGCTTTCCTCCGACAGCTTGCTGTCCTACGCAGGCCATCATTTGCGATACATTCAACGGGCTACCTTTTGATCCACACTCTGCCATGATACGAGGAGTGTTCGACCAGGGTAGAGTCTTCATGGCCTCTTGACCTGCACTCTCTCTCAACTTACCAAGGATGCCATTCAATATCTCTTCTAATGATTGGAGCAAGTCACAACCTGGTCGTAACTCTAATGTTCCATCTTCATATTTCCTAATAGCTTCCTCGGCCTTCTCATAACCTGCGCTAAGAATATCAAACTTCACTTTCCTTAGTTTGGCAGAGGGTGAAACATCAGAGATGCCAATAGAGAATCCCCTGTAAAAACCAAAATATCTCGAGCACAGTCTCGCAAACCGATCCATAAAATCTGCTGCTGCCTGAGCATTAATATCCCGAAGTAAGATGTACAATAGCCCACTCTTACTGCCATCTCCAATAGTCTTCTTCGCAATATTTCCTGAAATCAATTCACTGTTACGAAATGCAACCCAACCATCATTTGGACAGAAATGCTTCAGCTTTTTGTTTGAGTCGTAATTCTTCTCTTTCATTTCAAAGTTGACAGATGCCCTCGATTTACGATTTGGACACATGATGCAGGAAAAGATTTGTTTGCCAGTCCACAATTGAACAGGTTTCAATATTGCAGGCGTCGGTACGTCAATCTGTTCTTCGGCCAGCCCAAAGTACGACACAAATGTACAAAACATATCCTTCGCAAAGAATTGATCTCGCTGTGTCAGCAAATAAGCAGCTGACAAAAAGTCCTGACTCGCTGCAACCAGGGGTTCTCCATTGCGAGGCGTAGTTAGATTATGGTGTACACCCATCAGCATATTTGCCTCGCTACGAGCTTCCTCTGTTTGAGGGAGATGCATATTCATCTCGTCTCCATCAAAGTCGGCATTGTACGGAGCACAAACACAAATGTTGAAACGGAATGTTCGCCATTGAAGTACTTTCACTACATGACTCATGATGGACAGTTTGTGTAGAGAAGGCTGACGATTGAACAGCACAACATCTCCATCTTCCATATGGCGTTCTACAATATCTCCAATGCGGAGGCCTTGTGCAGCCCTTTCGCGGTCGCCAAAGGCAAGAGACTTTACAAACCCGTTGTCTCCCGCTTGTCGGATGAGGTTGGCTCTGAACATAAGAAAAGTGGCGAGTGATGTTTAGCACATTGATTGATATGAAAGTGTTGAACTGATTAAATGTCAATACATTTCTTACCCTGGGTGATTCTCGGGTCCGTTTCGAACTCGTTCTCGCAGCTTTTCAATGTTGTACCTAGATACACACTCTGGATAAGTCATCGTCTTGGCAACATGAACAGGAACTCCCACCTGATTAATCTTCAAGTTCGGGTCGGGACTAATCACAGTCCTTGCGGAAAAGTCTACACGCTTCCCACTCAAATTACCTCGGAAACGGCCCTGTTTCCCCTTCAACCGTTGGCACAATCCTCGAATGGGTTTGTGTCCCATCTCCTTCTTCAATCCAGGCATATCACCGTTGATGTACTGAGATACCTGACTCTGAAGCACATCCCATCCCTCCATTATCGTCTTGGTTTGTGGATTCCTCGTCATGTTCAGCTCCAATGCAACATTCACATTGATAATCTCCAACAATTTCACCGTCAAATCATCCTCATTGCTTCCCCCACCCACATCCATCGCCACACTGGGTCGAATAGGTACCGGCGGAACGAGCAAATGTTCCAATATCAAATTCTCCGGCCGACCAATAAAGGGATTTACCCATAACACCTCACAATCATCATCCGTCATTGCCTTGAACAGTTCCAAGACACGTGTGGGCAATAGATCCTCCACCGCGACACGTAGGGCGTGATTGATCTCTGGATTGATCTGCATGGCACCCTGCAATGATTCGATCAATTCTTCGAGGTCACCTTCCATATGACGACCCTTGTACTTCTCATGAACAATTTTCAATGTAGGTGCCCCATGAACCTTCTTGACCGTCCCATTGGGTTTGTTGCAATACGGACAAGTTCGTTGCTTCTTACACTTCTCAATCACCTTTTTAAAGATGGATGCCTTCCCCAATGCATCGGTTCGTGTATTCCTCATCTTTTTGAGTGTTTGCTTCCGATCATATTCCGTCATGAGTACTCGTGAGCATGTCTTGCAGATGCACTGGAGGATATTGAGTGTGTGTTTCAAGTACCCAATGTGAAAGCAGGGGAGGGTTAACCGGATGTACCCAAAGTGTCCGGCACAGTCGGCCAACTTTAATTTACAAGTGGAGCACGTCCCCACCTTGTCGGATACACCTAGACGAGGGTCCAACACACCATTCGCGGCGGGTAGACGTTGCGGCATGGTGAATAGATCACGTGATGTGACCTGAAATTCCGCCAGACGCTGCATATCGGATGGAGAGAGGAGACCAAATTGAAGATGGGATATTTGTTTCGGTGTTGGATTGATTTCGGATATGACTGTTTGGTTGGAGACGTGGGATAGCGGGAGGTCCGCATCGCCGTATGGCGCCATGATGTTGTGTTTTGATGTGCTATTGATGTGCAGATAACTTCCGATGATGATGTGTCCGTCTCGACGTTGACTTGAAAGATAGACGCTGATTAGGTGAATTACAACACTAGAACAGATGAAGGTGATGTGTCTGTTCTTTTAGAAGCGTGAAGGTATGATGTCGTCGGCTGGAGTTTGTGTAGGTGCACAGCAATCACTACGGTGCAACCATCATCTTCATGGTGAT